>WKFP01013323.1:143192-225116 GCA_011057875.1 Pterocles orientalis | reverse complement strand
GGGGGGGGCAGGAGAGACCCCAGGAGGGTCCGAGGCTGTGTTACAGAGAGCTGCAAGAGCAGGGGGCTCCCACAAGTGTCCTGCCAGGACGAGGGGTCCCCCAGCCAGGGCTGGTTTGTCCCGCAGCCTGGAGCAGACCTGGTCTCTTGGTGCAGCACATCCTGCTGCAGCCCAGTGAGGGCAAGGGCTGGACGGCTGTGACTTCCAATGAGCATGGCCATCCTGTGTCCAGGCGGACACCCACCAGCAGCCCGTTACCGGCAATTAGCTGCAAATGGCTTCCCAGCCTGGGTGCTGCCTGCCTGAGCGCTTAGAGCTTTCTCCGGGGCATGGCCTCTCAGAGGAGCATCTGGGGCATCCAGTGCCCTGCCTGAGGATCACGAAGCAGTGAGGAAAACCACTCTGCAGCAGAAATAAGGGGTGACAATGCCACAGGGCTTCCCTCAGCAGCACCCGATATGATCACAAGGACCCTTCTCTCCAGCCCAGCTCTGGCTGGGTTTTGGACCCGCTCACACCAGCCACAACCTCAGCCGCCGTTGTGAGTCCATGGGCTGGGAGCTCTCCTGGGGAAGGACAATGGCAAGTTGAGAGCTGAACTGTACCCGTCAGGCACACGCACACAGGTGCAGTGATTTCCAGAGCTTGTCCTGGGTGCACAAGTGTTCCTGAGATGTCCTCGCAAGCCCCACCGTACCCAGCAAAGCTGACCTAATAAAAAGCTGACCACGGGGCACTGGGTGAAATCGCAATAAGCCAAAATTGCACAGTGGAGCTCATTGACCATCTTCCACGGATCCGGGGAGAACTTCATCAGTGCAGGTGCCCCGTCAGCGACCCTCATCCCAGGCAAGAGCGGAAAAACCAGCAGTGTGCAGCCAGCTGGCCACTGCCTGGTCAGCAGGTGCTGGCCAGGACACAGTCACCAGACTTGACTTATCACAAACCTTTTTGCCAGCTCCCTGGCTGGGAGAGCAGCAGAGCTGAGCCTCCCGGACGGGTGAGCCGGGAGCATGGGGACAAGCACTCGCTCTCCAGGCTGGGCTGCTGATAGGGATCGTATCAAAGCACTCGGCTGGAAGTCTGCAAGGCTGTCAGACAGACATCACGGCATCGCGGAGCTTGCTTTCGCCAGCCTGGCTGGTGACCACATCTAAGCCAGAAGATCTTGCCCAGTGTTGCAGAACAGGTCTGCAAGAGTGGAGCAACCAATATTTCCAGCAGGGCTTTGACATCAGCTGTCCCTCACCCCCCAGGAGCCCGGCTGGTCGGGATCAGGGATGGCTGGATGAAGGAGATCTGCCTCTCCCACCAGGATCCAACGGGTTGAATCCACACGGGCTGCTCTGGGACAACCCCACCAGCAGGGACCAGCTGTATCAATGCAGCTGTTGGTGATGTGAGCCACCAGCCAGACCCCGCTTTCCTCCCCGGGGACGATGCCCACCACTCACCCACCTCGTCCCATCCCACTGTGGGGACGCTGGAGCAGTGGCCACAGAGGCCGTGTGAGCGATGCCCTGGAGTGGGGGGGTGAGACCTGGGTCTGCAGGGGGGCTTGGGGACCAGGGACAGGGATGTCCCCACCATGGTGCTGCTCCCTCCCGCCCTTGCTCTGTGAGGTGGGACCCTTTCTGTAGGGACAACCCCTCTGGAGCCCCCAGACCCAGGGACAAGGCCACCCCAGCACAGGGTCCTCGGGATGGAGCACAGCCTGCTCCAGACGTGTCCATCTCATGGAGGGGCAAGATATGACATGTGTCTTTCAGGACCATGGCAACAGGACCCCCTCCTGCCAGTGGGGACCAGAGAGTGTCCCTGCATGGCCCGGCTGCCCTGCAAGCATCTCCTGGGCAAGGGATCTCAGCAGGGACAAGCTGACATCTCTTCTCTCTGCAGAGCGGCGCTGCTGGGACATGCGTGGACAGCATCCCACCCCCGGCCCCCCGAGAGGAGCGGTGATCCGGCTGGTCTGGAGCATGGAGAGGTGGGCAAGCAGGGCGCAGGCCCAGGGCGGGAAGGTGGGTGGGGCGGGGTGTCACCAAGGGATGCTCGTCTTCGCTGGCTGGTGATGAAGAGCATCAGGCACCGGTGACGCTGGCCCAGTATGTGTGTGATGGCTTTTGGCAGAGAGCATTGATTAAAACGGGGGGAGCTGAGGGGTCTCGGGTGCAGCAGGGGTCTGGCAGGCTCTCTGTGCTCTGCCAGACATGGGAGACCCTTCCCCAAAAGCAGCACGGGGGGCAGGGGGAGGTTGGGGGGACACTGGGATCCCAGTACCCATGTTGGTTCGTGCGCTCCTCCCCAGCCCAGCGCGGCAGCGCCGGTTCCTTGCCCAGGGTGCATGCTGCACCCTCGCTGCTCAGCAGGGATGGAGACAGCAGCCCCCCACCCACTTCCACCCCGAGAGAGGTCCCAGAAGACACTGGGTCCCTGCCCAGGTGATGTCAAGGTTTAAGGACTTGAATTTCAACCTTAAATCTCGCTCAAAGCCTCAGTCCCATAGCTGTTACCACAGGTTTTATGCAACCCCTAGAGCACCATTGGATGGTTCATCACTTGTAGATGATTTTCTGGGAGATTGTACCTGCCCGAAGGTATCGTCACTGTGCGAGAGCAATAGCTGACCATTATCAATGGCAGCCATTGGCCCCACCAGTGACAGTGGGACAGGTGACCCGCACCACGTGCTGCTGTACGTGAGCTGGGCTCCCAGACCTGAGCAAAAACTGCGAGAGGGACATTTCTGGGCAGGAAACTGGGATGGGAGCCAGGGGTTCCTGGGGGCAGCTGGTGCAGAAGGGGCGAGAGGGAAGCCCATGTGAACAAGTGGGCTCTGACGCAGCCAGGGGCAGAGGAGCATCAGAGGAACATCAGCTGATGCTGGTCTCGGCTGTTACTGGTGTCAGGAAGGTGCAAGGCAACTGGGAGAGCAGGTCCCTGGCTGATCAGGTGGGAAGAGGAGGAGGAGGATGGGGAACACATTGACCAAAACTCCAGTCCTGCACCCAAAACGTGTCTTGGCATCACTAAAGGTGGCTGATAGCCAGGAGAGGAGCTGGGGATGGTGTGAGAGCAGGAGACCCGCAGGGCACTGGGTGACCAGCTCATCCAGAGCAGCCTTGCAAGGCACAGCAGGAGCTCATCCATGATCTTTTTTGGGGGCAACACCAGGTTTGGGGGCTCTGTAATCTGACAAGGGAAGGCAAAGCAGAGCTGGGGAAGGCACAAGTGGGGATGCTGCTGGGACTGGGGGCAGCCCGAGCCCCTGGGGAGAATAGGGGAGGGTGCCAGCACACTGCAGGGGCTCTGCGTAAGGCGCGGGGGCTTCCCTCTGCCCTACAGGCATCTGCAGCACCGCGGGCAAACACTGGCAGCTGCAAAAACTGCTGCGGGAGCTGGCCCAGGCCCTCCTGCCCTGGCGTTCCTGGCAGGAGGCTGCCCTGGCCAGAGGGCTGGAGTTTTTCCTGGTTTTGATGTGAGTAGTAAAACCTCTGCCCCATCCACCTGCTGCAGCCCCGTACCTCAGAGCGGGGAGGCCTGGGGACCTGTGGTGAGGATTTGCAAGCGAGCACCCACGCGGGAACAGGATTGAACTGGGAAACGGGGATGATTTTTGCTGGAAGGGGAGGACCCAAGCGGTCAGAGCAGCCAAGCCCCGCAGCCTGCCCACCTGCCCAGAACAGCAGGCTCAGGGGTGGGCATCATACAAGAGCAGCACCTGAGCGAAAAGGCATGAGCATGGTGTTCAAACAGTGCTGCATCCTTTTTGCCAAGCCAGCACTGGGAGCAAATTCAAGGCACGCTCACAAATTCAGGTGCGTTTGCCCCTTTTGAGGCAGGGAATCCAAAACAGGAGGTGTGCTCAGGCTGCCCGCATCGCGGGGACTCGGAAAGCTGCTCTCGCTGCTCCGGCGATGCTCTGGGGGGCTGAGGTCACCAGGGTGGGGAGATATCTTTAGACCAGTGCCTCCCGCAAGAAGGGATGCTGTGAAGGTTCCAACCAGCGCCGCCTGCTTCAGCTCTGGCCTCCAGCCCCTGGCACTGCATCCTTGCTGCCCGCCGGGGCATTGCTCCATCTCTCCCAGCCTGGCGGGCAGGAGATCCCAGCTCCCAGCCCAGCCATACCCATGGCCAATTTTCCACGTTGTTCTCCTGGCAGCCATGTCCTGTGGCTTCACTTGCTTGTCACCTCTTCGGCAGTGCTGCCGGGCTCTGGATGCCTCATTCCCCCCGGGCTCTTCAGGGTGCCCTCGGTTCCTGGTGCTACAATGCCCATGCGTTTATCCTGACCGCTGATGCATTTTCTCCCTTCTGCTCTGCAAGCATCGTCTTGCCAGCACTCCAAGAAAGAGCCGTCAGCCCCCTCTTCCCCCTGGGGACACTTTTTCTTGGCAGTCCCCACTGCCATCGCTGCTCACGTAGCCAAACCCCAGCTCCTGCCCCAGAAATGAGGGTGCTCCGGGCACAAGGGGGGATGTGGCACGCAGAGGGTCCCTCAGAGGGTGAGCAGCCCTCTGCCTCCACCAGTGATCGGTGTAGGACCTCCCTGCTTCAGGGCATTTCTATTTGTCCTCCAGTTTCAAAAAGGTTTTTAACCAAACTGCAATCCAGCCCCACTCCTGACTTTGCAGGGTCCTTTAAATGTCACCAGAGGTTGAACAGCACCATCTAGTGCGCTTCACCCCAAAATCGCCCACGCCCCAGGGACCCAGCTCACACCCGCTCACATCGCTGCCGTTGGAAGGTTTTGCTGGACGCTACAGCCCCAAAGCCATCCAACACCAGCCCCGGGGGAAGGCAGTGGGTCACTGCAAAGAGATGAATATTGTCAGTGCTGGAGCTGAACCCAGCGCTCTCAGCCTCTGCAGAAGCAACGCTGAAAGGCTGGTGGCTCCTAAACCAGCCTGGCAGGGAACTCATGGTGCTACCAGAAAATGTCTCTTTGCAGCTCTGACACAGGGGTGACGGGCTCGCGGGGAGGGTTTGCAAACCGCTCCGCACAAGCCTTGCACGCTGTGGCGGCTGCTCAGACACAGCCCGGGGCCCTTAGCACCAAAGGCTGAGAGCAGTTCCTGTGTCACCAGTGCTTGCTGGCTCTTCCAGTCAGGAATGAGCGCGTGCAGCGTCCCAGGCTTGCATGGGGACCAGCCTCAGTGGCAGGTGGACACCTGATGTGCACTGAAACGCTGTGGGCATCTCAGCTGCAGTAGTTTTGGGCAGGAATGAGGCAGGGCCACACTGTCAGCTGATGAAGAAGGGAGGTACAGCCTGGTTTGGTTCATCAGCCTCTACACTTTGGTGAAAGATTTTTCAGGCTTGTTCCTCCCCGGCGTAGCCAGGGATGCTAGCTTTTTTTAGTTTGTTTTTTTTTTTTTTAACCTGGGTTTGATATCCCCAGGTAAATCTGGCAGTAGCTGATGTAAGAGGAGTAAAAGACAGGGAGGGGGTTCCAGCAGGAGCCAGTGACTCCTCCAGCCCCGCTCAGCCCTGCTAGAGGAGCAGAAAATGTCAAAGCACCGGGCTTGGCACCAGCCTGCAGGGAATTTGCCTCTGCCAGCCCCCGCAGGGCAGCTGACTTTGCTGGATGGGGCAGCGCTGGCTCTGTTTCCCTGCGGCAGGAGGACGGGGCGTGCACACAGCATCCAGCTGCTGGCTGGGCTGGAGCCCTCCGTGACCCCCGGCATGGCAGGAGCCGCGGGTGGGATGGGTGCGGGCTCGTCACCCCAGGCCGTGTCCCCTGAGCCGGGGAACGCAGCCGGGAGCCATGGGGCACAGGAGAAGCCCCTGGCACTTATCTCACCACCCCAGGTCCAGCCTGGCCCCAAGGAGCAGCAGGAAGGTTCCAGGGAAGGATAGCAGCATGGGGGGGGGGAAGCCAAGCCCCAGCCCTTCAGCCACCTGCACCCTGGTGCACCTAAACCTGTCACCCTCACCCTCTCGGTCCCCCCCTTGCCATGGAGAAATCTGGCTCAGGTTTCTCTTACAAACTCAGTTCGGGCCATGAAATCGTGCTGGGCCTTTCTCTGGGGGATGAAAAGCTCCCTAATACCCATCATCTCTCAGCCATGAAGCTGCTTAATCGAGGCATCGCTGGGCTCCTTTCAGCCAGCTCAGGAGGCTGCGGCTCTCAGGCTTCCCCCGGCAAAGCAGGGGTCAGCTTGAATTCTTCTCCCCCTTCTCTCGGATTTCTCAGCATCCTTTCTGAAACACAGATGCCGGAACCCCTTCTGCTGTAGCACCCAGCCCTGGCCCGGCCAGGACGTCCCCCCATGGGGAGCCTGTGGCTCCCGTGCAGTCCCTCCAGCTCCCGTGCAGTCCCTCCAGCATGCTGTCCCTCCAGCTGTCCCCAGCCCGTCCCAGCAGAGCGAATTCGCAGCAGAAGGGCCCCGTGCTCGGCAGAGGGATCCTTTCCCATCTGCTCACATTCAACCACATTTTATCTGCCCAGGGCTCAGCTTATGAAGTTTTCTACAGCTGTCTTGACCTTGTTCATGTCTCCTGCCCCTCTCATTTCCCTGGCCCCAGCATTTTTCTCAGCAGGGCTTTTTAATCTATTTCTAGACCATTGATGGAAATGCTGAATAGCATTGGGCTTCCCATCCCAGCCCCGGACACCCACTGAGAGCGCTCCCATTCTGCAGGGATTCCCCATTGACAGCTGTCGGTTTGCCAGCTCCCAGCCCCTTTAAGGTGTCTCTCTTGATGTTGTATTGTGCTAATTTTTAATCAGAATACTATATGGATTAAGTCACATGCCTGAACAGAGTCCAGGTCTATTATTTCTATGCCATAACCTTTATCAGCCAAACTTGTAATCTCTTCAAAGGATGACATCAGAGTTTGACAAGAGCTATTTTCCAGAAACTAGGCTGATTGCATTAATTATATTCCCATCCTTTAATTCTTTACCAGCTGAATCCCCCATCAGCTTTTCTATTATTATGCCTGAGATCAGCGCTGCACTGCTACATATAAATCAGCTCCAAGCATCGTTCACACGAAAGAGTGTAAGGAGCTGCACTGTCCTGCCAGATGCGCCGGGGTGCGAAGGGGAGCACTGCTGCCCGGGGTGGACTGCTGCGGGCTTCAGAAAGCTGGGAAAAAATGTTCTGTTTTTCTGAAAGTGTTCCCTAAATGCATGGAAACAGGCACAGGCAGTAGAATAGTTGCATCAAAAACCAGATACCACCCTTATTAGAATTTTTTCTGAGCCATGTCTGATGTTTAGAGGACGGTCTTGTGGCCTGTTTGCATGTTTTTCAGACGGTACCCAGGGTCTGCCTGGCTCAGCCCCAGAGCTCTGGGAGCATCACCCCTTTCCAGGGCAGAAGCAGGCTCCGCATTCCAGGATGCTCCATCCCTGGAGGGGTTCAAGGCCAGGCTGGATGAGGCTGTGACCGGTCCCTGCCCGGTGGAACTCAGGTCCCTTCCCACCCAAACCATTCGATGATTCTGTGATTCTATTATTGCCTTGTCGTGACACTTTCGCTCGCTCTCTGCCTCCGGTAGCTTCCTTCTCCTCCCCGCAACGCCGCCGGTCGCTCGGGGCCAGCCCTGCGGGCTCGGGGCGGTCCCGCCCGGGCAGAAGCCCCCCCCCCCGGTGCTCCCTCTCCCCGTCCCCATGTCGCCGGACCCGTCCCCGCCCGCGCAGTGCCACCTCCCGGCGGGTCCCTCGCCTCTCCCCGCCGCAGCGCTGCCCAGCTGGGGAACCAGGACACCCGCTGTGGTCCCAAACCAGCTCCAGGTGCCTGGGGGGCTGAGACCCGCCGTGGGGCCCCCCCGCAGACGGTGCCGCTTGACCCCGGCGGAGCGGCGGAGGCCGGGGGGCTGTGGGGCTGTGGGGCTGCTGCCTTCCCTCACCGAGCCCAGCCAGCCCCTCTGCCAGCCCTCGGGGTTCCCCGAACCGTGACCCCCCACCCCGGGGCGCTCCCCTCGGGGAGCTCTGCTGGGGGCTGGGGCGACACGGAGCCCGGGGGCTGCTCCAGCCCGGCCGGGGCCCCACCGCCGTGCCCGGACCCCCGGCCACGTGCCCGGTGCTTGAGGCCTCCCCAGGCCGGGAGCCACCGTCCGCGGCCCCGTGAGGCCCCGGGGCTGCCGCGCCTGTCCCCCCGCCGCCACCCCGGGTCCCAGCGCCCGGCGTGTGCCCCAGCGCCGCCTCCCCGGGCGGGGCCGGGCCCGCTCCGCCCCCGCGGCCCCGGCTGTCGGCGCGGGCTGGCGGCCCCGCAGTACCGGGCGAGGGCGGCGGGGGCGCGGCTGAGCCGCTGTGGCCGGCGCTGGGAGGGAGGCAGCGGCGCAGGCGGAGCGGAGCGGTGCGGGGCTCGCTGCTGCTCTCTCCCTGCTGCCGCCACCACAAGCTCAGCGGCCGCGGCCATGGGCGTCCCGGGCCGCCCGCTTTGTGCCGCCGCCGCCGCCTCGGGCCGGCGCCGCCGCTGCTGAGCCGCATGGGCCGGGCCCCGCGCCGCCGCCGCTGCTCCGTGCGGGTGAGTGAGGGAGCGAGCGGGGGAGGCGGCCCCGAGCCCAGGCCCTGCGCCGAGGCCGCGCCGGAGGCCGCCGCCGGGCGGGAGGCGAGGGGCCGCGCCGGGCGCCGCCGAGCCGGCGCTAGGCCGCCCTGGGCGCGGGGGGGGCCGGGCCGCGGAGGGGAGCGGGGCCGGGGGCGGCGGCGGCGGGGGACCCGCCCGGGTCGCCTCCCCCGAAGTTGCCCGGAGGGGCCCTGCGCGGAGCCCTGTCAGAGCCGGCGCTGCCCGCGGAGCTGCCCCGGCCCGGGGGCGGCTGGGGGGCCGGGAGTGCCCCTGCGGGGAGGGGGGCGGCCGGGCCACGGCGTCCCGCGGCCGGGCTCCTGGCTGGTCCCCGCCGGCTCCGGCCGGTGCTCGGCCGCTCGGGGCGGGCTCCCGCGGGGCTGCCCCCGGCCGGGGCGAGCCGCCAGCGCCGCCTCGCCGCAACAATGCCCGGCATGGCTGCCCCGGGGGTCGCCAGCCCCCAGGGAGGGGTGGCCGGGGACCTGCTGCAGGGCGAGGGGCGCGGGGACACGGCTCGCAGCCGGAACCGGCCTGAAAACGAGCCCGGACCGCAGCGTGGGGCCGAAAACCCGCCCCGGTGGTAGGGCAGGGGGTGCCCGGGGGTGCGGGGCCGGGCCGGGCCCCTGCTCGGGCACACGGGCCCTGGCTGTGTCGCCGGCCGCTCCTGGGCTCATGTCGTGACATGCAGGTGGGCTGTGAGGGCAGGAACGGCGTTGGTGGCGGTTCTGGGTTCAGCTGGGGAGAGGGAAGCGATGAAAAAATGGCCAAGCTCCCCAAAGATGTGGTGGGGTGAGCTTGGAGAGGGAGGCCGAGCTGAAATGCGTCTTCCCTGGCGTGTTTTCACGTCCAGTGGAGTTAATCCAGCGCAAGGAGGGATGCGTGGGGCGGCTGGTGCGCTGCGGGACTGGGGGCTTTGAGGCTGGCGCTGTTCTGTAAATCAAGACTTTTGCTCCTGTCTTTGAATGATGGAGTTACCTTGTTGAGCAGCAGAGGTAGCGACCCAGGGATGGCCCTCCTCTGCCGTCCCCTCTTTCCCACACCTCCCATCCTCCATATTGACTCCTTGCTCTTCTCTGCAAACATTGTGCTTGTTCAGATTTCCTTCTTGAGGTGGTTTTCTCATCTTCCTTTGATGACCTGAAATTTTCCCAGGCTAGTAGCATGCCACGTTCTTAGTGTAAACGAACCTTTTCTCAATGGCCTGTCCATGAAAACTGGTGCCAGAGCTGAGCTCCTGTGCTAACATGGCCATCTGAACCAAGAACGCAGTCCAGATGCTCAAAATACTGGTGTCAGCGGTGCATCTGGATTCCCCTAGAGCTAGATGAGGCGACGCAGCTTATTTCTAAAATGCAGAGATTTGCGAGGAATGTGGTGCTGGTATGTCACTTGAGCATATGAAATCCACCTGTGTTTGATTAAGGTGCAGTCTGGCTTTCGGGGCTAGCTGGATATTCTTTCAAAATATTTTTCACAAGCCTTAAATTCCTGTTTGGGGATGCTAGATTTGCTAGATTGCTAGCCGGATAAAAACTTGCTGCCTTAGTGTGAGCTGGTGGGCGTGCTGGCCAGGTAGGATGTGCAGAGGAGTTCACGGCGGTGCAGAAGATGGCACATGTCCCGTGGCACTGTGGGGTTCCTGAGCGTAGATCTCTTGGATGTGGGGAGTGCCAGATCTTAGGGTCCTGTAAAACCACCGGTGTTGGGAAATTGGCTGTTATTTCAGCATTGCACCCGTTGTATAAGTGATGCCAAATGCCGGATGTAAAGTTTTGGGATATTCTGTAACTGTTATTTTTAGAGGGTGCCTAGTTTGAGCTCAGTTCTGTGCTCTCTGAAGTCAGTGAGAGCTTTGCCATTGATACTGCTGAAAAAAGAAGCGTTAGGTGCAGAGCAAAAGCAGTGGTTTGTAATTTTAGAGTGTTTATTTTACAGTGGTACTCACTTATTTTTTTCTCATCTCTTTCAGCCAAACAACCTTGTTCACCTTGGAGGTACAAATATTGGTGAGCTGAGATTTGAGCTCGTTCCCCTCTGTCCCTGTGCAAGCAAGGACTGGCAAAATGAATATCCAGGGGAAAGGCTTTCCCTTGGACCTTGGAGGAAGCTTCACTGAAGATGCTCCGAGGCCACCGGTTCCTGGTGAGGAGGGGGAACTCGTGTCCACAGATCCAAGGCCGGTTACCCACGGTTTCTACTCTGGTAAAAGTGATGTGGTTCGAAATGAGACGTCCACGGCAACGCCGCGGCGCTCCGATTTGGATTTGGGGTACGAGCCCGAGGGGAGTGCTTCGCCAACTCCACCCTACCTGAAGTGGGCCGAGTCGCTGCACTCCTTGCTGGATGATCAAGACGGTATCAACCTCTTCAGGACTTTCCTGAAACAGGAGGACTGCGCGGATCTGCTGGACTTCTGGTTTGCATGCAGCGGCTTCCGGAAGCTGGAGCCGTGCGCGGCTAACGAGGAAAAAAGACTCAAGCTGGCAAAAGCCATTTACAAAAAATACATCCTCGACAACAACGGCATTGTGTCCCGGCAGATCAAACCTGCCACAAAAAGCTTCATCAAAGACTGCGTCATGAAACTGCAGATTGACCCCGACATGTTTGACCAGGCCCAAACGGAGATCCAGTGCATGATAGAAGACAATACCTACCCTTTGTTCCTTAAGTCGGATATTTATTTGGAATACACGAGGACAGGTGGGGAAAGTCCCAAAATTTACAGCGATCCGAGCTCAGGGTCTGGGACAGGTAAAGGGCTCCCCGGTTATCTGCCGACTCTGAACGAGGATGAGGAGTGGAAGTGTGACCAAGAGGCCGAGCCCGAGGCCAGCCGGGACTCGGCGCCTTCCAGCAGGCTCACGCAGAAGCTGCTCCTGGAGACGGCCAGCCAGCGTGCCGCCTCGGCCCGGCGCTACAGCGAGGGCAGGGAGTTCAGGTAGGTGAGCACTGGGGCAGCGGTGCCTCTGGGGAATGGATCAGGGAGCCACCACAGGCGGGGGGTGACAGAGAGGCTGGGAGGACCTTGGGCAGTGGGGAGCATCCACATCAGTACGGGATGGTGTCGCGCGGGTGCTTTGGTGGAATACAAAGCTTGATTTCAAAGTCGTCGTGGGTAATTTTAAGGGTTTCTTTGGCTGTTGCTGTCTGATTGCCCCACATCATCCCTGCAGCATGTTCCTTCCCCGGGGAAGCTGCTGCTGGCCATGGCTGGGAGGCAGGTGGGGCTTGCTGGGCAGCGCAGAGCCCTGGGCAGCCCTCGTGCATGTGCGGGGCATCAAGTGAGTTGCGGTTTCAGGCTGGCCGTTGCCCACACCGGCAGAAGGTCAGTGTTCAGTTACAGGAACGCAGGAGAGTGCAGCTCGTGGTAAAACTCTCTGTAAATATATGAGGAAATCGTGATGAGCCACAGCGAGAGGCTGCAGGAAGCTTGCAGGAGATACCCCCACCTCTGTGATGTTCATGTGGGTCAGTCGAGGTTCACTGTGCACCCTGATAACGGTACTGCTTTGCACACGAGATTCCCAACACTGAATTCTAGTGGTGTCAAAGTCAGAATGGCAGAATCCAGATAAAACCGTTCCCTTTTGCAGCTTTTCCCTTCATCAAAGTAATTGCTGGTTTTTTTAATGGGAGGAGTTGCACAGCTTTGCAGCCTGTTTTTTTTTTTTTTCTGAGTCCCCCACCCACTTCCAGCCAACATGGATTTTGAAACTTGCTGAGAGCTCAGTTAAAATTCCAGACAATTAACTTAGCAGGGAGCTCTCTGGGATCAATAAGCGTGTGTGTGTCTAACCCTTGCTGAATCAACAGAACCCGGCCAGAACACATTCCTACCTTTTTTTTTTTTTTTTTTTAAATAAAATCTCCTTGTTTTAAGACCTGCTTAGGCTAAAATCTGACGCTTTGTGAAGATTATGAAATGAAGTAGCTGAACTGTCCTCTTCAAAGCCGCCTGCCTTATGAAAAGCATTTCTGTGTTTAATCTCCCTCCGCCGTCCCTTTAGGCTGGCAGCTGGAGTCGCATCCCGCCCCGCGCGAGGTCTCGATGCCTTTCAGCTGGTGAAATGTTTTCGGTTTGAATCTTGTTTTCTTACAGATTTTGGGGAGGGGGATATTGCATGTGAAACTGTTGGGGGCGAAAAAAAGAAGGGGAATTCATGCAGACTCCCGCTGTTTTAATCAGGAGTCGGAAAAACAAAATCCTAGAGTCTTGGGACTTTCCCGTGGAGTTAATAAAAACCTTGAAGTGCATTTTCATTGAGTGGTCAGGTACTCACCATAAGTGAAGGATTAGAAAAGCCTACGATTTAAGTAACTTTTTAGTTAAGCAATAATGGCTTTAAGATTGAAAATAACTTACTCGGGGTTCAGTTGTGTTTAGTTTCCTTCCTAGAGCAGGTAGCAAAAATCTGCACGCAGCACTGCGCTTCTCAGCTCCAGCTTCAGAAAAAAATGCCCTTTACCCATTATCTGAATAGATCTGTGCCGGATTTTAAAGTGGTTTAAGAAATGTGCTGTGAAATAGAAGCGTTTTGGAGTAGAGCTTCTTGGGCATTTTCATACCAGATTGGAATAACATGCAATAAATCTTTACCTTGGGGATGGAGGTCAGAAAAAATGCGTTGCTATTAATTTGCAGCATCCAACAGCCTGTCATTGTGGGTGCTGACGCTCCGTTGACCTGTCGGGTAGGGAGGCACGGAAACGTTTACTGCTCTCACCCGTGGAGGAGTCATTTCTCAGCCTGGAGTAACTGAAGATAGATGATTTATTTTATTTGTTAAATGCTGGTATGTCAGCTCTAGCGGCGTCCAGAGCATTGCAATGGAAGATGCTGCCGAGCTGTGTAATCTCTGCATTTTTTATTCTAAAAAATCTGCTGACATACTAATTTATGAGGTGATTGTTCCTCTTTGTGCAAGACCTTGTGGTTGAATTAACTTACTTCCTGGACGTTGTATAGCAATAGCCGTCTTGAATAAGCTGGTTTTTAAACCATAGCATCTTTTTTGTTCGTTTGCTTTCTCACCTGAGTAAGAGTTCTGGAAGTCAACGGCTGCTTGCAGCGGGAAGCAATAGCTGCGTGCAGCATTGAAGAGGCTGGATCCCAATTTATTTTGAAAATTTCCGCAAACCTTTTTTTGTTTTGGTTTGGTTTTTTTTTTGGTTTTCTTTTTTTTGTGTGTGTGTGTATGTGTGGAAGAATTTCTCGTTTCTGTTCTGGAGGGAACGTTGAAATAAGCTGTTTTGCATTACAGCTGAGGGCCTGTTTAATCTTTCCAAGATTGAACTTCTATTCCTTGGCTTCCATGGAAACCCTAAATAAAGAGGAATCTTAGCACATGCGATAGAGGTATATCTCTGTTAGCAAATGAGCATCTTGAATCAGCTCCAAATTTTTTGCAGCAAAAGCCTCCTAAATCTTGATGCTGTAGCTTTGCTCTCAGGAGGGCAAATGTGTAAAATTTCTCAGACGGTAGAAGACAGCCCCTTATTAGTGTTGGATATTTTGAAGGTGTGCAAATGTGCGTGCGTGTGGGAGAATATCCCGAAGCCAAAAGCATCGCCGTTACCCACTGTGTTTTTGTATGTGTAGGAAAAGGCCAATAGTCATTATAGTTAGGCTCTTGCAAATTAATTGGACATTGGTTATGGATCAGTGAACTTCAAAGAGGGTAACCCCCGAAGATCTCCGGCATTAACTTGCAGCTTCCGAAAGTGACACTAACGTGGTTGTGAGGGCGGCTAAATCATTCATTAACCTTCTTCTGACACGCCGGGATGGCGTTCCTCGGATCCAAAGAGCAGAAATTAAACCTGTGCTGGAGAACTGCCCTGCAGCCTGGTTTTTGAGTGCTCCAGAAAAACACACACGTCTTCAAAAGCTGGAAATGTGGTGTTTGGTGGTGAAAGGTGGCCGTTGGGTCATTTGCTGGGGTGGGTTTCTTCTGCTGTCTCTTTAGCTGTGGATCAGAAGGGTTCCCCTCCCACTCCCGGAGCATTGGGGAGCAGTGCTCACGGGCATTGCTTTTGCTTTCTCCCTGTGGTGGAAAGCGAGAAGAGCATACGGTGTCACGTGTGAGCAGCTCTGGCTTTGGCTCTTCTGAAGGACCAGCTAGCTGGAAGACGTCGGTTGGTTCTGCCAGTTGTTCTGGGTTTTGAGCTGTGTCTTTAAGTGCACAGTGTGTTGAAAAGGAGACCTGGAGGATGGTGATGGGAGGACATGTGGTGGTAGATGAAGTCTCCAGTTGCTGGACATCGGGGAATGTTGTGGTGGAGCTGAGAGGCACAGATGGAGAAATTTCCCAACGGGGGCTTTGATGTACGTGTGGTTTGGGTTTTTTTTTTAAAGGAAGCTGGCTACACGATCTAAACTTCAATTTCCAGAGTGCTGAGCTGGCTGAGCTCGTGGCATTTCACAGGGGGTGGTGGTTCTCCACCGAGGCTGGTAGAAATCACCAGGAGAGTCTTTGGGCTTGTGCCTCCATGCTGGCAGCCTCTCCGGACACAGGTGAGAGCAGATCTCCCCAGCACCCACAGTCAGCGCTCCTTCAAAGCAGAGAAAACATGTGCAGAAACAACGGAAGGAGCTTTTAGGGGGATGTGCCCACCTCTGGTCCACGACGGTGCCAGGAGGAGCTGCGACGTGGAGAGGAATGGTGCAGGCTGGTTCAGGGAAGATGCAGGATCTCTCCAGTGCTTCTAGGTCGGAAGCTGGGCCTGCGTCTCGTAGAAGCTAAAATTTAGCTGGCAGACCTAATTTTGAGGTTTGCTGCTTGATTCATAATTAAATACTAAAATGCCCACTTCTGACTCAAGGCGGTGTGGTGAAGGAGTTGGTGTTAATTGTACCGAATGGGTGGAAAACTGGGGATGCAAAATCGCAAGCGCTGATGCAGGAGCGGTCGGTGTTGGGGAAGTTCAGGGCATGTGTTACTGTCTCACCCATGCTGCTTTTAACTGGAGAAGCAGCGTGTGCATCTTGGAGCCAGGCTGCTGGACCTTCGTGAGAGGTTGGTTGCTGGGAAAAAGCATCTCCTGAGTCTTACACTTGTATGTAAAGGCAGAAAGAAAAGTTTTGGACGCATAGCTTGACTTAGCTGGAATTAAAATTGCTGGGCCCGTAACACCACTTGTAATCGACACAACCCTATTTGGAGTCTGTGGCTGTTTCCAAATTTAAAGAAATAAGTTATAGAAGAATAGTTCTGGTTGTGCATTGTTCTTGAGAGAAGTGAGTCTAACAGGGAGGTGAGGTCCGGTGCTAATAGCACTAAGCGGTAATTTAGTGACTAGCGCTGTAAGACATACAAGGCAGAGACTGATGGTGGTTTTGCACAGAAGTTACGCCAGCTTTTTTAAATACATTGTTAAGCTGATGAAACTTCTGTGTGGAAATGCTTATGTTAACAGTGTAAAGTATTTATACTGGCGGTTGCCAAGTTTTAAAATGGATTTTATTTGAAGAAGAATACCTTTTGTGCCCGTAGCTTTGCCTCTACACAAATCAAGATGACGAAGTGGTGTATTTGTTGTCTGGTTGTGGATCAGTGCTTTGGCTTCTTTTTAAAGACAGGTAGTTAAGCTTTTAGCACTCTCTTGTGATGAATGAATAGCGTTTTCTCCCCTCCTCCAGCAAACAGCTCCCTTATTTTGTTGTGATTGAGTTTTACTTGGGGGTACAGAAGCTTTTCTCTTAAAAGAACAAAAGAGGAATTATATCCAACTCTTGTTGGTGCTGGGGAGGTTCAGATTGGACCTTGGGGGGAAAAAAATCTTCACCAGGAGTGTGATGCAGCCCAGGAACTGGTCACCAGAGAGAAGAGGATCTCCATCCTTGGAGGGCTTTATGCTGGGTTGGACAGAGCCATGGCCCGTCCAGTCCAGTGTTGACGATGGGCTTGTTTTGATGGACACGTATAATGATGACACAAATAATGAGATACTGGGTTGGAAGTCAGGCTGGTTTGGGTTCTGCCAGGTTTCAGAAAGGACTGGGTGCTAGAAGTGCACCCAGGAGGTGGGCAGGGGTGGGTACGCCTTGGTTTTGATCTGCCGGTCAACCTCAACTTGGCTTTATGTTTTAAGAGTTTCTTTGTTGTTGCTATAATGGACTAATCCCTTGAATAGTTAGTTACCATTGGACATATAAAAATTACTGCCTCTTGGATGTTTTCCTTTAATAGTCTGTTAGATCCTGGATTTATTAACTATTGAGACAGACTGTGAAATCCTGTTACGCTAGGCTTTCTTGGTGGAAAAGGGGCTGAGAAGAGCGTGGGGGTGCTGGGGAAAGACACGCTGGCCTCATGGGGTAGAGCTATTGAGTTCCCCACCTTCCCAAGCCGTGCGAGAAGTCCTCCTTGCCCGCTGGGCTGGGTCCCTGGCTGCTGGAGCACACCGTGGTCGTGGGTCATCCCTGGGTTTGGGCCTTCAGAAGATGCTCCAAGAAGTCAAGAGCACTGTGGCTGCACAGTGCAAGGCTAGTCACACAGTCATTGTGCATTTAAAATAAATCATGGACCTGATTTTATTAGAATCGGTGGAAAAACCTAGTTTCAGAAATGGCTGTATGTGTAGTGCAGAAGATCTCAGTGTTTAAAAAAACCTCAGAACGGAGGTGCTGATATCCTAAATCAGTTTCTGGAAATATCATTGGATTATTAGGCTCATCCTTAAATCCATTAAGCAAATTACAGTTAATCAGCCAAATAAAAGAAGAAAGATCTTTTGCAAGGCCCTGTCTTTTGAGCCACATGCAGAAGCTGTAGTAATATTTTAATTTTCCGTCTGTCAGTGAATGTTTTCAATCACTTTGCTTCCTTATGTGGAGGATTTGAAATTAGAAACTGAGGTTAATTATCTGCATTAAATGAAATATGTGAAGCCCACAAAAGCAAAAACCTTCGCAATTTGGTATGGTCTGTTAAGCTAGGCAGGCTGTTTCAGAAGGAGAGGGGTTATTTTTTCCTTGGTTTTGTTCCGATTGAAGGGTTTTAGTCACAGTAATTGAAATGATTAAAAAGTCAAATTGCTGGTGAATATAATTCTGAGCATCTTTCAGTGGAGATTTGACACTTGGTTGAGAGCGGGGGTTTGCTCTGCCTGCCGGCGTGGAGCAGCCGGTGGTGTGTGGTCCTGGCGTGGGTGAGGCCAGTTGTCCTTGGAGCCTTGTTGTCAACCTCCTCCATGACAATGGGATGTTGTAGCCCTGCTGCCAGGTTAGTGGAGGTGATCTGGAAGTGGAATAATACCGGAGGAGAGCTACGCTTTTGAGCGTATCAGATATAAAAGATGTCCAACACCATCCATCCTAGTGCCAGTAATTAGCTAATTACTTCCTGCTTCATTTGGAAGTGCAGCTTCACACCCTGCAAGGAGGACAGTGCTCTTGGGGATACACCATCCTCAGCGGTCAGCTGGTTTTGGGGTGATTTGTTTGTTAAGAGGCTCATTTTTTCCTACCATGGAGTATACCCGTGGCTCAAGGTTGAGCTGTTCGGGGGGTTGCAGCGCCTGTCTCTGCTCCTCAGGGACAAAGATGTCCCTTCTGTGGCCCTGAATCCCCTCCTCGTCATCTGGGCACTTCAGGAAAGGTCTCTTCTGGAGACACGCATCTTCTCCTTCCCCTCACGTGGCCAGAGCAAGCTGCTTTGCCTGAAGTCACGCTTAGAAATGGAAATGCAGCAGGTCATGCTTGTGTGTAAAAGCAAAACGGTCATTACCCACAGCCCTGCTCCACATTCTTCACTGTTGTAACGGCAGTGAGGAATTTAAGTAGAGCCACTGCAGTTTTAAGGCAGATTATCCAAATTCTATAAAACGCGTGTGGAAATTGGATTTTACCTTTGAAGACTCCAGAGGACACTTTCATGGTAAGACTTGGAATTTTTTGGTCCCGTGGCCCCCCCTATAACCTGTCCTTATAGAACCTACTTTTAGAAAGTCTTTAGCTGATGTAAATAGCTAATAGATGAAAACAGTGGAGGGAGGGAAAACTGTAGCTAGAGGAAAAAACCCCTTTGAGATACCCCCGTGAGACCGACTGGGTAGCACCAGGACCTCGTGTTAGTCCCTGGACCGACCTCCAGAGCTGATGACCAGCAGCTACTGGGTTTTATTCTTCCTTCAACCCTCTGACCCCCACATATTCCCTGTCCTGTTGAAGTCTGGAGAGTCTCAGTCCTCTCCTTCTCTCCATTTTCATTTTCCTTTTTTCTGGAGGTTCAGGTTTTCTGTCGTTTATCTCCAGGATGTGTTCAGAGAAATGCCGGAGCTGGAAGGAGGGGAGCGGTAGGCGTGGGCAGGTGGGATCTGCCTTTTTTCCAGCAGTCCACATTTAGAGTGGGTTAGCTCTGCTGGAAAACCGTGCCTTTAGTGTTCAATGGATTTACCCTTTTCAATCATAAATTCTGGTCTTTTTCTTGGCTGGCAATCAGCTTTTCAGACTGGGTGAGATTTATCTTGGAAGAGGCGCTTCCTTGTTCTGCCATTGCTGCCAGCCTGGTCCAGGCGGTTGCTTTGGGACCTCCATCCAGTGTGAGTATTCACGGGGGATCGATCATTTGGTAGCTAAGGACCTCTCCAAGCTTTCAGAAGCGAAGTGCAAATCAGAGCCCAGTCACAGGAGAGCTGCTGGGAATTGCAGGTAGGATCCAGGGAGAGAGGTGACTGTACTGGGTTTGATTAACTTGGTCCTGGCTCTGCCCTGCCAAAACAAGAGCTGTAAAACCATTTGGCACCAGACATGCAAATGAGAGCTGGGCTGAAGCGATTGTTACCCTCAAGGATCCCAAAAGAGGGATCAACAAATAGAAATTATTCTTTTGGGAGGGGCAAAGTTCGCAGGTTAACCATCGTGTCAAACCAATGAAATACAGCCTTGATCTCCTGCACAAGGGCTTCATTGTGTATCAGTATGGGTGCCCAAGCAAAGACAGCAAGTTCCTGCACTGTAACATTTGCAGTGTGCTGAAGAAAGGGAAGCTCTGTAGTGATTGCAGCACGAAATGCCTCCTTTGGACATCAGCTTCATTCCTGCTTGAAAAGATTATAAAACATGACCTTGGAACCTTCTTGCTCTCCTTACAGCTCTACCCAGATTGGATTTCCATGGGGCATGTATTTTTTTATTTTTTTAATAAAAAGTTGGGGTCTTTGCCTAAGAAGCCTTGTCTTTGTACTTTTAATTCAGTCCATGTGACTGTCATAACATTTATTTCTTAGGAAATGAAAAATGTTGCTTCTTGAGGGAAGCCACAAAAGCAAGCTGTTGGGTACGCTTGGCAGCCTCAGGTGTGTGCCGCATGTGTCTTCTGCCGAGCTGCTCGCGCTGGACAAAGACCATCTTCCCGAGTCCTTTGTTGCTCAGTCCAAGGCTCTGCCAGGAAACAAAACGGCAGAAACCTCCTTCTTTGTTGTGGAAGTATTTATACTGAATGTGTCTTTGAACATCTGCACATTCAGGGAAACTTTGGTTTCCTCTCCTGGGAAAAGCCACTTGGAAAAGGATCGTTTGGCCCTCTTCTCTTCAACATGGGCCAACGCTGGCAAAAATAGATGAGCTAGAAACACGATGGAAAAGGGCAGCGAAGGATGTTTGGATGCGTCACTGCGGTGTAGGATCTGTCACGTTGTAAAACAGCGCTGCGGGTTTTCCCCTCCGGATACGTGCAGTGAAGTTTGTGACCTGGGGTGGTTTGAGTGCTGCTGGCCTGTGAAATGAGCTGGACTGGAGGCATTTGGGAAGGCTGAGCATCCCGCTGGCCCTGAGCAGCAGGTCCCGGTCTTCCCCAGGAGAGGCTGGAAGAGCCTGCTAAAACTGAGCCTAAACCTTCCTCCTTCTGAAGAGAGGAAGCTTTCCAAACGGGCATGGGAAAAACTTTCCTTTGGTAATCCTGGAGATAACAGGTCGTGCAGCTTCACCCAGCTTCTTGCGCAATAACGTGTGGTCAGGCTGAAGTGTCTATTTTAGAAAGGCATCCAAGGGATGGGAGGTCACGCAGCATTTTTGTTATCTCTCCGCTGATTAGTTACTCTCACTGTTCTCACTGTGTTCCTTATTGCTCCCTTCAGTTTTTTCCAGCTTCAGTTTCTAGCTGCAGGGTTTTGGTGTGTCTTTGCTCCCTTTAGTGGCTCCAAATACCTTTGAATATTTTTTAAAAAACCCTACTAAATGGGTGTGAATGTTCTCCTTAAGTGGCTGCAGCTTTGTTATGGAAGGCCCTTTGGTTTTATTAGACTTTTCAACCCTCTGGTTGAATGTTAAACAAGCTGGAGCTTGTCATGGTTGACAAACCTTCGCTCTGGTCTCAGACCTAACCTACCAGTTTAAAGGCAGTGTGCTTTTGTGTGCCGGTTTCTGGGTGGGGACTCGGGCTTCTAAGGGAAATTAACTCTCTTTCCCCCTCCCACCTCAAATAAATTAAGTTTGGTGTTAACTGTTCTGTCACTTCCAAAGGCCAAAAGGAAATGTCAGCCCATGTTTTAGGTTTTCTGCTACCTGAAATAATCTGCTCCACGCCAGGAGTGCAAGTAGGTGGGAATATGTAACTGTATTAAAAACAAACAGCTGATCAGTGTCAGCCACTGAAGAGAAAATGTAGAAAAGCTTTTTTCGAATGATTCATCCATAATTATTTAAAAACATGTTGAATTTTTTTCTTAAGCTTTGGAGAAGAATTCCTGCAAGGCTGGCGTTTGCCGTCCGTGGTGTTTATACACCTGAGTAAATGCCTGTCTCAGCAGTTTGTCTGTGTTGAGTACTCCAGATCTCAATCCCTTCAAAGGTAAACCCAGCACACCTTTGTCACTGCCGGCCTTTCCATCTCCAGCGTTCCCTGGGGAGATGGAACCAGTCGTAGCAGTGGCTGGCACTGGGACAGGCAGGGTGCTGGGGCTCACACCGTTTCAGTAGCTGTTTCATGCAGATTTGCTCTCCGTAGCTTTAGGTGACAAAGGTTGTAGCAGCCGCATGACACAAATATACTGATGGGACTGGTGGAGAGGTGGTTGGGGAGCAAATTTGTGTGCCCACAGCCATGACAGCCACGCTGTGGGCTGTATCTGCCTCCAGCAGGGTCTGTTGCATGTATAGTAGTGGTCCAGGGAAGAAGGGATGGTCCCTCTGGGATGCAGCAGACTGGCCACATCTGGTTTTAGGGCACTGGAAGATACTGTGCTCGTCCTCTTGGCGTGTCGTTGCAGGTGCTGGTGCTTTCTGCTCAACTGGGCGAAAGTCAGTATTTTTATTTTCAGCCCTGCAGGATTTAGGAGAAAGTACCCTGCACTGAAAGAAGGGGGGGGGGGGGTTTCACATGCTTCTCTCTGTGGTTGCCAAGAAGCTGGGAATGTGCTACCCTGAACTGGCTGAGAATTGCTGGGGGATGTTGTTGGGTTTATGCTAACATAGCTCTCTGCCCGACTCACCGGCAGATAAGCATCCGCACAGGGCAGGGCTCTTGCCCACGTGGCTGGGAGGGCTGCCCCCACCGCAGCGGGTGGCACTGCCAAGCAACCAACGCCTTGCAGTTTCATCAGGCTCAGGGTGCGATTTTCCTCCAGCGAGAAGCACAGCGTGGTGCGGACGCCGGCTGCAGCCTGCGCTGCCTTTAGCTTTGCTCCCCTGCAGCAGAGCAGGGAGAGGAGGGGAAGGATCTCCAAGACCGATATCTCGGGTTCATCTCTGATCCAGACGCTAGCAGGGTGCCAGTCGGGCTCCACTGCTCCATCACACTGCTCGGATGGAAGAGATGAGCAGGTTTGAGGAAGGCAGAAACCTCGACGCTTGTTCTCGCCCCTCTCCTGCGGAGCCCTGCTGCCTGCAGCTGCAGCTTCAGTCAAGAGCTCAAAGAGGCTTTTCTGATCCTGCGGCAGTCTTGGCAGAAAAGCCAGCTGGCCCCATGTTGATCTGTTTTCCTTTCTTGATGCAGTGCTAGAGCTCCTCTCCTTGAAAGCTGGCTGTGCCTTGGAAATGTCATTGACTTGGGCACTCCCAGCCTGGGAGAGGTGCCGTGTTGGAGCTGCAGCGAGTGAGCCGATATCCCACTGATTTTATAGTGGAGATGCTGGCCTGGCAGTCCTCCCGTGCCTGCCTGCAGCTCTTCCACACACTCAGAGGGGTAGATGCTTCCTACAGCTCACTGATTTGCCTCCCCAGTGGTAGGATACACTCGAGAGGCAACAGTTGCTTGGGCTCAGCAAAGTCATCGGGGCTTTGGTCCCTGATGGTGATGCCCTGAGTCAGCTCTGTGGATTGCTCCCTTTCTCACCTCGTGTAGGTTCTTCCGTCTGGAGCCATCAACCACATTGCCAGCAGTCAAGCTACGGGCAACCATTTTTCTTTGTTAATTGCCACCTGTGGCTTGGCACCAGCAGTGGCTGAAACCCTCCCAGGTAGCCCATCTCAGGCTGTGGACTTGGGTGTAGTGTGTTGCCTCGGGTGGCATGGAGTAGCGTAATCCTCTCACTTCCCAGCTTTGGAAATCATCCTGGAAACCTGAGCTGAAGAAAGAGGGTGGGACTGGAGCCAAACCTCTCGTTCCAGATGGGACAGTAGTGGCAGGAACACCTCTTGTCCACAAAGGTGTTGCCAAGCCACAGAAGGCAATTAGCAGGGAAGAAAAATGTGCTTCCTTTAAAATTTGAATTTTAAAAATAGTTTTTCTTTTTAAATTGAACATACATACATTGATATGCCAAGTAGGCAAAATCAGGATTGTAAGAGCAAGCATCTGAAATTGTATAACTCGTGTAGTTAGCAAGTTAATGAAACAGGCAGGTTTGTCAGATGGGATTGTAGTCAGTCCCGAGTGACAGCTGAAGGTGAACAGGATTTATAACTTCAGGTTACTCTGCATTTGGTATAGAGGACAAGTACAACAGTCCTGCTTCAAGCTGCAGGTTGGACGCCTCCTGAGGTCCTGTCCAACCAATACCACTGGAATTTGAGTTCTTAATTAACTGCCAAGCAGGTCCTCCTCTGTCACATGCATGTCTGAAGGACTTCATCAGCTTTTATGCCCCAACAGCCCCCGCAGAAATTCGCATGCTCATGCTGCTGAAGTAATGGCCCCAACAGCTGGACTGGTGGCCAGGAGACAGGGAGCCATCACTGGGAAGAATTGTGAAATACAATTTGAGAGCCCTGCTCTGAGATAAAAGTGCAGTTCCAGCAACACATGCCACATGAGCACAGAAAGGCATTTTTTTTCCCCAAAAAATTATGCGTCAAAAGTGGGGTGTGAAACTGCTATGCTCTAACAGCCATCTGCACTACATCGTATTCTTGTCTCTCTCTCCTCTGCACTTCTAGGGGTGTTTTTAAGTCGCCTGTCTGAAAGGTTAAGGTTTAAAAATGAGAAAGGTTTGTTTCCTTTCCTCTCGATCATTTAATAATTTTTAATTTGCTGTTTGATCCTGGTTTTCATGCATTGACTGTGTGGGAGCTGCAGCGCCTGGGTGACAAAGCAGGTGACTGTTCCTTTAAAAACTATAAGGCTTAAATCAAGTGATGCAGTATTGAAATGGAGTATATCTTTCAAATAACAGAAGGAATGGATTTGTTGTTGTTTGTTGGTATGCAGTTAGGATCCTCCCCTGTTTTTTGAATATCTGATCTAACACCTGTTCTCCTGGTGGTGAGTTTCTCTTTGCAGCATGGTGGCCAGAGGTCCTGCATCTCGCCTCCGAGGCTGGTGAAGGTGGGAATGGGCAATGCACTGTTTTTAGAAATCAGCAGTGATACATTCCAGGAACTCCTGCTGTATTTTTCAGAACTGAGTTTGAAGGTTTTAAGCACAGATAGGGAAATATGTCATCTGTGTAAATTGCTCTAAATTACCTGCAATTTGTTGGGAGTTGCCATTTCTAAGTGCTTATTGCAACTCTAGATATTTGAGGAAGCTTTTGATTATCCTGAGCTTGTAAAATGTAATTGGCCATTTCTTAATTGTTGTCCTCTGTGAAGTATAATTACCTGCAATGTGGAGCTTTTTATTTGTCAATGCCACAAACAGGAAATCAAGAGTGTCTGATTGAGATAAGTTTGGGGACTCCACCATGACTTGTAATTGCATCAGGTGACTTGTTTGTACTGGAACTGGTCTCTCCTGTGAAGTCCTGGAGGCCTTCAAAGAACCTAGAAACCTTAAATACTGTCATTCTGTCTGGTGGTGCGGAAGTCTGGCTTGTACTTTCCTAAAGCACTCTTCAAACAGCTGCCATCATCTTAGTGAGGTAGTGGCATCTCTTCAATCTGACGTGTGGCGTGAAATTTCAGAAGGAATAGGCTGAAGTGGAATCAATTGCTTAAATGCAATTAATCAGAAGATGTGGTAGAGCTTGTTGACGTTGATGAATACCATAGAGAAATCAGTTAATTAAAGCTCAGGAGCCTGAAGGAGGTTAGTGGATATAGAGAATCCCAGTTCTCTTTGGTGTGTGATGGTACCTGGATGTAGAGCAGAGAATAGGTCTTGAATGGCCATACCAAGCTCGGATCTACTGCAGACTGAAAGTATGTCTTATCCCAGTCTGACACATGTGCACAGGGAGTTGCTGCTCATGTCCCATTTTGCCGCTGCCGCTTGGCTACGTTTGACTGAACCATGCTGGCATTCCTCTGGGAGCAGGGCATGGGCTGGGAACGTGGGGCTGCGATGCTGGGGTGACTTGCTTGGGTGGTATGTTGCATGGCCAAGGTCTACCTGTAAACCTGCGTCTCCCTGGGTTCATGTCATGCTTGCTGAAGCTGAAACTTTTGTTGTCGTCATCTTCCAAAGCTGTCCCTGTCCTTTGTGGGACATTAAACATTATTACTTAATTGAACTTAGATGTTACTGCGGAATTCTTTGTTGTAGTTCCGGGAGGTTTTCATGTTTTACAGCAGCAATAGAAGTGTCAGGCGGGGTGCGTTCACCCCACCTTCATCTCTACCTGGGCTTGGCTGTGCTGAGCCCGAGCACAGCCCTGGGGAGTGGTGGAAGACGTTGTAACATAGATTGAAGTGGCCAGTCTGGGTTTTACATTCGGTGTATGGGGATGGAGAGATACCAAGGGAAAATGAAAAGCCCTGTCATTCCCCGCTGCCGCCCTGGGAGATGCTGTGCCAAGACAGGCTCGTTTATGAACAGCTCTCATACCTGGGGGTTTCCAGAACTTTTGTGTACGTGTGTTTTCCTTACATGCAGTCTGTAGTTTAAATATCCCCCTCGCTGTGCCTTTAGAGCGTGACTTAGAGGCAAGAGCCACTTGAGAGTGTCCTCCAGGGGTGCCTGGTCAGTTCTGCTGCCCAAAAGCAGCAGCACAAGCTTCCTTTGGAGGAACCTCCTAAAAACAAAACCTTAAAATAAAAATCCTCTTCTTGCTAAAGTAACTGTCCACAAACATAGAATTATTCAGTTTTATTTTTGCTCTTTTGATGCAGAACCGGTACCGAACAGTTCTCAGGGAGGGCGGTGAGTCAGCTCGCCCAACAGTGACTCTATTGATGGATGGAAGGAGTGGCGCTGAAGTCTGTCTAGTCATTGTTGGTGCTTGGCTGGAGCGCCGGGGGCTCCGAGGGCAGGCTCAAACACCTCTCGTCAGCCTTGGGAGATCAAACGCGATGAGTCAGGCCACAGAAAATCATGATAGGGCCCAAATTAATTATTTTATTTTTTTTTTAAACCCTGTTTTGAGAGTGGGAAGGGAAGGACACGCATGCATTGAAGTGTATGGGACCCACCAGCTTGTATCTCGTTACAAGTTGAATTTTCATGCATTTCCTGAGCTGCTTCCGTGGAAACTTGTCCCCTGCCCTGCTCTGCAGCAGTGGACCTGCCAACTCTCTCCTCTCTTGATAGCCTCTCATTTCTCACCTTTCTGTGTAAGGACATGAGGCAGAGATGGAAAATAAGTACTTGGCAGCAATACACCACTCTTACGTGTCCTGTCTTATGGTTATTTTTCAATTACAAATGCATACAAGCCAGAAAACATTTCAAGAGGGGCTTTAAGTCATTCTAATTTTTGTGTAATCTTGATCAAAGTGGACAAGGCAGGAGATGGTGGGAAGTGCAGCCATGCTGCAGACCTGTCAATGGCTTTCCCTGGCTTTTTTCATCTCCCTATCCAAAGGCATGGCTTGCTGTCGAAGATGGGGAACCACATCCATGAAGCACACAGCTTCCAACAGAGCTTTGCCTGTAAACTGAACCTTGAAGGTCATGGGTGTGGAGGACCATATCCTGTTAATGCACCAGCTCTTCGTGCCAGGACCAGTATCCCATGGCATGGCTTGGGTTGGTACTGTCCCCTGGGCCAGAGAGGGTTACAGCGGGCAAACTTCACAGTGGTCAATTAAATGCAAGTGCCACACACTTTGATACCTCAGGCCACGCCGCCCCGAGCTCTCTTCAGGTGCTCTGAACACGCGGTGTTCACCTCCTCCCATCTCACCAGGCCCCAGGAGCCGGCCAATTTTCAGCATAATGCACAATCTCAACTATTTTATTGCTTAATTTAGGCCGTAAAGTCCCTTTGATGTGTTGTGTAATGCAACGTTCATTCTGAAAAAGTGGGTGGAGTAGCTTTATGGTATTATAAAAATAAATAAAATGCCTGGCAGGATTTTGAAACCACATGGTCATTCCTCCTCTCTCCACAGATAAGTTGATTGTTGAGAGAGAAATCTTGCTTAATATCTAACTTTGGGTGATTTATTTCTCCAGAGCCCTTTCATCTCCAGCGTGTATTGGCTTATCTGTGACTTCTAATCTGATTGTTTTAAGCGTGATCAAAGAAACCAAGAGAATGCACTTTATTTTCCCACTGTATGCCCAGAACGCTGTTTGTGCAGCGCATTACATCACCTGTTCCTGCTGCTCCTGGGGCCTGCACCAAATGGCTGCGGTATAAATAGAAAACAGAATGGACTTGTAGGGGCTGATGAAATTCGTTCCACTTGCCGAGTAAAACAGAGTTAACTCAACGAATGGCTTTCTTCACGCCCAACTCTACCTTGGCACGCAACAACACGGGCTGAAAATGTTTGAAATAGCTCGCTGGTGCGAGGTATCGGCCAGCATTCGGCAGCATCGAGGAGCCGCGCTGAAAATCCACGGGAGGTGGCAGGCAGGGAGATTGCCGTCGTTGAAATTGCTGGGATTCTTTCCAGGCTATGCAAAGAAAGAGCTTGGCCTCTTTCTTTGGTCGGGGTCCTCGTGTAGCTCTAGCGGCGATGGTCCATGGGTAGGGTCTGCTTGGTGCTGCTGGATCCCTGCGCAGGGGAGGGCTTTGCAGTTTGTTTCTCAAACAGCCGTTTGCTGTTGGAAGGTCTGGAGCACTTGGAGCACAGGGACCCAGCTGGTGCTGCTCTGCGATGCAGTCTGTGTGTTTCGGGGGGATGAGCGCTGGGTTCTGGGGCTCTGGTTGGCCGTGGAAGGCCTGGAAGGGGCCTCTGAACATGGGCCTGGGAGCTGCCTTTCTCTGCTTGATCCTATAAATCCCGAATTCAAGGCAATATGTTTATTTTCTGACATGTCGTAATGCTTCACCACCACATAACGTTCATGGAGGATGGCTGTCCTCTTGCAGCTTTGCCACATCTCCCCCACCAACCTCTCCTGGCCTCTTTGAGGGCACGGAGCAGCATTTTCACTCCAGTTACCTACTTGATTAACGTATTTAACTTGAAACATTTGTTCTCAGCCTGTGTTTGACTTTCAGTTTCTTGCTTCTCTTGCAGACCAGCAGGGTAATCTGAGGGCTGGAAAGCTTGCTTGCTAGCTTTTCCAGGATGTAGCTATTGGCCTTAAAAAAACCCTAAAATGAAAAAAAACCCCAAACCTCTCTCCTTACTGACCTTGCCTTGACACACCTACAGCCGTCATGAAAATCCCACCCTGGGTAAATAGCTCACCTTTTTATTCAGAGGAGAACTGCCGTGCACCAAAGGGTCAGGGAAAATCGTTTGGGAGATAAGTGGTGGTTTTATCTTAAGCAATTAGTCCTTAGTGTTGGGTTGTTGTTTTTTTTTTTATTTCTAATTGGCTTGGAGGTTGTTCTTGTGCAACATGTGGTCACTGTAGGAATACTAAACTTGTCAAAATGGCTAAAACTTGTGTCCCCTGCCACCCCGCTCGCTGGGAGGCAGAAAGCCACCGGATTTCTGACATGCCATTGAAGCAGGATGAGCTTAGGGCCAGCGTCTCCCCATCAGCCTCTGGGTAGCAACCATCTGATATGTGAAAAGATTTTACCTGCCCATCACTAAGCTGCTCGGGGTTTTCTCTCTTTAGTGTCCAGGTTGAAAGAGCAGGATAGGAGTGGGAAAGGACTGAAGTGGTTTCCCTTTGGCTGTTGGCACAGTGTGGGTGAGGGTCAGGATCCGCGGTGACTTTGGCATCGCTGACGGCTCGGGCACGGCCGGGTCCCCTCCTTGCTGCAGCCATCACCCTCTGCGATGGGGAATTGTCTTCCTCGAAGCAAACTGAGCTGCTCTGCAATTTCTTTCCAGTGAATTATAGGAGAATAAGTTTGTCCCTCTCCCTTGAAAGCTGTGCAGCACCAACTCGGGATTGACTAAATCTTTCCGAATTTCCCTGTGGGGTGCTGAACTGCGTCTCCTTGAGTTCACCCGTTGGGATATTATGGTTTAACCTGTGTGGTGCTCCTTCCAGAGCAGGAATCTGTATTTCAATGTGATACACTACTGTTTTGGGGTTGTTTTTTTTTCCTCCCCCAACTGTCTTACACAAAAAGCACTTAATGAGTGGCTTCAAAAGCTTTGGAAGGTGTGAATTACAGCTGATGTAATTAATTCGTGTTTGTGGGCCTGGCCCCCTGCAGTCTAGGTGGTGTTGGGCTGGCAGTTCAGAAGAACAAAAGTCTAATCTTGGGGAAGATTAGGAATTCTTTGACAAAGGTTAAGCCAGGGCGCTGCTGCCTTGTCATTTGTGCTGGTGTCCTGTGGCAAATCTGTAATTTAAGCCACAAGCAGCAGGCAGGCGGTTCCTCACTCTGGCTGTAAAGCAGCAGCATCTCTGCTCACCTACCTGGTGGTTTTGCAAAGCAAAGTCTAAAGAAAGGGTTAGGCATAAAACAAGACCAGGGCAGCTCTAGGTCCTAAAGTCACGTGTGACTTTTGAAGTCTCTCCTTCCTGAGCCCATCTCCATGCCGTCTACTGTCCCCTCTGCTCATCTGTTCTCATCCCTCCAGCCCTGGGTGAGCGAGGAGCATCAATACTGTGTGTGCATCAACCGGGCGCTGCGAGGAGAGCTGGAGATGGATCGGGGAGGGAGGGACAGAGCCAGGGAAGCCAGCATTGCCTTTCCTGCGGGCTGCCCTGGCCTGCGGAGCCCCAGCCCGGCTGTAGCAGGATTAGTCCCAGCGCACTTCCAGCCAGCGTGTCGTGGCAAGCTTCCCCAAGCAGCAGTTTCCACTTTTCCTCTTTGGTGTCTATTGTTTTGTTACTTGAGGAGCTGGAATCCGTGATCAAATTTGAAACATGGTTAGCATTAGCCGCTGACGCAACAGGGTGGGTTTTTTTCCTTTCAGATTGGTCAGAGCCTGAGCGCATCTTCCTCTGGACACCTTGAGGGGTCTGCAGCTCTCCTGTGACCCATGCGCTCAGGCAGCAAGGCAGTGCTGTGTTTAGTGCCAAAGACCATCCCGTGTAGTCTCAGCAGAGCTGCCCCGTGCTGGCTTGGGCTAAACCAGGCAAATAGTGACTTGATTGCAAGTGAGTTTCCAAAATGGGGAGGCTGGCCGAGTGCTGATGGTTTAGATTTACTCATGTAATGAACGGCATCAGGAATATGTTATGTTCTCAATTATTTTGATTTTAATCTAATGTGTTAATAACGTGAGGCTCTTCAGATGAAAATGTATTTCCAAGTTGCTCTAAGTATTTGCTAACCTAGTAAGTTGAAGACATATGTGAAAGAAAGAGCCATCTGATGAGCTGCTATTGTTCTCTTAATTCAACCCACCCCATTTGGGCCACTCGGCATGAATAGCTTTGTGTTTGCTAATAAAATCGTGCTATGTTCCCTGCAACACATGTTCTGCATGTCCCAGCTAGTCAGCAGCAGTAAAACCTTATTTTATAGGTTTATAATGTTACCTTCTCAACTGTGGCTTCTTTTAGAGCCAGCAGGCTATCCAGGGTTGGCCTTGGCACGCTCGAGCCCACAGGGGTGGTGGAGAGCTGCCGTAACCCTGTGCTTCTGCACATCTTCCTCCTTCCCCTGGGTACCGTGGGCGCTTGCTCCCCGCATGGCTTGTCAGCGAGCGGGTGTACCTCCTCGCATAAGGGGTGTTGCGTTAGCCCATTGAACATTGGAAGAAATATAGAAATGTGCTCCTTGGACTCCATCCTCTGCCGTCCCCCCAAAATGTTTGGATGAGCCTGACTTGCTTCTTGGGCCAGCTCAAGGAGTGTCCGAGAGTGGCTGCGGGCTCCACAGCCCCCTCATCTGCTGGACTTTGGAGACCCAAAGGGCTTGTGGGAAGAGCTCTGCTGTTGTATGATCCCAGGAGAACTGCAACCAGCTTGATGGTTTCTTTGGGTAGTCAGTGAGACAGAGGGATGAAAAGCAACCTTCTGCCTTAGCCCAGCATCTCAGAGGGTGCTGCTTGTAGCAGCTGGCTGGCAGCAGTCCTCCAGGAGCCAGTTCCAAGCTGGGGGGGAATCAGTATGCATGGCAGTTCCTCCCTTTCCTTGGCACATTGTTTTTTAAAGGCTGTAGGGTGGAGGGGATTAGACCAAGTTCTTAGGGGAGGAGAATAGCCAGCAGGGGATTGCTGGTCATTTTTGTTCCTTTTGTGGCACAATCAATCTCTCCCTTACTGCTCGTAGGGGCTCATGAGCCTTTGTGATATTTATTAGGCTGAAAGATTTGGAGACCTCTGGTCTAGATAGCTCTCCAGCTGAGAAGGGGAATTTAGGCACTTGTGATAGCACAGCCAAAGAAATGACAGTAAATATTTGGGGAGATTTTAGTGTTTGACATTTGTCAAGAATGGCTTAGCAGAATGAAATCTTTGGCTGGAAGTCCAGCTGAAATGACAAAGATGTGCCTGGGTTGGCATTGGCACATCTTCCCCACTTCAGGGATCAGAAGGAATTGTGTAATAGCAGCGTAATGATGTGCAGAATTGGCTCATTTAAACTTCAGCTGCTTTTGTTTAGGAGGTGGACTTAAAATCTGAAACTGGGTCAAAATAGTTTCTTGCTCTAGAACTAAAAGTTCCACACGTTTCAGACTTCTGTTTGAAGTGACCTCTTTCTTCTTGCTGTTCAACCAGCCCTCCTGAATTTCAGCCAGGCAGGTGACCTTGGCCTGCTGGTCCTTGTCACTTGGGAAAGCGGCATTGATCAGCATTTTGTAGGGTCTGATGATCACCAACACGTCCTCTCCTGCTGATGAAATCACAGTCCTTGGTCCTTGTCAGGACTGATGGAAACATCTCCCTAAGGCTGGCAGCTGAGCAGGCACTGTTCTAGGGGTGTATTTACTCTTCGGGATTTTATCACATTTTCAGTGAACTCAACTCAGAGTTCTATCACTTCATGAGCTTGCCCTAAACTACCAGGGAGACAGAATTCTTCCTCAGCAGTGGCATTCTTCCCGAAAATGAAGCCCAAGTCTTCATGAGCAGTGTCCGGAGAGCTGTTGTGGCCGTGTATCTCCTCAGCTTGCAGCAGTGAATAAAATCCCCAAAAGGTTTTTTGGGTGCAACTGGATTTCCAACAGCAAATGAAGATTCTTCTTCCTGATCCAGGGGCAGCTGCTCAAAGACATGCATGGCCTCCTGATCTCCTGGCGTTGGCCACACTCAAGGAAATGTGTGGATATTTCTTGGTCCCAACCTGTTCCTGAACTTCTCCCATTTGCAAGGTTAGTGTCAGGAAACAGCCGCTTGGGAAAGCCCTCTTCCTTTCTACTGGAGAACACAGCCTGGTTAATTTTTCTGATGGCTCATCTGGACTGAGGTGGGCTTCCAGTGGTGGGAGTGAGAGCAGCTGTGAAGTGGAAGATGTGGAGGTGAGGAATTGTGGCCCTTCGGCAGGCAATCCCACCAGGCAGTCAGCCTGCTGCCTGCAGGCAAGTAACGAAGTGATCCCACACGTAGAGGATCTCCATAAGTCGCCAACAGTGGAATTCAAACCTTCATTCATTATTTGCTGAAAGCTCCACAACAAACACGTGTCTGCAGGACACATAGACATCTGTTGCCGTCTTGAGCAGAGAAGCCGATGCCGTTGAGCATTGCTGTGTGAGCAACATGCGCACGCCAAGCGGATGGGTTTCTCTTTGCTCACATATTCATGGTGTGAATTTTACATCGTCCTGTGGATATGCACATAGTCCAGAAGGATCAGTCCTACAATAAGAACCACTGGCAGACATTGTTCTCTCTTCCCTGGATGTGACAAGGTGCCGGCAGCAGGAGTTGGCAGAGGAGTCTCTGCTGTTGCATTGTGTCATGCAAGAGTCTCACAAGTGCAGATGCAAACGTGCAGGCTCAGGCAGCGGTGTCACAGGCTCCTGCATGTTTTGATTAATTCATCTATGGTTTTCACACACAGGTTCGGGGACGGGTGCTTTCATCAACTTTGCGATCAAAACGTATGCCAAGGATATTATGACTCACGTTACAGACTCTCTTGTAGCTTTGCGGGGGGAGTTAATAGCGATGTTAAAATATCGCTCATTTACCATCCAGGCGGAGCTGGCGGCAAGGGCTGTAGTTGTGATTGCCTAACATTTCCCATTATATAAAACTTTGTTGTAGTTGCTCATATCTTTATCAGACTGTGTTGTTTGGTATTCTTCCATGCTGAGATTCTGCCCGAGGCTGAATTATTTTGGCAAATTTTAGCAAAAACAGAGGGGGAGGAAATTACATTGTTTTGCTCACGTCAGTCTTACAATTCACTTTTCATTGATAACCTTCCAGCTTCCCTACTTTGAAGCAGGGGTGTATCATTTGGCAAGTGGGTCGCGGGAGGTGTGAGGGGTGCTGGCAGCTTGAACAGACCTTTTGCTGTCCATGGGAGAATCCATCCGATGTGATTAAATTATAAACTTGTGAAAATTTCACAAGCTCTGTAGTAGATGGGTTAAAATTCTGGCAGCCGGAGTATCTGAAAAGTGTTTTTGCTCTGATGGTGCTCATGGCTGAGACTTCAGAGACTGGGAAAACTGCAATTCCTGTTGCTGCTGATGATAATTCTGGAGTCTCTAACGCTCACTTTGAGGTGAGCCGGCTCTCTTCTCGCATCTTTCAGTTAAGGCACTCAGCAAAAAAAAGGCTTTTTAGGCAATGATGGGGAGGAGGTGAGGAGGGCGAGATCCTCCGATGGCGAGCAGGTGATCTTGGGAGCTAGCAAGAGACAAGGCTGTACAAGTTGTTAAAACTGGAAAGGGGTTTTCTGATACTTCCCAGAGTTTTCAGGTGCTGTAGTTCAGCCTTAGTTCAAGCCCATTACGCAGGAGGAAGATGCTGCTGACCCGCTAACCTCAGCCCATTTTGATAATGGGATAAAATTCCCCTTTCTGCAAATGAATGGCAGGTTAGAAGAGAGAAACCCTGTTCACCTCCGAGGGGAAGGGCTGCGAGCTGACCCTAGCTATATGGTTGAACCCCTACAGCTGAACAGGAGAGAGGGGCTGGGGATGTTCGCCCCATGGAGACATGGGATGGTGTAAATCTGGTAGGTTCAACAGGGCTGAGTGCCAGGTCCTGGGTCACAACAACCCCCTGCAACACTACAGGCTTGGGGGAGAGTGGCTGGAAAGCTGTCTGGTGGAAAGGGACCCGGGGGTGTTGGTCAACAGCCAGCTGAACATGAGCCAGCAGTGTGCCCAGGTGGCCAAGAAGGTCAACGGCATCCTGGCCTGTATCAGAAACAGTGTGGCCAGCAGGACTAGGGCAGAGATTGTCCCCCTGTACTTGGCACTGGTGGGGCAACACCTTAAATGCTGTGTTCAGTTTTGGGCCCCTCACCACAAGAAGGACATTGAGGTGCTGGAGCAGGTCCAGAGAAGGGCAACGAAACTGGTGAAGGGTCTGGAGCACAGGGCTGACGAGGAGCGGCTGAGGGAGCTGGGGGTGTTTAGTCTGGAGAAGAGGAGGCTGAGAGGAGACCTCATCACTCTCTGCAACTGCCTGAAAGGAGGGTGCAGCGAGGTGGGTGTTGGTCTCTTCTCCCAGGTAACAAGCTATAGGACAAGAGGAAATGGCCTTAAGTTGTGCCAGGGGAGGTTTAGATTGGATATTAGGAAAATTTTTTTCACCGAAAGGGTTGTCAAACATTGGAACAGGCTGCCGGGGAAGTGGTTGAGTCTCCATCCCTGGAGGTGTTTAGAAGACGGTAGGTGTGGAGCTTAGGGACATGGTTTAGTGGTGGACACGGCAGTGCTGGGTTAATGGTTGAACTTGATGATCTTACGGGTTTTCCAACCTAAACAATTCAGTGATTCTGTGATGCACGGTGCTATCACATGGAGTTTCATAACTTTCTCTACTCATGTAGCTGCCTGTTGGTGTGTGATCATAGACTCTTTCTTTAGGACTCCTGCGTGTTCAGCACATGGGATGGCTGGTGCAGGGAGAACTGACAGGGGAGACAGAAAGGAGAGTGCACAGGGCACCTGTGTTACTTGAATCATTAGAAGACCTTGCCTTTCAGGCAAGCTGAAAAACACAGGTGCTTCCATGCTGTTTTTTGCCAGAGACATCCTGTAAGACAGCTCTTCTCCCTGGGAGAGGGTTGTCACACACACCTTAGCTTTTCTGTGCGCAGCTTAAGGCCCAGATCAGACTTGCTGATGTGCTGAGCATGCAACAGAAGTCTTATCAAAATGTTGAGTATTAGACCAAGAGCATTTCAAATTGAGAATCCACATTTTGAGAAAAATTTCAGCATTGCAATTGGCTTTTTACAGAAGAGGATAATAGCTTTTCCTTCCTCCAGAATAGCACCACAGATAAACACGAGATTCACTTGTGTAAATTGCTGTAGAAGAATCTCCAACCAAGTGAATAATCCCGCATTCAACGTGAGATTTGGGTGATGTAAAAGAGGGGGAAAATAAGGATATCAGTCTGTTTATGCGGTGCCCTGAGGAGGTGAGGTTCTGCAGAGGCAGTGCAGGATCAGTAATAGATAGAGTAGTACATGGGCACGAGAGAGGTGAGTAAAAAACAATTTTTTTTCAAAACTCGAGGTTGCTTTTCCCTGCTGTCTTGAGCAGAAAATACCTAAAGCAATGAGGTGTTTTTTTATTACCTACCTGGTCGGTGAGGTCCTGTACGTCTCGTATGGCACACATGCGTTCTGTTTGTGTCGTGCAGCTGGGCTCCAGCGTTTCACAGCTCTTGTGCTCCAGGCTCAGGCTACACGGAAAACAGCCTTTGCCTTTATCCGCAGGATTTTGTTTCTAATTAGGGCAGCTGGGTGATTGCAGCACGCAGCAGTGGGTCAGACCAGCCGTGGGGCTCTGCTCTGGGCTCAGCTTCCTAGAGAAGAAGAAAACAGCAGCAGCCAACACATCGTGTGCGCTGGAGGGGATTTGGGGCTCATCCACGGCATCCAAAAGGCAGAATTACTCCAGATCTCAGCACTGGGGCTCCCAAAATGTGGGTTTTGCAGTGGGCCCATGCTGACTTGGGTGTCTGGGAAGGTGTCAGCTGGAGCTGGAACTTCTGTTTGCCTTTGAGGCTGTTGTAAGGTCTCTCTTCCATGGAGGTTTTCTGCTGAGATCTGGCCACAGCCTTGTCGTTACTCAGAGCACTTGGAGTCTCTACACACCGCCCTGTTTTCATTAATTATTGCAGTGTCTTTGGGGCATCCCTCCCCTGTTGAATTTGCTTAAGTGTCAGCAAATACCTTGTACTCAGAATTTCTGGAGGGGGAAAAAAGAGATCAACAGGAACGAAAAGAGTTTGATCACCTAGCCTTCTGTCTTTAAGAAATTGAGGTAAAAAAACCACAGGTGTCTTTTAGCTGAAGAGTGGCTAATTTATTTAGAGCAAAAAGCACATTGCTTGTGTTATTTTTCCTAAATTGAACCGTCCACTGGTTTTAATTGTATAAAGATACGTAGGAATGTAATGAGAGTTCAAACAGCTCTTTTACAGCCCTTTAAATGGACGTGGTACTTCATATATATCCCCACAATAATGCATACCAGATGAAAAGATGCTGTGGAATTTGTGTAATAAAGGTAAAAGCCCATATATCTGCCTGTTCTAATGGATGAGAACCAAAACAGAAAAATTGCATGGGGCAAAAATAACAACAAACCCCAGCACAGTTCTTGAAGTCAGGTTTCAGTTGCTGTAAAGCGCATGGAGAAAAAACCCGCAGAGGACTTCGCAGAGCAGCGGTGAGCACAGTAACGGGACGGGCTGCCTGTGTGAGCCTCCCGACGGCCACCCTGACGCTCTCACTGCAATTAGAGGTATTTCATCTCCCCTCTGGTCTGTGGTTTAGCTGGACCTTCTGGAATTACAGTGTCCCGGGAGGTACCTTGTGAGCTCCTCTGCAATTTGTCTGTGAGCGGCTTTTTTTTTTTTTTCCCCTTCCTTGCCTCCTTTAGCTGTTTTTCACTACATTTTAATATCCATGTAAATGAGGTGAACTGGTTCTTGCACCTCCAACCACTTAGTGAATGCCTCTGAAGATGTTGTCACCTTCAGGACCTGAGCATGCCCAACGGGGTCCTTCTAGTTCCAGTCAAGGTATGCGCAGAAAACCGGCATCACAAACAGACCTGCGCCCTCCAGCCGTGGACGCTCGTCTCCATCTTTCTCGCTGCTGCATTCTTTGCTTTTGGTTTGCCAGTTAGCTGCTGAATTGAGATCCATTTATGAAAGCAGCACCACAAGAAATGAGAAACTGGATCCACTGATTGCATTCATAGGTTCTGGATGTGACTTGGTATGACCTCGATGCAGCAATTGATGGTTTGGCTTCTGGGTCTGGCTGGAGATGAAGAGTTCAGTGAGTGTCCCGGAACTAGGGCTGTGAAAGAAGACTTCCTTCTGCACCGTCTAAGGAAAAGTTATGCTAGTACTTATTTAAAAGGAAGGCTGGCTTCACAAGACTAACTCACTTCCCTGTTGTGCCTCTTTTCTGGGGACAACAGCAAGTTACTTGCTAAAGGCTTACTAGTTACAGACTTACTAGTCTGCTAAACTCTTAAAAGAGGAAAAAAATAAGTATTTCTAGAAAAGGCAAGATCCTTTTTAACAGCATCCATCTCCCTTAGATACAGTTTCTGCGTGGTTCATTCCTTCTGGTTGTTGTTATTACAGTTCTTCTGGGGGCTTGTCATTGCTGTTGTCAGCGGGACAGCATGACTCAGTCCACCCTCGTCCTGCCTCTGCATTGTATCAGCCAGGTCAGTTTGAGGTGAGAAGGGAACATCAGATGACGGGCTCCCAGTAGGGACCGGGAGACCAGGTTATGATTTATCCGTTTACTGTGATGCTGACATCTCTTCAGAGCTGAGCAGTAAGTGACAGAGCAAGCTTAAAAGCTTTTTGCAGCTCGCCGGTGGTTTGTTGTTGATACCGCCTGCCACTTGTTAATATGATCCAACACCTGTCCTTTAATGACGCTGTTTGGGGAGCTTGTGAGGCTCCCGAGAACTGCTGGAGAGCTCTGGTTCGTGGTGCTGAGCTTCTGAAACCTCCTTATCTGTTGCATGGTTGCACTCAACTGATGCTTACAAGCTCCTGCTCATTATGAAGTACTGATTGGAAGCAGAAGTCTTCGGGGTGTGGGGGAATATCTTCTTTTCTGTTGCAATCGAATGGTCTCTTGACTTTTAATTGAAGTGTGGTCCCTAGATGGAAGTAAAGTTAAATAAGGCTTTGCAGGAATTTTTAATGTGAAGGTACGAAACGTCTTTGTGAAGGTCTTTTGCTCAACGTGAGTTGTTTTTTCATGTGCTGCCAATATCTGATCCCACTTCCTGACCTTTAATATACGCCGAGAGAGAAGATGAGGATGTTTCTAATCAGCTGCATCTCCCCTCTGGGAGCACTATTAAATCCTGACTCTCAGCTTTATCTCTGCCAGGTCTTGCCAGCCCTCTGTGTTTTTGGTTTTGTTAGCAACTGAGGTCAGAGTTTGGTCACCTCAAAAGTTCTTGTTCAGTTGGGGGAGTCTCTCGGATCATTTCTGCAGGAGTTTAGACACCGGTGAGTGACTCCGCTTGGGGAGGCAGACCTCGTTGTTTCATGTGTGTTGATGAGACAGACCTTACTCAGTGAAATAAAGTATCTTTTTTTTTTTTGTGCAGGATTATTGCTAGGGGTTCCTCAGTAATCCTGCCCACCTCATCATTAGTGGGGCTTCGTCAAGGATCGTTGGTCACACACTTTAGTGGTTTTGAGGTGCTAAGTCGGGTGCCTCTAAGCTGTTCAAAGTATTACATCAAGCAGTTTCTTCTACCACCCGAATTTGTAATTTCACTAAAATGCCAAGTTTGCTGGCAATAAGTTGGTAATGAGTTCCATGCCGTTGTTTCAGTGAGGATTTAGGTGCGGCTGGCATGTCTGCGTCCGGGTGCCCCAGCCGACGTTGCGTGGCCGGTGATAGAAGCACATGGTGTCACGTCAGAGCTGCGACTCGCCTTTGCCAGATGGAGCCCCTGGAGCTGCATATCTTCTCCCTTCGTTTCAGCCACCAGCAGCGCCACCGCTGTAATTTCAGTACTGGGAAATTTATCGCGGAAAGCAGTACAGACACAGCATTGCATTGCTGGGTGTATGCCCTCCTGAAAAGCATCGGCGATGCGAGGAGGGACTCAGCCCGGGCGATCTTTTTTTCCTTTTGATTCCAGTGGCTCCCGTCCCCCAACGTGGTTCACGGCCCTGCCCTGGCTCCGTGGGTGTGCAGGAAGGCAGGGAATGGTCTGGAGTCACTGGCCAAAGCTGGGTGCTTTGTTCCCATCCAAAAATCTACTCATCCTACAGGCCCTGGTCTTAAATTACTGAGCTTACAGAGAAATCTGCTCATAATTTCTTTCTTGTAAGCCCTTTCTTGTTGAGCAGGGATTTTGGCAAAGAAGAGTGGAGGCGCTGGAGAATCCCCAGTTCTGCCTGGTTATACCAGGCCTCCTCAGATCCTTCCTTGGAAGGAGCAGGCGAGAGGAAATACTTTCCATTTCAGAGCAGCGTGGACAAACAGCGTTGCTTCAGACAGAGAAGAAAGGCGGCAGACGGAGTAACAGCGCTGACTCCTGCTAGCCAAAAGCATGCTCTTGCCTTTATTGAATCATTCCTGGAACACAGTGTTCTTATTGTGTTCCTCCTCACCCCGCGCAGCGCCTCTCCGTGGGCTCGGGCCTCGGAGATGCCCTGACCACAGTGCTGGAGGTTTGGGGAGGTGAAAAAAGGCATCGAACACAACTCGGAAACGGACCCTCTCCCTCGCCTGACGTTAGGTGGACGTGTTTTCTGCAAACCTGGATCCCGTTAGAAAGGTTCCCGCTGTCTGGAAAACAAAGTACTCGCTCGCCTGGTTTAGTCATTAAGTAAATTTGTGGTTTGGTTGAGACAAAAAATAATGAAGAAAAGCTGTTGAAATCCCGGGATTAATTTGATAGTTTGCAGGCAGTGGGGTTTGTAAGTGGAGCTGCTGCCTTCTCCAGGTATAAACCTGGGCTTCCCTTTCTCCCCGTGCCTCAGAGGCAGGCATTTGGAAGTAATTTGTTTTGCGAAGGTGAGGGGGATGCTCTGGGCTGGCAGCCGCGGTGCGTGGGTGTCTGCACGGCCAGCCCATGGCTGGGGGATGCTGTCGGCCGCTGCAGAGAGAACAACATCCCGGGCTGCAGGAAGGGCAGAGGAAGGGACGGATGGATGGGTGCTCACTCGGCATGATGTGGAAGGCTCAGAAGGGCTGTGGAGTTCTCTGGTGTTTTTACGTCTGCACTGTGAGGGTTGTATTGCCCCTTCTGGGAGAACCATTTCTTCTGCAACGCCTTTACGTCTTCCAGCTGCCCTGCCTGCCTTCCCAGGGAAGGGAAACCACAGGGAAAAGGCCTAGGAGCCCATGCAGAGAACACCATTGCTCTCTGCAGGGGGTTCCTCCTCTCCACCAGCCCCGGTTTTTCCAGGAGAATCACCCGGAAAAGCAGAGATGTGGGAGCCGGCACATGGCAGCATCGATGTCTGTCTGAAATGGCTTCTCTCTGTGGTCATCTACTCGAGCACGTTAGAGAGATATATAAAATCACTTGCCATATTAAACACAGATATCGTGGCACTCTGAGAAGCCAGTTTGCAGAGCAGAAAGGTCATGGCTATCAGCTTGTTGCTCAGTGTTCCCCAGCTCCCAGCTGAAGCGAGGGCAGAGAAGCCTGCCTGGGTGCCCGTGTCTGTGCCAGCCAGCCCCTGGCCTGGGGAGAGGATGAGGAGGGGGTTCCCACTTGTTCTGGGGGGGGTTGCTGTGGGCTCATTCTCACCCAGGCCCTTGGACTGTTGGAGCACACTGGGAGCATGCTAGAGCCACGGCATCTCCTGCCCACAGAGGGAACGCAGGCTCCTGGGCACGCTGCAAAGCTCGCGGAGACAGGCCCTGGGATTTGGAAAGATTTGTATTTATTTTAATGCAAAACATGACCTTAAAGCACATTGATGCTGCTGTTCTGATGTTCCTCCTCAGGCGTGCTGTCCTGGGCAGGAGTGCTCTGTTCTGGAGGCATCAGGAGGGTTTGGTCCTCGGGTGCATGGTCCTCTCATTGCGTTCAGGATGCACTTTGGTGGGATGATCCACACAAGTGTGGATGTTCAGCACATCCCTGTGCAAGGTTGAGTCTGTCACCTCTAATGAAGTATTAAAAATAATTCTCCTTTGGATTATTGTCTGACAAAGGTCTTGGCACGGAGGTGAGTGTGGCTTATGGGTGGGAGCAATATACCCTGGATATCCAAAGTGCACCCAGGAGATGCTGGGCTTGCCCTGGGTTTGTAGCTTCTTAAGTCACTCCAGAGGCTTTTGAATAGCTGATGGAGCCTGGCTGCTCCAAAGCAGGAGGGATCTTGTTCAGTCACAAGTAATGCAGTCAAATATCCTCTATATTTTAGAGTAAATGTCCCTATTTAATGGCAACCTTTCGTAATGGGTAAGGATTCGTATTAATCATGACATCATGTTAAAAATGTTATGGTATAAATTCAGACTAATATGTTGAAATGAGTCTAAGCAGATATCTGTTATTGTTAAATAGGAACAAAATGTTCTGCAACGTTCGCTTCATTTCAGGAAGATGATCCAAGCGTGCTGTGAATTGATGCGCAGACGTTGTGTTGCCTGTATCTTCTCTTTTAACTCATTTCTTGTGCATTGACCTGTTAAGTACATGAGGTTTTTGGTCTTATTCTAGGGAAGACGTGCATTGTTTTTAGGAAGGACTTGACTTTATTGTTTGTCAAAATCTGATTTTTACAGTTTTGATTTTAGATCTGTAACTCGTGGGCAGAATATAGTATTTTATTGGGGTGATGAATGAGCTCAGCCTTGCCTCTCTTGGGAAGGAGGAGCGGGGACAGTCAGATGAAATCTTCAGGGACGTGTTCTGCCATTTCCTTGGAACACAGTGGTTGTCTGAAAGCCTTTCCGAAGAAGGTTAGGGTGGTGATAGGGCAATGCAGCCACAATATTTAGCCTATCTAGTCTTTATTTGCCTCCTAAGGCAAACAATTTATTTTCTGTATTTCAGCTTCCTTCCTAGATTCTGACAAGTTCTAACTCACTTTTCTCGTGCACCTTGCTCTAACCTGTGATCTAAATGATTGGTTTCGATGAATGTGTCTGCTGTACCTTAGTCCTGCCAGAGAAGGACTACGTCCTTGGTAAATGCAAAGGAGTGAGAAATTGGAAACTCAGGCTGGTAGATCTTGAGTTTAGGGCTTGCAACTGCACTTTAGTACTTTGCAGTAATTACTGAAGCTCCACGTGAAATAATCTCTGCATATTCCTAAAATGGAATTGCACGTCTTAGAATAAAAGAGAAGAGGAGCCCTTATCTGTACTTTTAGTGAAGTTTTTATTTATTTCCCTTCTTCCTCCGGCGTGGGAGGATGAATAAGCACAGAAGAAGATACAGATTTGCAAAGGCAAGGAGCACTAAAGAGCGTTGGTTTTTCATCAGCTTTTAAAAGCCAGACTGTAATCATAAATTCCCTGATAGCTGCAGCATGCAGAAGTCATCTTTAAGCCTACAAGTGACAGGCTTCTGTTGCTTTTCAAACTTCAGATTTCATTTTTTTGTGAGACACAACTTTGATCTGGTTCCTTTGTAATGCTCTGCAGAGCGCTGGGGCCGCTGCGCTCACCGGCTGCAGGGCTGGAAGTGAACTTTCTTGGCGAGAGCCATCTGGAGACCTCAAAGAACAGATTAACTTGTCCAGAATTGATGTGATCTTTGAAGAAGCTGGCCTTGCCTAGAACACATGTGATTAGCTTGACATTAAGTTGAGATGCACAGCAGTGTCTGAGTACCCGGAGTAATTGGGAAGAGTTTTAAGTGGAGCAACCCTGAGGATCTGCAGTGAAATTATCAGCTAAATCCTCAATTCTAACCTCCTGAGCAGACTTTGTGTCTTTAGTGCAGGTTAAATCCAGTCAGGAGTAAAGGTTTTCAGCTTTGCATCTTCCTAGACGTTCTGCTCTTGGCTCCAGAACATACCCACGATGGGAATGCTGTGAATGCCTCTGGGACATTTCTGATAGTTTTATACCCAGAATGGTGCCACCTTTGTGATGGTTGTTGGTACCATGGATTGGAAGTGGAGACTTTTCTGTTCAGGTGGTAGATTAAGGTAATCTTGTAAATCAGACTCCTTGGTGGGTGCTGTTCTAATCCCTTTTTTGGCGGTGACCCTGCAGCTCAGACGCTCTTGTCACCAGGTGCTGTTTAAATATTCTGAAGGGATTGGCTTTGGCTCGTACCTCGTAAACTAACGTGTGCACCTTTTAATTTGATTGAGTGGTTGTGCTAATGACGTGGTATTGCATGAAGGATGTGACAGTCACCCACTTGTTGGTGGATGGGTATGGGACGTGAGGGAGCTCTGCTTGATCATGTCTGGCCAGCCAGAGGTTCGGGGAGCTGTTGTTTTGAAAGCTGCTTTTCTTTCCGTGGGTGGAAGTATGTAACTTTTTTTCTTGGAAAAAATAATTTTTTTCGCATTGAATCAATGGGAGATGTTAAAGTAGTGAGCTGGAAGGATGTCACAGCATTAGACTGCGTCCTCCCAGTCACAAAGACAAAATGACCAGAGACACAAATAAGTGTAGGGCTTAGTGCTGGTTTCCTCCTGCAAATGGAGTTCTGGAAACAGTCATCTGTAAAACCCCAGGACTATAAAAGTTTAAGCTAAGTTGCCAGAAGCTGCTGTGAAAAAGCAGGGTGGGAGTGCAGAGACTTAGCAGCTGGGTCTCACTGGGGTGCAGCCCGACTCCGTGGTCTCTGGGCCCCATCACGCAGGTCAGCCACCGCCCGCCAGGAGAGTGAAGGAGGGATCATGTCCTGCCGCGAGGTTCCTCGCTGCCATGCAGGAGGGAGGGTGTCACAGCTACTCGGCTTGCTGTCAGCTGAGGTGAGAGATCCTGAGGTTCTGCAGAGCCCGTTTTAGGGTATCTTCCCATGGGATGTACCCCAGGCCCTGCTTCTTCTGCAGCTTGGAGCTTTCCAAGGCAACTTGTGAAGTTTGGGTGATGGCCAACTGCCTCGTGGCTCAAGCTGTGCAGAAAATGGGATTTCTCCCATGTTGAAGATGAGCTGCTCACCCCAGCCCTGGGGACAGAAGGTTCAGAGTATGTCATGGGAGGACACCTTCTGGAAGCACTGTTTGGGGGAACGTGAGCAGAATGTGTTGGAGTTATGTGGTGGTCACCTTCATGAGTCTTTGTCTCTTGGGTTTACTGATCTAGTGCTGCTTCCTTGCTGGTGCAGGGGTTGGAGGTGCCATGCCACCAGGGAGGTGGGAGATGTTCTTAGGTCAGGGGCAGGCGGGTGGGGGACCCTTGCAAGAGGAGGACTGCCAGCCTGCCTATCACCACTTCAGTTCTTTTGAGTGAAAATTTTCTTCCAGAAAATGTCAGTGTCATAAAAATTCAGTGCTAGAGCTGGAGAAAATGTTAGCAATGAACACTGATGGATCTCCTCAGCTTCCCTGTCAGACTGGGAGCTGCTCCAGCCACACGTGAACTGCCAGCAGACTTGGGAAGACCATGGCTCACTGACCTGCCAGTAGAGTGTTGTGCAATTTGTTCCCTCCAATGAAAATTAAAATTCCACAGAAATTAATTGCCTAGAGGTCTTTCATCTCCAAGGAAGTTTCCTTCTTGCCTTATTTTTTTTTCTCCGTGCTTGGTAAAGAACATCGATGAAGGAGGTGCGTAGCTGTTGGGAGCCAAAGGGAGTGCTGTGTGGATTTGGGTTTGCAGGCAGCATGTGAGATCTTTCCTCCTGCTGTGGAGTCTGAAGGTGATGCAATGCTTTCCCAGAACATGCCAGCCAGAGCACACTCTTTTTGCAGAGAGCAAAGAGTGGCATGTTTGGCAAAAATTGAAGACTTTGCACCTTTGGTTTAAATTTGAAATAGTCATCAGTGGGGAGCTGTGTGAAGGAGACTGGGGATGCCAGGCTGGAAGCAGAAGGATGTCCTTAGAGACTTACGATGCAGTGGGAACACCAGCTAGGGCAAGAGGACCAAAGAGGACCTCACGTCTCTTGTCGCTTACGTGGAAGCTCCAAGATCTGGCGGTACTAATGGTCTGAGTGCTGCATGGCTGGAGGACTGGGAGATGTGGGGATGGGATGCAGCCATGCAAAATGCAACATGCAAAATAAACTCTGAACAGGTAGAAGGAAAACCCTAAGGAGATGCTTGCTGGTTTTTTGCAACAGTTTTGGCCCTTTTCAGCGTTACCAGTATTGACAGGGATCGGTGGAGAGCTTTATGCAAAGAACAGGCAGCTGGTCAGGTTGACTTACTTGGGTCGCTGTGATCTCTATTATAATTGTTCCCTGTGTGATTATTTTGAGGGTTGAGCAACTGAGAGCTGCAGAAGAGACATGCAGCTTTGTTTCTGCGGTGTGTGAAATGTTCTGTGTTCATTTCAAAACCGTTCATTGCTCTTTCCATCAAAAAAAAAATTTTGGAAGTCTGCAGGAATTTTTGTGAAGTCTAACTTTAAATACTCACCTTTCCTTTTATCGCCCTTATCAGCACATAGAGCTCGGTATGTGAGGTTTTTAGCTGACATTTCAAATCGCTCTGAGTGTGCCTGTATCCCTTTTAAAGCAGCCTCCCCTCCCAGATCAGAAGTGACCAGGGTTGGGGTTTTTTTTGTTAGACTCCATGTTCCTTTAATGTTTTCCTCCTAATAGATGTTGAAAGCGTTCTTCAGAGGCAGGGCACAAAACATTCAAATAGTGATACGAGCCAGCTGAAGAGAGTTGTCAGGGAGAGAGAACATTAGAAGAAGGATTGAATACAGATGGATTCCTCAAAAGTAATGTAACCTGTTATGATTGCTTTGAAATCCTATACCCTCTCCATCTACTTACGCTTACCGAAAGTTTACATTTGCATTGATGTATTAGAGGCAGAGCTAAAATTGAAGTAATCCCTGCTGTATACATGCTTAAGTGTGTAATTTTAGCTAAACACAACAGTTGTGACCAAACTCTTGCCTGCATCCTTCGTGGGAAGCCCCCAGCCGTGGAGTGCTGCGAGAGAGCCCGTCCATCCCACCTCCTGCCAAGGGGCCGGGGACCACCCAGGGACCACCCAGCACCCAGCTGCTCGCTCCGGGTTCCTTCAGCCACCTCACATCCATACTTGACGAACTCTTCAGATGCTCTCTGCTGCTCTGCCTTTGTATTAGCAGATACACAGGAGGAATGGTTGATCTGGGCATTTATTCTGTAGATCATAGCACTTTGTTAATATGCTGCTAGAATAATCCATGCCGCTTCCAGAGAGTCCTGGCAGAAGGTCCACTAGAAGTTGGTGCTATATTTTAATTGGGTTATCCAAAAAGCATCCTTCTCTTTGCCCTCAGGGAAGGCCTGAGCTATCCATCATTCCTGCCTCAATTTAAGAGGTTGTATCAGCCTCCATCGCACAGCTGTCACATCGGATGTGGCAGGAGGGTTGCACTGCACAGCTCGCCTTTAATTTTCAGAACTGACCCTTCTGCAAGGGGAGGGCTGCTGAAGGGGGGCAGTAAGGTTTTCACTTATTATACCTTGCTTCTTAGGGTCAACTTGCTCAAATTATTTGCAGCCTTAAATATTTGCCCTAGAAAGCTGTTCTGAAATCTGATGGAATATAGAAATAAGGTTGCTCCCGTGCACATCTGCAGTGACAGAAAGTTTGTGTGCTGGAAGACGTCCATGGTGACTCGCCATCTCAAGGTGCCTGTAAGCGTTCGTACCCAGCTGTCTCTGTGCTGCACCCGAGCACGGAGAAACCTCACGAGGCTCCCTTTGCCTCAAACGGTCATGAAAAACCTCGGCTGACTCCGTTTTTAGTGTTCTTTGCACCACTCCGCAGCTATGCTGAGCTTCGTCACCCAGGGAGAAATAGCTGGGAGTTCTTGCTGCTTTGTGGCGAGGAAAACATGAGTTTTCTCTCCATGAGAACAGGAGGGTAATTTGTTTATAGCTGACCCTATAATGGACCTAAACCAATATGATTTTTCTTAGTGACCAGTGAACACCCATGACCTGATGTATTACGAGGGAAATTGCTGGTCCTGTGTCCAGGAGCAGAAGGGCATGGTGAGTAGGAGCTGTGTGCACGCTGTGCTGGCTGGAGGCTGTAGCCCTGTCAGATTCAGGCTTTAAAACACGTTGGTAACGCTCCCATCCCTGTACGCCAAGTACCGTATTGTACATAAATCATTCTGAAGACCTCTGCCTTAAATGGATTGTCTGCTGGTCCCGGTTCACACAGTGGTTATCCCATGTTCGTACTCTGCACAAATATGCAGAAACTGCCAACTTTTCCCTTTGCTGGTGTCTTCCTCGCCTCCCATCCTTCCATCTGTGTGTTTCTCATGGGTTTCCTTGTCTTATCTGAATGTAAACTCATCAGGGCAGGGGCAGTTTGCTGTTGTCCATGGGACTTTGCCCACGGCAGTACAGCCAGAAAAGCTTCTCACAGCAGGACGGGGAAGCACAAGTTGCGTGATGTGTCCTCCTTGGAGGTGTTTGCTCAAGGTCCTTTACAAACCACATCAACTGGGTGCCGGTTACTGAGTTACTAAATAAAAGGTCATGCTGATGAGCTTCGTGATCTGAATTAAAACAGGACTCTGCTTTTCAGAGCTGGTAACAGAGCTGGGAAACCCCAGGAATTTATCCACTTCAAGATATGGTACAAATGCTGCTCTTCATGCCGAGGGGTGGGCAGGGAGAGTGGAGGATTACATGACGCTGTGTCCGTGTGAGTGTTTCAGCTTGTTCCTCCTTCTGAGAAATTGCAGGATGACCTGCAGCGGCACCAGGACGCCTGCGTGGCCTGGCTGTCCTGCGGTGTGGCAGGGCTGGAGGACATTGCCAGCAGTAGGATTTCTGTGCCGGTGGCAGTCGGCGTGAAGGAGCTCTTGCCTGCTTGGTTCACAGGCTGCTTCCCTGTTAATGCCGCTCTCCTCCTGAGCAAGGAACTCGCTTCGCAAGCTGGCTCTTGCAGGCGGTCTCTCTCCGTACATTTTGTTTAAGGGAAGGAGGTTGGCCTGCTCACTTGAAGAACCTGTCTGCAGGACCGGGCGACCTCTGTAAATGCATGGCCAGGCTGTCCATTGGAAAAGCCGGTGTGATGAGATGGTCCTTCCTGGTGGAATTTGCAAGTGTTTGATGTACCCAAGTGTGACATTTGAGGTCGGCTTTAGGCGCTGCATTGTGAGCAACAGCTGTTTCTTGCTTTACCTTCCTCCCTTGGCAAACACGTTGGAGTAGAGAGGGGTGTAAAAGCAAGCATAGAATGGGTGAGCTGTGCAGCGCGTCCCTCACAGCTGCAAGAGTGGAAAGAAGCCTGATTTGGCTAAGAAAAATGCTGTCTCATTGTCTGGGATTGCTTTAGATGTCCTGCCTTGCTCATAGAATGACAGCTAAGCAGTTAGCCAATGGACATGATAAATCCTGATGGGAACTGGACTTGTCCCATATGCTCTTGTTCCCTCCCTCTCTTCACCTCTAACAGTATCACCGTCATTACTCCAGTAATTCCCTTTTGCTTCCAGTTATGAGTCAAATTGTTCATGGGTCTATCAGTGCAGCTTAATACAAGCACAGCTTCTTATAGCCTGTCGCCGGTGCTGGAGCTCCAGGCAGAGCCCTTCTGCCCAGCGATGCAGAGTGTGGTCAAGGTTGTGTCCTTCTCGTTTGACATTCTCAATTTTTCTTTCAGGCATGGGTCATGGAGAGAGCCTGTTAACCCTTACTATGTCAACACGGGCTACGCTTTGGCACCAGCCACCAGTGCCAACGACAGCGAGCAGCAGAGCATGTCCAGTGATGCCGATACGATGTCACTGACGGACAGCAGCGTGTAAGTAACTCTGGTCTGGTGGGACAGTATCAGTGGGACAATAGCATGTGTGCTTCCTTGGAGGTGGTGCCGCTGTTGGGTTGGTCTGGGGGAGGCTTTGCCACAGCTGCTGTTGGGGGAAATGTCTGACTAAACCAAGGCCATGATCATTCTTGCTTTCTTTTCGAGCAGGATTGTTGTCACTGTGCAGGCTACTCAGCCTTGCTGGGCTTGGGAAAATTTGCAACATTCGCATGGTTTTGAGTGAAGTGAAATAAATGGTGCTTGGTCAGAGTTCCTGCAGTGTTTCTTGCCAGGTGCAAGAAACATTGGAAAATTTGGGTGGCTTTGTCGTAAGTGATTTGAGATGTAGTATCGTCTCAGTGTCAGACAGAGCATTCTACTTACCAGGGCCCTTCTCCTCTTGGGGTTTTTTGCTGCCAAACTGTGCTCAGTGTGCGATTGCTCTTCAGTGGGATCGGTGACTGACCACTTCTTGTTTGTGCCAGGTGATCACTGCACTTTAACGCAATTTGTACCAATATGCCCTTGCCAAATCTTTTTGCTTTTTCTAGTTCCTCCTCGTGACAGTGCCCTGCATCTCACCCGTGAGACACCTTCCTTAAAGACAGACTGCAAAGGGAGGAAAAAGGGGTTACAAGATTTTTCTTGTGACTGCATTTTTGTGATGGAAAAAAAACACAGATTTTGGGGAAAATATTCAATGTTTGGTCTGGTTTTTAGTAGTGCAAATGCAAACGGTCTTTCTGTAGAGCAGAAACCCTTTGATTCTTCAAGCGAAAGATGACAGGTTTACAGAGCGGGGAGAGGGTTTTATTAACAGCAGTGCAGTAAACACAGAGTCCTCCAAGAGCCTATTTTAGTGTCACTGTGAACGTCAGGAGCTCTCAGACCTTGCTGGAGAAACTTTGCAGCCTATGTTGCCGATGTTGTTAGCGGGTGCTGGGATCGCTCCCCGCCTGCCCTCAGTTCATACGGTGAGCGGGGAATGTGCCGCATGGTAAGGGGGCTTCTGTCTCTGCCGTGGTGGCTCTCTGCGAGTCAGTAGCATCCTTGTCTCTGGCCCTGCGGAGGCTTGGAGCCCTTCAGGAACAGTTATTGAATCCTCTCTGCTCACTGCCACCAGCTCCTCGCACCTTATCCGTGTCCTGGTGCAGAATGGAGGAGGGTCCCTTGGCCGAAGGGGCGCGGGAGGCAGGGGTGCTGCTGGGACGGAAGGCTGTAGAGGACCGCTGATGAAAGGCTCGGTGTGACACAAATCCAGCTGCTTTGCCACTTTCTTCTGCGATTCTTCATATTCATCAATTTATACAGAGGAGTCCTCTGAAGCTGGCAGGGGTCGTGTAACTTCTTGTTATCAGGAGAGACAGATGTAAGAACTCTTCAAAATTAATTAGCTTTTAGCACTTCATTTTCCGCTGGTCCGGCCGTCTCGTGGGGTTGCACTGGTGGTTACACCTGCGATGGGTTGTGATCATTTATGCCAGAGTTCTTCACCCTCCTAATTTTTATTTCAGTAGCCGTAATTTATGTCTTTCACAGGCAGAATAATTTCTGTTTGACCATCGTGTGCACTCTTTATTCTTTGCTCTGTTTTCCTTTAGGCATTTTATCCCTTCTGTGCCCAGCACAGGCTGCTTCTAGGACTTTAATTACCACTGATACGTGCGCTGCCTTCTGCTAATAACTAACCTCATCTCTGCTTCATTTTGAGTAAGTCTCAAAAATTATAAAGGTAAACCTGTGATCTTTCCCTCTGTGCATCTCAAACTGGATGCGTGCAGATTGATCCCCAAATTGGGATTCTGGACGTAGAGACTTGACCTTCGGCTTACAAAGACGCTGTCTGCTTTCAGCACTTGCTCTTCATTACATCCTTTAAAACTCCAGTCCCGGGTTTTGTTCGGTTTTTACATGGCGTTGCTGAACCTGTCTGCCTCCTGAGTTTCAAAGGAATTTTTGCAGAATTGCTCAAGGCAGCAAAAATGAAGAACAACCGGACGCAAGTTAAAGAAGGGACTCCTGCTGCTTGACAAGACTTGCATGTCTCGGCGCTTTGAATTTAGGCCTCCTCTGAGGAAAATGGCAATAAAAGCCTCGCTTGCTGATGAGCGAGGTTCTTCCCTGTGTGTGCTGTTTACATACAGCAGCCCAGCTCAGTAATGAAGAAACCTGGCTTCTGCTCCGAGGCAGCGCCTCAGCTGGGTGTGATCCCGCGGGGGAAACCTCTGTGACCCCCTGTCAGAGGAGAAGGTGTCCGGACAATCAGGATGCAAATGTCGGCTAATTGAGGAGCGCTAATAGTAAACCAGGAAGGCGAGCGGGCGCACAGGGAGCGTGGCTGGGTGCAAGGCGCGCTCTTCCCGTGTTGGCCGAGCCAGGTCGGTGGGGAAGGCGAACGTGCTGTGCGATTGCTTGTGCCCTGATGTGTTGCAGTTGTCACCAGCTGCCGCCCAGGCTTTGATATTGGTCATGGCAAAGCGGGGTTTGGATGTGGCTGCACGCACAGCCCAGCTGTGCAAAGCCGCTGGCAAAGCGCTGGGCGATGCTCTGGCCGCCTGGGCTGCGGAGCTGGGGCGAAGGGAGGCAGGCGCAGGCTTTTTGGGAGTGCCCAGCTTGCCCAAATGTTTTTAAAAGTAATTTCTGTGGTACCAGCTACAAGCACACTTGCCTAACAGACAAGCTTTCAACAGGATGTCTTTCCAAGCTCCAGTAAATATTATTGTAATGGGTTGAATTTATATAATGAGTGTGTTATCAGTCCCTGTTGTTCCATAGTTTGCTTTTTGAGTGGCTTAAAAAACATTGCTCTTAAATGCCTCTGCTCCGCTGATTATTTTTCAGTCTTCCTGTGTCATACAAATTCCTCTGCCCTTGTAGGCAAAACAGCTCCAGTCCTCTCTGCTGAAACCTGTTTTTATAATCGGCGCGGCAGCTGTGTTGTTTTAGCTGGTTTATGCGGAGACGAGGTCCGGAGAGGACACGGTGTAAGCTCTGGTGAGCGCCAGCCCGGCCAGCGTGCCGTGGCTGCCAGTGGGGCTGGGTCCCTCGCCGCCGTGTGCGGTGCTGGGTCGGGGGCTCTGGGGCTCTGCCTCCCCCCAGGCTGTTCGGGGGCTGCCCTGGGCTTGCCACAACGTTGACACGGCTGTCCTGAACGGCTCCTGCTGTCCCGGATACCCCCGCACACTGAGAGCATCTTCCCCGAGCCTCTGCAGGGGGAGAGGAAATTGTCAGAACAGAGACACTGAAGAAAATTAAGGCAAATCTAGGTAGGAGGGCATCAGGCAAAGCTGAAATGCTTTAAATTGCTGTGTGATGTTCCAGTTCAGATGCAGAAATGAATACCTTAGCTCCATCTTTTTCTTCTCTTTGTTTCTGCAAGAGCTTACAATGGGTAAACAAGAGATAATGTCTCCTCTTTAGCCCAGTGCTGAGGTCCAACTAAACAATACTTCTTCCTCTGGGTCTTATCATGTGTCCTGGCTTATCTGGATTGGGAGATGAGCTTTGCCTTCCCCCAGGGGCTTGGGAAGCTCTTGGTGCCAGTGGACTTGGCCGGAGGGATGCTGGTTCTTCCCCAGTTCCAGTGGAACCTGCCCCAGAGTAAGGATGGACGTTCCCCGGAGCAAAGGGCTTTAGGACAGCGGTTACTCCTTCAAAAAACCTTGCGGATTAAATGTTATTCCTCAGATGAGTGGCCTTTGGCCAAAATGCCTGGCGATTTTCCCATCGCGCTTCTTTATGGGAGAAAGGTCTCTGGGTGACGGTGGTGCTTTGATAAGAGTAACTGGTAGAAACTACCAGTTTCGCTGGGGAATTGTTTCCTGTTCTTCCTGTGGCCAGTGATCCAGAATGACCTTATGTTCTGCTATATTTAAATAAGATTAACAGCTTTTTAATTTAAAAGATCCCAAATGATGATTTCCAACTTGTTAGGCTTAGTGGTTGGGTTTGGAGGCTGTCTGCAGAGGAGCAAAGACAGCCCTTGCTAGACGAGCCCAACTGCAGAGCCCCAGCAGAACCTTCCTGCTCACCAGTGGCTCTTGTGGGTTGGTTTGGAGAGGGCAGGAAGCCCCCACGTTTCCCCAGGAGCAAACCAGTTGCGTTATCATTAAATAAACGATAGAAATACTCTTGCTCCCTCCGTTGCATTTCAGCACAGAGCTTTCTGGTGCTTCAGAAAATCACGTGATGAAAGAAGGAAAAACAGTTTGGGAAAGTTTTATTTTAAAAGTAGATGTGCTCTAAAAAAGTTTTGGTTTTTTTTAATATATATTATTTCTCTATCTATTGAAAATATCTCAAAGCAAGCTACCTGACAAAAGGAAAACAAAAGTACGGTATTGGTTTTCCTTGCTTTCCCCCCATCTATTGAATAAGGTTTTGTTGGGATAAAATTAAAGTGCTTATCTTTGAATTTGCTTCCTCTGGTTGAGTTGGCACAGTACATTGAACGAAGGAATGTTCCAAGTTCAGAGGTGGCATTGGGGAATCTAGTTAAAATGACATCAAAGGCAGCACAGCGGGGCTGAACATGTGTTTGAAGCCGGATAGATTAGAGGCCATTATCAGCCTTTCGCTACTGTGCTGGGAACAAAAGTCGCTCTTTCCGCTGGGACTGCTGCTGGGGAGAATTAAAAAAAAAGAGAGAAAGAAAGAGAAATTGCACCTTCTAATATAATGCTGCTTTTCCTGCGAATGGCTGTACGGCTTTAGCGTGCGAGTTGTGTTCTGGCACCCAGCTCTTGTGCGGCGGTTAAACTGAAATGTTGGCTATCGATGCTGACTGGCGATGGCTAAAATAATCCCCCCCATTATTTTTTTTTCTGTAAAAATTGCCAGTTGTTTTGTTACCATCCAGTCTGGAAAAAGCCACATCGTGCTGCCATGAAACTCTTTAACCGTTGCGTCTCTTAAGTTATTTTTTCAAATGGAGGTTTGCCATTAAAGAAAATGAAGCCACCTAATGAAAGCCTGTCGGTATAGCAACGCTCGGGGAAATTGCTCTGCTCCTGGAAGGTGTCACTGCCGGATGCAGCTGAGGTGATGTTCCCAGACCCGCTCCTCCTCCCGCATTACCTGCAGCCACTAGCCAGAGCTGTAATTAGCCTGGCTAATTTTCTCTTTTCTCATTTGCCTTCCTACTAAAACGCACTTGTCATTAAGCACGGGTTTTATTTTATTTTAATGGTGTTTAATTTTGAATGCCCGGGTTACTGCCTGAAATTGCATTCTTCTGGTGTAACTTGGTGGCGATCCTGCCTGCGCCTGCGTTTCCAGCGTGCCAGCGGGGCTGCGGGCACGGCAGCGACGGGGAGGAGAGCTGGCGGTGACCATCCTCTCACGGCTGGTGCTTGGACCTCAGGAGGTTTGCAGGCAAAACACCCCAGTGAATTGTGTTTCCCTTGCCAAATGGCATCTCAGCTTTTAAAGTCTGCTGGTTAAACTGTCTGGCTTATGTTCTGGAGCAGCAGCTGTGCTCGGCACTCGGGGAGGGGTAGGTGCTAAGGACATTTGGCTGCTGCAAACATCTTGTCCTGGTGAGGTGCCCTGGGACCGGCTCGTTTGGGGGCACTGGCTCCTTTGCACAGTGTGGTGTTGGAAGGAGGCAGCATGTGTGCGTGGAAGCTATTTGGTACTTGTGACGAACCAAACCCCTCCGTCCTTTTCCACCCCTTTCCATGGCATGGCACAGCATGGCCTTCTCAAGCAGGTACTTGCACTGAAACAGAGAAATGCATAAAATAAAAAAAGAAAACTCCAAATTGGCAAGCTGCAGGCTGGCGTTTGTTTTTGTGTTCGTTGATTTGTCTCAATAGCAGGAGATGGGCCATGTCCTTATCTCGTCACTGGGCTCCACTCCACCGTGTTCCCCTCGTCCCGGTATCAGCGGGTGGGTGTGATGGTGAGAACAAAACCGCGGTTCCTTTCCTCGCCTGAAGCCAGGCTCAGCCCGTGGTTCATTGCCATTCGGGGTGCTCAGTGAAGCCCGGTGGCACGGGGACCGATGTGTGTCCAGGCCCCGTCTCTGCAGAGGGCTGCCCACAGCTGGGCAGAGCGGGTCTGCACCACTCCCCAGCTCCCAGCAGAGCCACAGGCCCAGCTCCCAGTCGGTCAGGACGGAGGATCATTGCCACCTCTGTCTCCCTCTGCTGGGTTCCCAGCTTTGTCAGCAAGGGCACAAACCCGAGTGGAGCTGGTTCAGGTGGGTGCTGCTGCCCATGGCATCCCTCCCAGAGCCCGTCCAGCCTCCTCTGGGGCCAGGCTGGGTTCTTCCGCACAGCAACTCCAGCATGAAGCCCGTAACTTCAATCGGAGCTAGAGATCGTCTTAAGAGCAGTGGAGCCCACCCCTTTGCTTTGATAAGCCATTTGAGAAGTTGTCACGCTCTCTTAAAAATATATACCTTGTTCCTCAACCGAGTTCCCCTTGGTCCTCCTCCTCCTCCCCTCCTGGCCTGCCCTGTGGTTTGCTGTGTACGTTATAGGCTCTTTTATAGAAAGCAACCAACTATAAAAGGTACCAGGATGCCGTCCAAGCCCTTCTCCCTGCCCTCCGCCTCGGGCAGTGGCCACAGGAGTCCTGCCTCGCTCTGCTCCTGGCAGATGCCCTGTAAGTCCCCTGGCACCTGATGCCAGAGTACAGTTGGTTTGGGGACCTGGATGAGCATCGTTCCCCGCACAGGTTCCTCTTGCTTTGCTGCACTCGCCCTGGGTGTGCAAGGTCTTCCTCAAATGTGAAGGGGTTTCCTACCGGCCAGTCTGCAGCAGTGAGGCTTGAATGAACATAATGTACCAGAGAAAAGCACTAAGGCAGGGCATGTTGTTGTTTTATTCCGGCAGAGATGGGATCCCACCGTACAGACTCCGCAAGCAGCATCGCAGAGAGATGCAAGAAAGTGCCAAAGCGAATGGACGTGTGCCACTACCTCACATTCCTGTAAGTAGCACTATCTCCTGCCCCAGAGGTAAATATGCAAAAAATGCCAGAGCTCTGGCGTAGGGGTTGCTCTGCTTGTTCGAGTTAACCCCCCCTTAGCACTGGGTTCATTTGGGGATGTTTTAAGATAGAAATGCACCGTGCTGCGAAACAGTTTGGTAGGCTTCTGCCAAACTCAGCATCCAGGGCTGCCCAGAGCATGTAATTTTTCTTAACCATTCAGTCAGTAGCCAGTTGTTTCTCCCGGACAAGAATGGAAGCGCTGGCTGCATCTGCCTGCAAGATGGTTACGTGCCCTCGGGTGGGCTGGAGGTGTTTGCGGAAGGTGTAGGAGGCCATGGGACACGGAGGCTGATGTAGCTCTCGGCCAAGGTCAGCTGGGGAGAAATGCGACTGTCCCGGGCGGTATTTCTGCACTGGGCAGCCCAAGGGAGCTGTAACCTGTTCTCAAGGACTCGGCAAAGCCTGCCTGGGGGTATGAGGCAGGGAAGCAAAGAAAGTGCAGGCGTAAGTGTTTCATTTGTCTGGTACTGTCTCCCCGGTTGCTCCAGGTAAGCAAACAGCTTTGGAAGATGAGTGTAACTGCTAGGGCTCTGCAGCACCATCTGCAGCTCTGCTGATTATTATTTTCCTTCTGTGAGAAGTCACAGGTGACATTTAATATCTAGCAGGGAATAAAGGTGCTTCTTTTCCCTTTGGACAGCTGGACTCCAGCACAAATTAAATAGGGAGAAAAAAAGCCTCCATCTGCTTTTTCCAGAAGTGCCTTCGAACTTGACGCAGCTGTTCTCATCCTGCCTGCTCAAAGCAGCACAATACCAGCAGAAATACACCCTTGTTTTAATCTGATTTAAAAGAAAAAAAACCACCACACACACAACAAAACCACCACTCTTTGTTTTGCCTTTTAAATTAGATTATTTTCCTTAGATTTAAGAGGGTCTCCTGTGCTTTGATCACTGGGTTGACAATAAAAGCCCTGGCTGCGGACGCTCGGTAGCCATCCTTGCTCAGTCACCTCCCTTTTCACACAGTTGCTTTCACAGTGTGGTCGCTGTTGAAAAGGCTGGCTGGGTGCCTTTTTATTTCACTTGATGCCATTTTTACTGTAAGCATGGCTTTGTTAGAGCTGAAGTTTGAAAGCCTGGCCTTTATTTTTGTTGTTGTTGTTGTTGCTGTTCCCCAACAGTGGGAACTACCGAGTGAATATTCTCCAACTTCAAAGCTTGTCAGTGGCTTTACCTTTTGGATAAAAATAGTAGTGGCTTTCTGTTGATCGTATGCACTGGCAGTGCCTCAATGAACTGCAGGTTATAAACTCAGAGTATGGAGCATTAAATATGTATAGTGAGCTCTGCTTTAATGAACTTCCATCTGCCAAACGTTTCTTTTGTTGAACTGAATAAGTGTCATTCCAGCAGCAGTTCCTTGCAGGCTAATTAGTTTTACTTAGCATTAAATTTTCTCGACCTTTTTGGAAACCAGTTAAAAAAGGAGGGGAAAAAACCCAAGGTTTAAATTGGCCACCTGCTGCTTATAAATTTTTATATTATCCTACTTATCTACGCGGTCTTTTAGAATTACATATTCCTCCTAAACTACACACAAGTGCTTCACAAGGATTTTTCTGTGAAACATCCGCTGTTCCCATTAGATTCTGCACTGTAATTTTAAGTCCCAGGGAAAAAGGCATCTTGACGCATATTTATATGGGAGCAGAGGACTGAGAAGTCGAGTTAGTTCTAGTTTTTCTCCAGGGAATAAAAGTTTAGTTCAGACACTCTGGCACCTCCTGCCAGCCAATTACTGACACAGAATTGGCATCGACTTCAGAGAGGCACTGCTCTGCCCTCGCTTATCAATCAGCCAAGAAAGGAGAAGGTAATTAGACAATATGTTTTGACAACACCAGAGTGAAATGTTATAAAGTTAAGTCTTTTAAAATCACCTCTAACCGCACGCTTATTGAATTCAACTTCCCCAATTAGCAAGGAGCCATGCAAATGTTTCCCCAAGTGTTGCTTTCCAAAGCTGGTGGCTAGGCTATCTTGCCGCCCATAGCCAGAGCAGGCTCCGGCGGCCGCCTGGACCTGGTGGGCAGCACGCGTTTGAATGTGGAGCAGTGGCTGAATTGCAGGCTTTGAGTGAAGGTCTTTGTGGACTCCTATCTAACCAGTGTAGCCAGAGTCCGTGCTGATAGCGCTCGCAGAATGCACGGCATGTTTTCCTAGTGATAGCAGAGAACCTCCTACTTCCGAAAAGCCATTTCAGAAGTCCTTTAGAGACGTTACGGGTCCCTTACAAATGAGTTATGGGGCTATTATGCAAAATTCTGAAAGAACTTGTATTGCTTTTAATAGCAGCACTTTTAGTTAGGTCCAGAAGCTATAAACTGCAGGGATTTTGTGTTCATAGGAGGCTGCCTGCTAGTTTCAACAGCCACGCTGCCTCCACAAGGCAAAGGCACGTGCTGGTTGTGCAGGGTGTCTGGCCCTGCAGAGCAGATGGTGGTGCGTGGGTGGCAGTGCTCTGTGCGCTCCACTCTTGCAAACTGGCCGATGCTCGATCAGTTTGGAGAAGCTGTGTTTTGTGAAGCGGTGCTCTGCCTCAGAGTGCAGTGGGTAAAGGTTTCTTCAAGCAATGAGACCTTCGTTGTGTGCCTCTCACAGGAACCTGTTACACAGCAGCCGAGTGCTGTTTTTCATGTGGTTTTCCATCTCTCTTGGATTCAAGCAGAGTCTTGGAGCACCAAGGAAGGAAAGAGCAGGCGAGTCCCCAGAGGAGGGTGAATGCAGGGCTGTGCCTGTGCTGTTGCACTGCATTTACCCCAGCTCAGGCATCCATCGATACCCAGGAGATGATGGGAGATGCTCCTTTTTCCCAACAAATTCAGAAAAATCCAACCTCAAGCATTAAATTTGCAGTTCCTTTTTTTGTTTGTGTGTTTAACTGTGGAAAGAATCCATTTGGTGATGTTCTTGCTGTAGCGTGTTCTTCAGGTGGGAGCTCTCCTGTCCTGCCCCACAATCCGCGAAGCTGCAGCTCTTTGCACTGTTCCCATGTGAGCAGAAAATCTAGAAGCAGCAGCAGAGTGGGTCAGGCTGACTGCCAAACCTCCCCAGGAGGGTGTCCTTGGTGCAGAGGTGGCTTCCGTGGTGTTCTTGGGTGGATCAGAAGATTTTGAGTGGCCACTCTGCGGTGCTGTACAAGTGAGGAGTGTGCAGGAGGAGCCCTGGTCTGGTGCTGCCTGGATAACGACAGCGAACTGGGAACCTGCTCAGAATTCCCGTCAGCCGGTTTATGTCTTTTTTCCTCAAATGCCTTGCAGCAGTGGGACTCCTGGCTAATCCCGGAGTGCTGCTAGAGCGGATGCTGAAAGCCAGCTATCCCTGAGCTCTGCCACATGTGTTTCGAGTAGGGAAACACCGCTTATCCTTTAATAACATATGTCACAGTGGAATGCATTAGTAGTCTGGGAAACGTGGAGGTTCAGAAGTTCTTTTCTCTTGGGTTCTCTAACCTGCTGTCTTCATTTCATCTCCAAGACTGACTTGTGATCTAACATCGGCCACTCGGGTGTTATGGAGGCATCAATCGGTGTCCATGGGGTGAAGGGAGGTTTATTTCAGTTGCACTGAACATGGATGGTCAGGGAGACCTTGGCTTCATGGAGGGGACTGCATCCCGCACCCTCGGACAGGCTGCCGAGGACCTCTGCAAGCGGTTGTGCTGAGTGAAAGCCCCCAGGACGGGGCAGTGGGGTTTGCAGATGCAGCGGTTTATCAAAGAAAGGAAAACGAGTTCATCCTAAAGATTCTTGGGTTCAATAATTTTCATTTCTGTCCTTGAGCTTCAGTCACCTCCAGACTTTGAGAGGCTGTGGATACACACGCTGAAGTCTTGTAAGAGACCAGAAACATCTTATCTCGAGTTCCATGGTTCCAGCAGTGACCCTGAATGTCTTCAGACCCTCCCTCCTTAGGGACAGAGCTGTGGTCCTGAGACATTGCTGGCCTGGAGGGAACCGCTGTATCCTAACAGGGCTGGAGCACGCAGGTTAGCAAACGTCAGCACCCGCTGCTGCTGGGGCTCAGGAGAGGCTTCAGTTTGGGATGCTGCATTGCATCAAGGGCTCTGAAAATGAAGGGAAATTCTTTCCTGGTTCTGCTTTTCTATGGCAGCCGCTGCGGTAGCTGCAGCAGGGAGACCCGCTATGGTAATGGCTGAGTGCTGAGCTGCTGCTCGTTAGGTTTCTAACGGAGCAGGGCTTGGTGCTGCCATCGTATAAACAACTGCAGGGATGGCTGGTGTGTCTGAGGTGGCAGGAGGGAGTGAACGTATCACCGGACGGGTTGTGACATGTCTGACAGGAGAGAGGTTTCCCTCCTTGGGAATCGCTGTGCTGCCTCGTGGGATGGTGGTGGTGGTGGTCACGGGTTTGGGGTTCTGGTGAAAGCAGGCTCCCTTAGGCAGAAGAGTTCCCCTGGGATAAGCGAGGGGAATGGGGAAACATCACTTGGATCCTAGGAGCTCCCCAGGGAGTGACAGAGCAGGGACCAGCTCTGCCACATCTTCCCCCATGATGGGGCACATCTGGGCCCATTTCTGGACCACACAAGGTCCAGGTGCTGGGTGAACTGTGCCACTTCATCCCTTGTGCCATTATTTCAAGACTAAACATTATTTTTGTTGATTAAGATCTTTCCCTGCAGCGTGTCTTTTTAATACAGGCCATTGATTTGCAGGGCTGGAGGTGCTGGTGGCAGCAGAGACTTTGTCACTCCAGGACAGGAGCCACCTGGTAGCTCACCCGTGCTGTGCCCTCTCCAGCAGCTGCGCCACGGGACAAAGGGGATGGGGGCTTGGGGCTGTTCCCAGCTCAGATGGGTCAGTCCTGCCTGGGACAGCTTCAGGTGGGGCTGTCGGTCCCTCTGCTAGAGCAGGCGGTCCTGTTGCCCGCAGAGCCACTCATGTCCCCAGAGGTTCCCCAGGGTCGCTGCAGCCCAGCACCATCAGGCGTGGAAGGGAAGGCGAGGGGTGCAGTGAGCTCTGAAACGGAGATTTGCTGGTGGGGTCGGCTGGCTCTTGCCCTTGGTGAACAAAACAAGCAATGCTTTAACTGAGACCTCTGCAACCCAACTTGGGTGTCATAAAAGATGTCTTCAGCTTCTCAGAGCCTTCAGGAGGACACTTACTGCCTCTATTTTTCTTCCCCTGCCTTCTGCTCAGCTGCTGGCAAAGAGAGAAAACCAGTATGATTTCCGTGATTTTGTCAGATTTTGAGGAAAAGCATTATTTTAGTCTTCTGCACTGATCTTTTGGCTGGTCCAGGATAAATTCACAGAATCACAGAATCACAGAGTGTTAGGGACTGGAAGGGACCTCGAAAGATCATCCAGTCCAATCCCCCTGCCGGAGCAGGAACACCTAGATCAGATCACACAGGAACGCATCCAGGCGGGCTTTGAATGTCTCCAGAGAAGGAGACTCCACACCCTCTCTGGGCAGCCTGTCCCAGTGCTCTGTCACCCTCACTGGAAAGAAGTTTTTTCTCATATTCAAGTGGAACCTCCTATGTTCCAGCTTGAGCCCATTGCCCCTTGTCCTATCACTGGATGTCACAGAGAAGAGCCTGGCTCCATCCTCCTGACACTCACCCTTCACATATTTATAAACATTGATTAGGTCACCCCTCAGTCTCCTCTTTTCCAGACTAAAGAGACCCAGCTCTCTCAGCCTTCCCTCATAAGGGAGATGCCTCATAAGGTGATCTCTAATCTTCCTTTAAAGATTTAAAGCTCAGTGTCTGCTTCTGGTGCTGCATTTGTTCTTTGGCTGTGAATTATCTCATGTCTTTACATTTAATTTTGTCTCTGGTCCTACACAGTGTATATTTCTCTTGTGTTGGTATTGAAATATTTGAATTCAGGGCTTTACACCGTTAAATTTTCATATATTTTTCCTCCAAATTAAATTTTTATCTTACACTGTATCATTTTTTTTCCTACTATTTTAACAAAATAATGCAGAAGGAATAAAAACAAGGGGGAAACCAGCAGCTGTCAGCCTCATACTTCACTACAAACTTCTTATCCCAGAGTTCGGGAATTTAGGGACAAGGTAACGCAGCATAAGGAACCAAGAATGCCCTTGAACTCTTGTAAACATTCATTTGTGCACCCAGAGGGAGCAGAAGAGCTCTATCTTGGCGCTCGTAGGGTTGCTGTGTTGATAAAGCAAGCTGGGGATCGTTGCAGAGCTCTGAAGAGCAGAGATGCAATCCTGCAGTGTCCTCCAGTAAGAGAGGATGCTTTGTGGGAACCGTGGCCTTTTGTGACTGGGCTGGGTTGTAGCAGAAGATGGAGGGAAGTAAGGTGTCTTGGAGGTGACAGGATTTCTTCTTCTTTCTGGAGCTATGGGCTGGGTTCACAGGGATTGACCAGCATACCCCGATGTGCCTGGGGTAAGCTGAATAAGTATGCACAAGCGTCCTGCTTTCTATCAAAGGGAAAACGTCGCTACTGTAAGCATGGTTTGTGAGAGGTCTGTCTGCGTGTCCTTTTCCACCCTTTCAGACCTGGATATTCCTCTTGACCGTGTGCACATTGGGAGGAAAGCACGCAGATCCATCCCAAAGAGGAGTTCAGTGCTGAAGGAGCTGGTTGGATTGTGGGATTCCAGACCTTTCCCTTCCGTGGGGTGGTGTGCGGAGCTGATGCCAGCCGGGAGCTCATGGTGGTGGCTCAGCCTCCAGCCCGACGGTCCTGGGCTGCACCTCTGCACCTGCAAGCCTGTCCCCCGCCCCGGCTCCCCACCAGAACACTGGCATTGCCAGTTGTCGAAACCTCCCAAATAAATGTGTGATTTTTGTCCTGCATCTTTTGTTAACCCCCGGTGTGTTTTTTCCCTCCAGCGTACCTACCGAATGCCAAAGGATATCCACGTTGAACCAGAGAAGTTTGCTGCAGAGCTGATCAATCGTTTGGAGGAAGTACAAAAGGAACGTGAAGCAGAGGAGAAATTAGAGGAGCGCCTTAAACGCGTTCGAGCGGTGGGTAAACTCCTTCCCTCCTCTGCCAGCCTGGGAGTCTGTCTGCTTACTGCACACCACGGGGAGCTCTCAGCTGCTGTGGGAGCAGCCTGGGAGACACCTCCCTGCTCCAGCATTCACTTTCATCACTGGCATGGGGGCTCCTGCAGGCTGCTGTTGCCCCAGGAGCTTCCACGGTGCCGTTTCCCCATCTACACAGGGCTCTGTGAGCCCCAGCACTCCCTGCCTGCTGCAAGATACCAGCTGAGCACAGCAGTGCCCACCTCTGTCACCAGACAGGGGCTTTCCAGCATCTTCTTTGGCACCCTCTCTCTCCTGTCTGTCACAGACTTTGTGGGCAGTCCCTTCCGTGCGAGGATAGCGACTCTGTAACAGGGGTTCACCTTCCCCTGGGGGCTTCTGTGTGACCCGTGTTTCCCCCACAAATGGTAACCCGCTGACAGGTGATGTTGTGTGAGGGTTCTGCCCATCGCATCCCCAGAAAATTTGGGACTGATGGGGTGTAGCATCCAAGCATCCAGCACGCTGGCTCCACCTGGGTGGCTGGGGAAGCCCAGCCCGTGGCACTGTGCTGCAAGCCCTGGTACCGTACTGCTGGGACCCTTCAGAGCTCCAGGACATGGCAGATGAACCAAGGGAAGCGTCCAAGGCCTTTAGCACCCCAGCAAGCTCCAAAAGAGAGAGAATGAGGTGTTGGTCGTCTGGTATTGTCTGCATGAGACAGCAGTATTCACACCGTGTCTTTTCTTCTGAGGTAACTGCATCTCCCAAGTCCCCATCTTGTGCTGGGGACACAGGGGAGCTTTCAGAGGGTGTCACAGTGTTACTGAACGTCTCAAATGTCTGTCTAACTGCAGACCAGGGTGAAGAAATTGTGGGTCTCTGCAGTTAGCAGCAGCCATGGCCCTGAGGCGACGGCTCTGTGCTCAGTAACTGCAGCTCTCCCTTAAAGCAGAGCCGTTGGTGCCCGTCCAGTGCTCTGTGCTTTCTGGGGAGCTCAGCCTCTGGGGCCCCAGGGCAGGCCTTTCAGCCCCGTTAGAGTATTTTTAAATCTTTATCAATATTTTTAAATGCTCATCTTTGGACAGAGAAAGAGGTAGCAGTATTTGTTTTAAATCACACCCGTATTTCAAACGCACAGGAGGCAGAGGGATCTGGAAGCTTCCCTCCAGCCCAAGCGCTGTCAAGCAAGCTCCTTGCACATCTGCATCCAGCACCCAGCCCGAAAAGGCCAGCGAGGGGCTATTTTGTGATTAAATTCCTGTTCTTCTGGAATTGGTCCATTTTCCTCTCTGCTACCTATTGCTTTCTAGACAAAGCCGATGTAACCAGCAGCATTTTGTGCTAACACAGTCCTAGAGCACTCCTCCTCCTCCTCCCCCCGTGGCTCCGCCGCAGCCCCCACCTGTACCAGACCACAGTATCCCAGCCCTCTGCCTCCTTCAAGAAGCTGCCAGTAGCAATACCATAAAATCAGCAAATACCTAGTGCCAGAGAATAAATTTAAGTCTCTTTAAACACATTTTTGTGTGACTTAATCTATTTTTAAGCCCAGGACTCCCACTAATGCTGTATATTAAACCTCTTTGCTGTCTCCAGAATGTATTTCATTGACTGCCTGGCATCTGGCATAAACCATTCAGGAAAAACTCTGAGTAAGCAGTTGTAGCTTTTTTAGGTCAGCACTTAAGGTGCAGTTGCTGCTGGTATCAGCAGAGGAGGGCTTGGATCCCGATAGATCACAGGGCTTTTTTCTGTGACCTGAGCACCAGGACTACGGGGTAACCTCTTACCGAGTCTGCACGGCTCACTGAACAGCAGCACGGGGAAAACCACGAGCATAAATCACACCAGGCAGTTATCAGCTCAGCAGAGAAGCTGGAAATATTTTGCAAAAGCTCGGAAAAAATATTTTTTTTCTCCCCCATACTGAGCTTCCTGCAGGTTCCCTTTCAAAGCTATATCATGCAGGAACATCAAGAAGAGGCATCTGATTTAGAGCCAAACACCTTTTACTGAAAAGTCTGTAAGATTCCTGTTTTTCAGAAAAAATCCCTCCAACCTCTGAATTCATCAATTATTCTGAGCAACGTGGGAGGGGATTAGAGGATACATGTGTTCCCTTACTACTTTTTGAGCCACTTCAGCCACATATCTGTGCATGGAAGCGGAGGTATCGTATCAAACAGATCAGTATCGTGTCATACAGATCGCTCTATCTTTGTCCGAACTGAGCAAATTGAAAATAAGCCAGGAAAAGCAAAGCCAGCGCTGAGATTCTTGCTATTAGAATATAAAACATTGCCTAACTAGAGAGGGAAATCATTCGCATGATGATGGAAAGCACGGTGGTGGTTAGATGAGCTATTTTGCCCTACTGACCAGCAGCAGCCTGATGGGTGGGACTGGGAGGAGGCAGAGGGGGAGGTTTGCAGCAAGGTGTCACTTGCCCGTAGCCCATCAGTGCAGATCTCTGCCTCCTGATTCAAAGGGAAGGGCACACCCGACCTTGCTGCAGAGCGAAAACAGCTCAGCAGGCGGTCAGCAGAGTTGAAGCCTGCATCTCTCGAAATGCCGCTGCCTTTGGGAGCGGATGGAAGAAGTTTCTGACAATATTATGTCAACAAAGCACCATCTAGTGGTTATGGCACCCAGGGCTTCCCCGCCTGGCGAGAGGCTGCACACGCTGCCAAGCTTTGCCCAGCTCGCCACAGCGAGATGCTGAAACACACTCCAGAGCCCACGCCAGCCCTGTGTCCAGGAAAGCCGAGCTCATGGAGGATGCTGTTCCATGGAGCTGTGAGTTTCTGCGGTGTAAAGTGGCCAAGAGGTGACACTGCTGTGTCCAAAGTCCTGCGTTACAGTCCCAGCTTGGGCTGCCCTGGCCTCGTGCTGGGTGTTGGTTTTTTCAGTGCAGACTAAGCACAGTGAAAAGATTTAGAACTGGTGTCTGCAGCCTTGACTCAAACCTTTGGCCTCTGCTGGGCTCAAAGAGAGGGGCAGCTTGGGATGGGCACCCCAATTCCTTCGTTAGCTGCTGGTTTCCCACTTTTGGGGCTTTCCTGCTCCCTGTGAGGATGTGGGCAGTGCTGGGGGTGGGAAGCTGGCTGCCCCAGGGCTCGCCTGCCCACCACCAGCCCCAGCAGCGCTTGCTGCTGCCTGGGGACCTGCTCTGGGTCCAGATCTCCTGCTCAGGGACACAAGAGCAGAGCCAAGGTGAACTGAGAGAGCACCAACGCATCTCTCTCCTTCCCTTAGCCCACCCTGATCTCAGTGCTGGAGCAAAGCAAAGTTCCAGGTCCCAGTTACTGGCAAAATGGGGTTCCAGGCAGCCAGAGGATTTCCCACATCCCAGGTTCCCACTTGACTGGACCACCCCAGTTGTCACTGTCCTGCCACAGCCCTGCCAGAGCTCTGGGCTCCAAGCAGAAGGAACACGCTGCCGTTCGTCAGGGATCTGCGCCAGGGTGTTTCAGAGTTTTCCAGAAAGTAGGTACCATCCCTAAAAGCCTCCCAGTCAACATCGTTGGCTTATCACAACCTGCTAATAAATGCTAACCCCAGTGGCAGGGCTTTAGTCAGCACACGCTTCGTCTTCTCTCGTCCCTGAGCTGGGTGCCCAGGGACGGCGGTTGGCAGGCTGCAGCGGTGTGGCTGCAGATGAAAGGTGCCTCTGAAGTTCTTCAAAGCAGTGTGTTCAAAAGTGGCACGTCCTCCCCAGACACGGGCATCGTGTCGCACCCCCAGGCTCGCAGCACCCACGCCTTTGGTACTTGCAAAGCCTGGCGTTGTCCCTGATTCAGGTTTGAACCCCCAGGTGTGACACTGGGAGGAAGTCTGCTGTTTGCTTTCGTGCTGTGTGGTTGGCAGCTGAAACTTTGAAGCTGGTTAGCGAGTGATGGATGATGACATCCAACAGGGAAAGCTGATGGGAGTCAGTGTTTTCTAGCAGAGGCATTTCTCTGGTAGGGCAGAGTTTCCCCAGGCTCCAAATGATTTCTTTACTGTGCGAGAGGAGGAAGAGAGAGCAGGATGAAAGGACTCGCTGGAATCCTGCTTATGTAATTAAAAAAATAGGAATCCTGACTTCCAGTAAAGAAACTTCATAAATATCTGAGTTTATGTTGGAGAGTAAAATAGTTTGTCAGCATCAAAACTGTGGCCGTCAGCACGGAGGAGTTTTATTCTTCCTGGCAAGGACTTAAGTGTCACTAACAGCGTGTCCTAGACCGTTGTGAACTACAAGAACAAGCAGTTAGTTCCAGCCTGTTTCTGTGTCTGCGTGAAGTGTTTCACTCAGCTTTAGCATGCCTGGGAGAAATCAGTGTTTCATTTTCAAAACCGTTCTTGCTGCTGTCGACCTTCAGTTGCTCCCTCCTGTTCCAAGCCCGCTGTTGGCTTTGTTGTGTGAAATAGTCATTCGGGTGAGAAACCCCCCTGCTCTCGCCCAACTCGCATATCCTGTAACTTTGGGCTTTGTCTGATGGGCTTTGAAGCGGTGCTTTACTGAGGGGAAGTGGCAGGTACGGTGTGTTAAGTTGTGTTTCCGCTGCTGGTTGTTGCAGAACCACCTCCAAGGGACTTGGGGAGCTTTTTAGTAGCGTTGTGCCCGCTCGTGCACCCGGTTGAGTTGTTATGCTTATCAGAAAGCTGCATCTGTAAACCCTGGCTGTGGTGTGTGGGCTCGGTCTCTTTGAGTAAAGCGTGGAGACCCTTGCTCGTGGTGGCTCAGAAAGAGTGTATGGAGACTGGAGCAGCTCTGCTCGGTGGCAACAAGACTGCATGGGCTTGGGTTGAGCATTAGGAGATGTTCTGCAGGAGGGAGGTACAGTCTGGGACAGGTCTCCAGAGGGGCAGTGGGTCTCTGTCTTGAAGATTTTCAAGATCTGGCTGGACAAAGCCTGGCCTGACCCCTTCAAGGGCTGGCAGCGGTCCTGCTGCAAGTGGGAGGTGGGACTAGGGACCCCTTCCACCACCCCGCTGTCTTTCTCTGATTGTCCTCCTGTTTCTTGCAGGAAGAAGAAGGTGAGGATGCAGATATCTCTTCTGGTCCCTCGGTCATTAGCCACAAGATGCCTTCCGCCCAAGCCTTTCATCACTTTGCTCCTCGTTACTCTGAGATGGGCTGCGCTGGGATGCAGATGAGAGATGCCCATGAAGAAAACCCAGAAAGCATCCTCGATGAACATGTACAGCGTGTGATGAAAACACCAGGCTGCCAGTCTCCAGGACCTGGCCGTCACTCTCCTAAGCCACGGTCCCCGGAAAGCGGCCACTTAGGAAAGCTGTCAGGGACACTGGGAACAATTCCTCCAGGGCACGGCAAGCACGCGACAAAATCAGGAATGAAACTGGATGCACCTAACTTATACCACCATAAACATGTCTACCACCACATCCATCACCACAGCGTGATGAAACCAAAAGAGCAGATCGAGGCCGAGGCCACGCAGCGAGTGCAGAACAGCTTTCCGTGGAATGTAGATTCACATAACTATGCAACAAAGTCACGAAACTACACTGAAAACTTGGGCATGGCACCTGTCCCCACGGACGCTTTAGGCTACAGGTGAGTCAAGGCGACAGCCAACGGGAGTCCCAGAGCCGCGGCTTCTCTAGGAATCTCTCCTATAAACAGGCTGTACCATGTGGGTGAAACAGGGAGGCTGAACCACGTTTTCCTTGTGAAGAGCTATGCTGGGACATGGTTTGGAGGCCTCCTGCTGCTCTTCCCCTTCAGAAATGGGGCATAGCCCCTGTAAACCCTGTTTCATCTCTGTGACTGGTGCTGAAAGACACCATCTAACCAGGTTTTTTAGTGGCCTTGCTTCTAAAGTAATTTTTCTGCTCCTTAAAGCAGCAGAGGCACTTAGAAATCGCAGGTGCTGGTCTGCTTCCCTGTGCGTCAGGAGATGTTACGTACAGGGCTGTGTCTCAGGGTCTGGGTAGTGGAAATCAGTCTCCTGAGGTGTTCATGAGAGGACAAAAAAGCCTTCATTATTGCAAGGCCTAACCCACTCACCAGAAAAGCCCCTTTCCCTTCCTAAGGAAGCGATGGACGCTGCGGTGCTGTGGCAGCATCCTGTCCTAAGGGGACATTCTCTGGGGCAGGGCACAGAGGCAGCTGGAGGCAACTGCTCTCCAGAGACAGAGGAGCACTTACACCTGCCCCGGTTCGATGGGGAGAGGGTTGTTGCTTCAGCAGAACATGAGCATGGCCGTGCTGTGTCAGCCCAAAGCCCGGTCTAGACACAGGGCTTCTCTCTATCAGCGCATATTTAAGGGGGTTAGAAGAGGGCACATTCAGAGCTGTCCTTCCTCTGGCACAAACTCCCGGTTCCTGACAGTCCCTGGGTTAGGAATTTCACATGACAAAACGGTGGTGTTGGGCAGCCAGCAGGCTCTTGCAGTGGCTTATGTGGCTCCTTACTGAACCCAACTGGGCTGCCCCCTTTACCCCCCCATGGCAGTGTCTGCAGGGTGATTACAACCTACAGAAGCAGCTTTTTTTTGTTTGCAACCTGCTACTGGAGAATTGCATTTGATACCTGCTAGTCCTCGTGTGGGGAGAACCAGATAAGATGTCAGTTGCCCCACCTTTGTAGATCTTCAGCAACCCCTCTGCAAGTTTTTTGCCCAAAAAATCAGCAAAGCTGTCTGAGGGGCTGTTACTCCTCTGCGGTGTCAGGTTATTTTTCCTCTGTGTGTTGGTGAGCAGGCAGAGGCAGGGGACGTCCTGTGGAGTAAAGCGGGTGGGTGATGAGCACAGGGTGGGTCCCAGGAAGATCCATCTGACTGTGGGGATGCTGCAGTGGTCCTGCTTCCCGGGGCATGAGAGCCTGCAGAAGGTGGTGCACCTTGCCAGGGTGAGGTCTTCCTCACACCTTGGTTCATGTTGGGGTAGGGAGTGAGTGTTGGGGATGGCACATCAGCAGTGCGGGGTGTTGGGGAGCTGGGCAGTGATGGGAAGGGCTCAGGTTTTGAGCAGTGTAGAGAGGCGGCCGATGGATTGCAGCACCAGGATGAACCTCCTGCTCTGGGCAACAGATGAGGGTTGAACACAACGTATGGCAGGAGATCCGCTGGGCTTTTTGGCGCATTGCTGTGCCTCATTTGTCCAGAGGAGAAGCTCCCTTTCCCCGCAGATGGCTGGATGAAGAATCCTGCTGTGCCTAGGTCCAGCTGGTCCAGCTCTTAGCCTCAGCTTGCGGCATGGTTGGTTTGGGCTGCGGTAGAGCCAGGGGCTGCGGAAGGCACCACAGCTGCACCGCGGGCAGCACCAGACCCCAGCAGGGTTGGATGTGTCTGGAGGTGGACACGTCCATCCTCTGCCGCCGTCTGCGCTGGCTTGGCTCAGGCAAAGCGCTAATGTCTCGAGCTTTGTTCTTGCAGTGGGAAAGCAAGTCTGCTCTCCAAAAGAAATGTTAAGAAGACCGATTCAGGGAAAAGTGATGGTGCCAACTATGAGATGCCAGGATCTCCTGAAGATGTGGAGAGAAACCAGAAGATCCTTCAGTGGATCATAGAAGGAGAGAAGGAGATCAGCAGGCATAAGAAAACAAACCATGGGTAAGGGCTGGCAGAGCAAGGGGCCTTCACGCTGTTGTATTTGTTGCATCCCCTGCACGAGGCTGCCCAGCAGGCTGCCGTGGTGCTGGGGACCTTGGGAAGACAAGATCCACCAGGCACGAGGGTTTAGGCCCTTTGGAGACTGAGGATTGCTCAGGAGCTGTAAGGGCTGTTTTTTCTGGAGGATGACTGGCCGGGGTGGGGATTTTGCAGCCCCAGGGGTGTCTCACAGATTGGGGTTCCGAGATGGATAACGCAGCACACAGTAAGCAGTGTTTTTCCTCTAAGCATTTGCTGTGTATAAGTGCCTGGTACTCCTGCGCGGTGCTGATAGAAACGTAGGACCTGCTGCACTGGAGCCGTGAGTCCTGAGTGAGCAGTTCAGCATGGCTCAGGGCTGTGCAGCGTTCCAGCTTGCTGAGAGCATCCTCTGGGACAGCCTCGCCCACCTAGAGTGGAGCCACGGACGCGGCTGTATGGAGAATACCTCTGGAGTCAAGCAGAGCTCCTGCGGGCACAGATCCTTAATCGCAGCCTGGTCAGTCTCCAGAAAAAAGCAATGCTTGCAGGGTGTTGATGGGTCTTGTCCCCGCTGATGTGGCTGGTGGTTTCTTCTCTTTCTCGCCGGTAGAGGCCAGGGCTGGTGGCACTGCAGGGCCACAGAGCCACGGGCAGGCCAGGCCACCGTGAAGGCAGGCAGCAGCTTCTGCCGCCAGAGCTGGGAAGGACAAGCACATCGCTGCAACGTCCCCTTCCCAGAGATGCTGACCAGCGGCTCACAGAGAGGCTCCCAGCCTGGGAAGGTCGGCAGCACTGGGGAGGGCATCTTCTGGGGGAAGGTCACACATGGTGGAGCTGCCGTTTGCTGGGTTTATTTTTGTGTGTTGTGGACTTGATAAAAGCCCTTCAGCTGCTCTGTGGGCTTTGTGGCAGGGTTGGGTTGCTCACCCTGATGTCTCAGGACTTGCTGTCCTGAAGTCTTCTCCAGAGGTGGATGGTGGTCCCCTGGCCCTCAGAAGCCATGCCGTAAGGAGCTGCCCCGTGGTGCCCGTGTCCAGCCGCAGGAGCAGTGGGTCCATCCAGGAGTGACCCTGTGCCTGTGTCTCAGCCGTCCATGTAAAACCTCTGTGTTTGTGTGTAGCTCTTCAGGTGCCAAGAAGCAGCTGTCCCATGATATGGTCCGACCCCTCTCCATTGAGCGACCTGTGGCAGTGCATCCGTGGGTCAGTGCCCAGCTCCGGAACGTCATCCAGCCTTCTCACCCCTTCATCCAAGATCCTACCATGCCGCCCAATCCAGCCCCCAACCCTCTCACCCAGCTGGAAGAAGCTCGCAGAAGGTTGGAGGAAGAGGAAAAAAGGGCTGGAAAACTCCCCCTTAAACAAAGGTACAGCGATAGAGTCTGGTTGTGCGTGGGAGGGAAGGGGGAGATGGCTCTGAAGGTGGGAGGAGAGGGAGATGTCCCCTGCCCTCTGCTCTGGTCTCCAGCTCACAGCACCAGCTGGATGGAGGCACACTCAGAGAGGTCGGAGAAATCTGCCTCAGTCCCCCTGATGTGGTGGTAAAAACACCAAAAGCCATCCTGGGGGCCTGGGCTTGTGGTTTGTGGATGGAGAGGCTGGAAGTGCTCCTGGAAGGGTGGGGAGACGGGGCTGCTGAGAGCGTGGGGAGGAGCGGGGCAGGGGAGCGTGTCCGGAGAGGCGTGGTGCGGGAGAGCTCTCTCCCTCGGCAGCTCTTCACACTCACATCACGATTTCAAGGGCTGGTGCAGCAGCAGGATGCAGCAGAATGAAGTGCAGCAGAAAAACACGTATTTGCTCTATATCCACGTCTACCCCAGGCTTCTGGCAAGGGCTGCTCGTGGCACCCGGACAGGAGCATGGCGCTGTAGTCCTGCCGCAGCGGTGACTCTGCGTGGCCCTGTCCGTCCCACTGCATCTTCTGGTGACTCAGCTCAGTGCCTGTTGCAGAGCTCATTCTGCCCCTGTGTTATCTCTCAAGGAAGATTATTTCCAAGGCACATGGAGCTCTCAGATGAAAAGCGTTGTGGAAGTGCTAGATAATTACTGTTAACAGCTAAAAGCACTTTGTCCATTAAAAACCTTTCACTGCATTCTGAAAACTTGAAACTTTGGCATCTGACTCTTAGAAACACGAGTGTAATTTAAAAATTAAGTTCTTTTAATTGCCAAGCTCCAGTTATTTTTGTTCGCAGTGACCATGTAGCAGACTTCTATGTATTTATGTCAGAGCATTGATTGAAAGGGAGGTAATTAGAGGGCTCTCCCAAGTCAGGTTAAGCCAAGTTTATTCGATCTACCTTTCAGTTGGTGTGATTGGAAAATGTTTGTTAGTAGAGTCATTTATAGTCGTGCTAAATTCATGCACCTTCCCCAGAAACGTCAAGATGCAGATAGACCATTTGGAAACGCCGACCTGGGCTATATGCATATGCAGTTAACACTCTAATAATAATTGGGCATGTGTTGTCAGGGCAGGTTTTGTAGAAACCCTATGGCATTGCGGTAAAAGCCGTGCGGCCCAGTGGCACAACCGGCTGGGCAGTCGCGGTGCTGGTGCTCTGCTCCCCTCGAGCTCTGGCTCTTCTCCCGGTGACGCAGGGGTCCCCCGATCTGCCCCGTGTGTGGAAAACCGAGTTGCTGTGTTTGCCGAGGGAAAACTACTCATGAAAAACAAACGCACCTGTGGCCAGTAGCAGGCAGGAACGGATGCAGCGGTCCCCAGGGATTTCTGGATGTTGAAATCTCTCTGGTGGGTTTTGGCAGGACTGGTTTTGGCAGCTGAAGCCCACTGGAGCTAGCAGCTTTTTAGAGAGCTCCTGCCATGGTTAGCACAGGAGCCTGCCTGAAAATAGACCCCAGGGCTCTTCTGAGAGGGGCTGCACAAAGCTGGCTGGGAGCTAGAGGAACGGAGAAGGGAGGTAATGTGAAATCACCATTTATTTCATCAGGAGCTCCAGAGAGCTCTGGGAAATTGGAGCCTGTATCCAGGTTCGTCGGCAGCCTTGGGGAAGCCACGGGGCAGGAGGTGGAGGTGAGCCTGGAGATGTCCTTGAGGCACTGTGCCAACTTTGTACGGCCAAGCAGCCGTCGCCGGCATGGTGACGCAGCTCAGCAGCGGTTCCCCCCCAGCACTGCCCTGCTGGAAATAACGGAGGCACCTGCAGCGCCTGGACGGGGAGTCGTAAATACGGGATGGCTGCTGCTAGCAGGCAGTGCAGGATTCAGTGTCCAGCACTGGTGACCTGCAGGTCCCCTGTGCCCAGCGTTTGTGTCCCAGTGGCCATCTGGTTTCTTCCACATACGGCTGGTTTTGAGCCATTTTCTGTAGCTCGGTATCGCAGTTCACTTGTGTTTGCAGCTGGATGCAGCAGTTACCACCAGCTCTTCAGAGAAAAGATTTTTGCAAGCAGCAGGAGCATTAGCGTGAGCTCGGTTTGGGAATAACCCAGTTGGGCCAAGGTGGGGAGCGGAGCTGGTCGCGGGAACAGCTCTCGCGATAACATCTACTGGGTGCATTTCAGGTTTTCCAAAGCTCTCCAGCCCCACGTTGAGCTGGAGCGAGGTGCACGCCTCGCCTCTGTGTCGCAGCGAGGCTGGATTGGTGCTGTCACCCTGCCATGGCACCGCTGGGCTGTACGCTGGGAAATCGGGACTGGAATGCAGGTGCGGGAGGTCAGATGAGTGCTGCCAGTTCCTTCCTGGGTGACAGTTTGTGCTTGTGACAAATGCAGCAAAGGGAGGGGATCCCGGGGGGTGGCACCCAGCTGTGTTTCTGGGTCACACCCAGGATGGGTGCAGGTGGGAGGTTTGATGCAGCAGCAGGGCTCAGGGACGGTCGGGTGCCCTGTTTGGGTGCGCTGTGGTCTTGGGAGAGCTGCTGGCGGTGACGAAAGCGGAGACAGTCGTGCTGTCTCATTCTCCTGGGAGCAGCTCTTGGAAGATGACATTTGCAGTGGTTCTGTGTTCATCAGCTCTGCTCCAGCCTGCTGGAGCTCCCTGGCTGCAGCTGGGGATGTGTTCGGCCCCGGGAGCTCAGAGACACCGCAGTCATCCACCCCACCCCACTTCTATTTACGGCAAAAATAGGGGTATGCAAAGCTGCGGGGTTGTTTGTGACTCTGTATCTGTGAAGCGGTGCGGAGCGGCCACTTTTGGGCATCATTTTCAGGCACGTCTGTGCTCTGGAAAGAGCTGAGCGCAGGAGCCAGCTGAGCGTGGTCAGAAGCATCCTTGCAGGGATGAAATACATGGCAGGAGGAGGAGGAGGAGGAGGAAGAGGAAGGTTCCCAGCCCCTGGCACGGTTCTGCCTCTTGCTTCTGCTACAGCAGAGCTCGGGGGGTCCTCTCCACCTTCCTGTGAAGGCGACCAGCAGCCCCAGGGGATCTGGCTTCGCTGCGCACGCAGGCGCATGGCTGTGTCCCTGTTCCCCGGGTGCCAGGTCCCTGGGCACGCAGCAGCTCTTTGTCACAACTTGTTTCTAGCAGGATTCGGGGAAGCTGAGGGACTCTGAGGTTTTCCAAACCCCTTCAATTAACTTCTAGCTCGCAGGGTTCACAGAATTTGCCTGAATTTATGTCCCATTTTTCCTTTAAAGGCCTTTTTTTTTTTTCCAAGGATGACTCAATTCTGTAATGTTTTTCTAGCTAAAGGGCATCCTGTGCTTTGATACGGGGATCACTGCTGGCACCTGGAGCACACCCTTGCCTCTCGGGGTGCTGCATCTTCTCCAAAGGTCTCCCAGGCCGAGCAGGCACCAGGAAGGTTCTTTAGCTGAACTTCAGACCTCTGATGCTTTTAGAAAGAGTGGAAAAGATTGTGTCTGGTGCTGATGTTTCCGTGGGTGTGCCATTAAGAAGGTGCTGTGCCCGCAAGCCAGTATTTAAAGGTTAGGGTCAGAGTCATTTCCAGAACTGCCATTACCTCATGTGCTTGGCAACTTCTGGTTTTTAGAGCAACTTTCCAGCCATGTAAATACAAAATCATCTTTTTTATCCAGTGTGCTTTTTAAATCATTTTTTAAAGCTGCCCAATTTGTTTTATGTGACTTTGAAAGAGAAGGCTGCCCCGGCTCAGACCACACACGCCGGGTTACCAGTCTGCGTCGGCTGCTCCGATGTTTGTGCAGCATTCAGGGCACCCCAGCTGAAGGGCTCTGCGGAAGGACAAAGCACCCCGATTTTCGTTATTGCTGCTTTTGTCTGCTTCTGAAAACGGGGCTAGGACAGGGCTGGTGCTTTCAGCCTAGTGATGGCACCGTGTCGCAGAACCCTGCTGTGTGGGCTGGGAGCAGAGACCAGACCAGCATCCTGAGAGTCAGGACAGCGCAGGAGACCTGAAGTCGCTGAGGTTTTGGGGATGGGGCTGCCTTGCCTCTCTGCACAGATCAGATGGGCAGCAGAGCCTCTGGGGCACATCCTGCTGGGAGCTCCATCCCCTCCGGCCTCCGTCTGCGCTGGGACAGGTGCCCAGGGGACCGCAGGGAGCGGGAGCGGCCCCGGCTGCACAGCCCGGCAGATGTAGGTCAGCGGAAAGCCGTGCTGAGCTCTTCCGGCCACAGCAGCAATAATCCAGAGCGGTCTGAGCAGCGTTTGCGTTACCGTCCCCAGGCACACATCCAGTCCCAGTGGTGACCTGGGTCTGCTGACGGGGGCTCGGGACACTGCGTGCCCTATGACTCCCGAGCCGGCGGTGCTGCGGGAAGAGCCGTCCCCTCTCAAAGCCCAGTGACAGGTTTCTTTGGCATGAAGGGGCTGAGCAAGAACCTGCGCCCTCCTTGGAGCTGCTGTTTGGCCCCATCCAGCCTTTCATGCTGCTGCCTGCCAGGAGAGCTGCTGGCTGGAGCAAAGGATGCTCCCGAGGGCCCTGGGTGTTAACTCAGTGTCGTCATCCAGGCTCTGGAGGTATGCTGGCGGGTGGGCTGATACTCAGCAGGTCGCTTGTGTTTTTTCACGGCAGGTTGAAGCCCCAGAAGAGACCAGGCAGCGGCGCATCCCAGCCCTGCGAGAACATCGTGGTGGCTTACTACTTCTGCGGAGAGCCCATCCCTTACCGCACCCTCGTCAAAGGGCGCGTGGTGACGCTGGGACAGTTCAAGGAGCTGCTGACCAAGAAAGGGAACTACAGGTAAGGGCTGCCCAAAGCGTGTGGTGTGGTGCCCGCAGGCTGTCAGTGGCCCCTGGCAGATGCCGCTGGCAGGACACAGTGTCCCCAGCAAGGCGCAGGAGTGTCATGGAGTCTTCCGGGAGGTCTCCCACGGGGCACGCTGCAGCGGGGATGTGTCTGCATGGTCAGGGGGTCTTGGCTGTTGAAGAGGCAGGTGATAGAGGCGAGAGAGGTGGGGTTTTGTACCAGAAATGTCCTGCATCACTGTTTGCACCTTTGACAGCAGCTGACGAGCTGTCCCTGCAGGGTCTGGGGCTGGTGAGGAGCAGCATCAGCCGCTGCTCAGTGATGCTGTGGGGAGCACCCTGCCTTCCAGAATCATTTCAGCTTCTCCCTAATGTTCCTCCAGGCAGGACAGGGAGGTTGGGTCCTGCTGCAGTCCCCAAGCAGCCAGGCATGGGACACGTAGCTTTCCAAGTTCCCCCTCCCAGGCAGGAGCTGCCGGGGGAAATCCTGTCTAGAGCGCTCCAACATGGGTGCCTCCAGCCACTGCTCTTCAGAGAGCTCTGAATGGGCTTGGGTTCAGGGCTGGAGCTCCTCAATGTACCAGCACAGATCCTGGACACTCTTTTTTTGCTCCCTGGGTGAGGGCGGGGGCAAAAGCATGGCCCAAGTGCCTCCACATCTTGGGAAGCTGCTCCCCGCACACCAGGAGCTCAGGGGTGGGGAAGGGCTGTGCTGGGTTTGCGGACCATGGTGCCCTTGTAACAATTCACCTGCTTTTTTTCCTCTCTACCCCCATGTTTCTGGTTTTTCAGGTATTATTTTAAGAAAGTGAGTGACGAGTTCGACTGTGGTGTGGTCTTCGAGGAGGTACGGGAGGATGACACCATCCTGCCCATCTTTGAAGAGAAAATCATTGGGAAGGTGGAGAAAATCGACTAAGCTCCAGGGCTGCCGAGGCGTGAGGACGGGACTGTGAAAGACTGTCGGACTGGAGGAGAGGGTCTGGGTGGACGCTGGCAGTGCCACTTGCTGCGGGCACTGGGTGAGCCTGGGGTGGAGGGCGGCCGCCTGCTCCAGCACAGACCTGGGCAAGCGCTGGGCTGCTGGTGGATGCCGTTCCACTCCACAAACCTGCCAGTGGGAGCCCGGGCTCCCTCTCCATACCGAATATAAGTGTAATGTAGCATTGTACAGTGCATTAGAAAGTGTAATATGACCTTGTTTACTAAAGCTGCATATTTTTGATATATTGTAATAAAAGGAAAAATATTTCCAATGTCACAGTGCTCTTATGTAAATGTAAAACATGCAGGTACTGCAGAACTCGCCCAAAGTGTACAGCCATGCGCCAGACTCCGTCTGCTCCTCGCTTTCCCGGCCCCCCGGTGTGGATGGTTTCTGAGCGCTGCCGGGGCAGAGCCGCTGTCTCCCCGCCGGCATGGGAGCGGTGGCCACACGCTGGAGGGGCTGTGCTCCCAGCTCTGCTCCGAACAGTGCTGAGCCGTTTGGAACCAGTCGCTCTCACCTCCCCAGCAGGCTCAGCTGCGGGACCCGGTAGGATGGTTTGTTTTCCTCCTGAGCTTTCTTGCGGCCGAGTAAATTCCCAAGGGATGGAAGGGTCAGTGCCAGCTCTTGGCGCTGGGGGTTTCTCTGGTGCGAGAACAGGCTTGGAGCCAGGGCGGCGGGCTGGGTGCTGGCATCCCGCGGCCTCATCCCCCTCCCTGCATACCCCCTGCCCTGGGGAAGGGTTCCTGTCCCAGGAGGGTGCTGCGGTCAGGGGACTCTTTGAAGGAGAAACTTAGCAGGGGAGGGAACTGATGAGACACTAAATCTGAGGACAAAAAAACTATTTTTATGGGTCTTCTGTCTATTGCCGGCTTCTGTGTCTCGGGAGAGGCAGGATGAGGGTGCTGCAGCCTTCTGCCGAGAGCAAGGGGGGGTGTTGGTGACAGTGGGGCACATGTGGGGCCACGTCCCCCAGCCGGGCAGCCGCACCCTGGGCTTACTCGGCCGCAAGAAAGCTGGGGGCTCCCCAGCTCCCCCCACCCTGCCTTCAGCCCTGCCCGAGCCCAGCCCAGGCCCTGCCCTGCTCCAGCACGGCCACAGCTCCTTCGGAGACCAGCCCTCACCCGCCCGCCAAAACCAGGGTGGTCCCCAATGCCAGGGGGCTTCCACGCCAGGGCTCGCCCTGCTGCTCTCGGCCGTGGCGGCACGCCGGAGCTGCTGGGGACCCCGTGGCACCGCGGCGGGATGCGGCTCAGCCTGTTGTACATGTCACCGAGTGCCTTTAAACGTGGTTCTGTGACGAGCCTCTACCCGACGCAGCAAAGCCTGCGATCATTTCCAGCCTGGGAACAGCGTTACGAGCACTTTTTTCCTCCCTTTTTAAGTTCTGACGGTGTTGTGTCTGGTGAGGTTGTTAACACGCCCGGGATTTCCGACTCCCCCTGTTTTCTCGGGGGGTTCCCCTGTAAATATGTACAGCGGCCAGGCGGCCCCAGCTCCTCTGCATTCTCGTGACTTGTACAATGATCTTTTCAAAGGTACTTGGATAAAATGAAATAAAACCCCACGTCCCACTGCCTGCTGCTTTCTTCCTTCCTTCCCTGCGGAGCAGACCCCCGAGCCCCTGGAGGAAGGGGCTGGTCGGACAGAGGGCCTGGGCACGCGGCGGGGCTGGGGTGGCGGTGGGCTCTGGGGCAGGGGGACGGGCAGGTCCCAGCCCCAGGGGACCAACATGTGGCCCTGGAGGAGTTGCCCAGGATCTGGGAGCAGCAGGCGCAGGGGAGAGGGAAGGTGCCAGGGTTTGGAGGGGACGCTAGGGTCCCCAAGGCCACATGCCAGGCTCAAGAGGAGCGTATGGAGCCGTGTTGGGCTCTTCCCTGGCTGCAGCAGCAGCTCCTGGGGCTCCCTTGGGCTGGGACGCGATTGTGGAGCCCAGGCCTGGGGCTGGGGACCTGCCTGTGAGCTGCGAAGGAGAAACCCTGGCTGGTCCCCCCCTTGCCTGCCGCCAGCACAAGGGACAGTGTGGAGAGTGCCGGGCTCCCCCAGCACCATGTCCCCTGCAGCCTCGGCCACCCTGTGTCACCGCAGGGCTGCCGGGACCACCGCGGTGGCACAGTCTGTGCTGCTGAGCACCCTGAGGGGGCAGGGGCCCCTTGCAGCCCCCCCCCCCCGCCATGGGGCTAGGGACTCTGTCCCTTGCCCACCCAGCTGGGACCCCGCGTGCGGTGGAGGTGCAGACGCAGACCAGAGCCACATCGTTATCATTTCCGGGCCGTTTATAGCGTGCGCCCAAGTGGGAACGGGGCTCAGAGCTCTTCCCGGGGCTCGGACCCCCCGAGGAGACTCGGCTCCTCTGCACCCGTGCTGTTCCCAGGGGTCTTGGGCACCTGGAGAAGGCAGCGGTGAGGCACAGAGGGACACCCAGCCTCTGCCTGTCCCTGTCCCCATCCCACAGGATCCACCCAGCAGAGGCTGGGGTGGTCCGGGGGGGGGGGGTTCCCTGCCCTCGGGTGGGGGGACCGCACTCACCTCAGGCGGCTCCTCAGGCAGCGTCCCCCCGTTTTCCAGGAACTTGGAGAAGGTCTCCACGTTTCGGGCGCTCTTGTACTCAACCATCTGGAGCCGCAGGACAAAAGGGACACGAGGAGTCACCCTGTCCCCCAGGTGCCAGCAGAACCGGGGTGGCCCCCCACGTGCCCTCCCACCCACCTTCCTGCCCGGCCCTGCGGGAAAGTAGTGCAGGGTGGGGAAGCCCACGATGGTGATGTTCTCCAGCTCGTTGGCTGTGGCGTCCATCTCGGCGATGACAATGTCCTCGTGGTCCTTGTAGCGCTCACCCAGCTCCTCCCAGGCACCCGCCATTGCCTGGCAGTGGGAGCACCACGGCGCGTCTGCGGGACAGGCATGGTGGCAGGGGACAAGCCAGGGGACGGGGGGGGTCTGCTGGCGTCAGGGTGCAGCGTCCCTTGGGCGAGGGGTTGGTGACGTGGCTGGGGACTGTCACGGTGCGGGGCTGAGCCCCATGGCAGAGCTTGGGGAGGGCTGTGGGCAGTGGTGGCACTTACAGAACTTGACGAAGACATTCTTGGTCTCGTCGAATGCCACCTGGTTGAAGGTCTTCCCCACCAGGACTTTAACGGGCCGTGTGTCCCAGTCCTCGGGGGGTTCTGCACTCATCAGGTGGGGCTGTGGGGACAGGGCCCCATGGGGCACACCGCAGGCCAGGACAGGGACCCCCAGCATGCAGCCGGGGGTGCTCCTGGGCTGCCTTCTGGACCACCTCTTCCCCTCTGCCACTGTCCCAGCTCTGCATCTCCCCACATCAATGATCTTCTGCCTCCTTTCCCATAATAACCCCCCAAATCCTCAGGCCTGTCCGGACAAGCATCAGCAAGCAGGCGGTTGGTGTTCCCCACACACCTGCATCATTAGGTTTCAGAGTTAACAGCCCACTGCTCACCACTGGGAAGCATCCTTATTGCTGCCTGGCGCGGTGCCGCGTCCCTCACCTTCACCTTGCCGTCGAGCACTGCCTGGACGAAGGCGCGTATGGCCGTGTCCGAGAAGGTGTCCGCATCCATGCGGTACTTGCGGTTGTTCTCCATCTTGACAAGGCGCAGGGTGGGGGCGTCAGAGGGTGTCATGCCGAAGAAGGACAGGACGTCGGCGCCAAACCCGGTCACGTCCACCACCACGAAGAGCACCTGGGCAGGGGATGGGTGACACTGAGCTGGGGTACCCTGAGGCCACCCCTATGTCCCCACGATGTCACCTCCTCACCTCGCCCCGGAAGGCGGCAGCGGCTGCCTGGAAGCCGTCCCGCAGTGCCAGCTGTGCTGGTGACGACGTGTTGAGGAAGAGCAGCATGTGGTGGGGGATGTTGGCGCCGAAGATCAGGTCGGAGGTCTGCGGAGGAGGAGGAGGGTGAGGGAAGGGGGCTGTGACCATGTGGGGATGGGGACAGGGACGGGCCATACATCGTTGCTGAACTCCATCACCAGGTCCAGGCTGTGGGCGCGCAGCAGCCGGGTCAGCGCGGCCCCGTCCAGCCCCCGCACCGGGTCCACGGGGAAGTCTGTGCGTCCCTCCTCAGACTGCTGGGCAAGGGACAGTGAGGGCTGGAGCAGGGG
>WKFP01013323.1:118243-138362 GCA_011057875.1 Pterocles orientalis | reverse complement strand
AGGGTGTCCTAGGTCCAGCTAGGGGGGCCTGGCTGTCCCCAGAACGGCCACAAGGTGCCCCGGGACTGGGTGGTGGGGACCAGGCTGTCCCCAGGGTGGTGCCCCAGGGTGCCCCAGGTCCAGCTGAGGGTGCCAGGCTGTCCCCTGTCCCCCCGGCCGGGGGTGGCTGATCATGGCGGGTGCTTGCCGGGCAGATGGAGCGGATGATCGTCAGCATGCAGGACCCCGACATGGGCATCAAGATGAGGAACCAGCGCCTGCTCATCACCGTCATCCCCCATGCCATGACAGGTGGGTCCCTGCGGCCCCGTGGGGTGGGGAAGGTGGGTGGGTGTTCCCCAGGTGCCCCTGGTGCTGCACCCAGCCCCCAGCCCCATGGCACCCACGCTGCTTGCCTCCCGCACCCGCGGGCGCCCAGCGCTGCAGCTGGGATCAATTATGCATCGGCTGCACAGGGCGGGCGCTCATGGGGCGGGCGGCCCAGCGTGTCCTTGGCAGGGCCCCCGTCACCCTGCGTGACCCCCTTGGCACTCACCATGCCATGCTGGGGTGCCTCAGCCTGGGAGCCCCTCCATGCCTGGCCTGGGGGACCCCATTGCACCCCTCGGTCCCCAGGGAATGACATCGTGGAGTGGCTCATCCAGAAGTACGGCATCTCCGAGGAGGGTGAGGGTCCTGCTGCAGGCAGCTGGCACCACGGGGACAACCGGGGGGCTACCAATCCCCCCATACAGCCCCCCTGCTCCTGCCCCCCCAGAGTCACTGCACCTCGGCAACCTCATCGTAAAGCACGGCTACATCTACCCCCTCAGAGACCCCCGCAGCCTGGTGCTGCGCGCCGACGAGTCGCCCTACCGCTTCCAGGTACGGCCCCGCCAGTGGGGACCCCCCCCAGTCCGGCACCACACACCCCACGGTGTGTGCTGCATCCTTGGGGACTCCCCCCAGCACTGCACACCACATGGCGTGCACCTCAGCCTCTTCCCCCCTCTTTCCCCCGCAGACCCCCTATTTCTGGACCAGCACCAAGTGGCCGGCCACCGAGCTGGACTACGGTAGGTGCCACCGTGCCACTGGCACCGGCCCGGGCTGTGTCCCCTTTGTGCACCCGCTGAGGTGCCACCACTCCCCTTGCAGCCATTTACCTGGCCAAGAAGAACATCCGCAAGCAGGGCGACCTCATCGAGCACGAGAAGGTGAGCGGTGCCCTCCTCACCCCTGCAATGAGTTGGGGGGTCTCAGCTCAGCCAGGAGTGGGGATGCACCTGCGGGTCACACCATCTGCCTGCACTGGAGCCCGGTGAGGGGACAGACGAACATCACACCGTGCCCACATGGGTGACACCTCCACTGCCACTCCCCAGGAGAACTACAACCTCCTGCACAAGCGGATCAACCACACGTGGGACTTCGTGGTGATGCAGGCGCGGGAGCAGCTCCGGTGACTGCGGGCACTCGGGGACCCACTGGGGATGGGGCACCCATGGGTGCTGGTGCGGGCGGGCAGGGTGCCAGCGCCTCCCCACCGCCTCCCCACGCACAGGGCAGCCAAGCAGCGGCGGAAGGGCGACCGCATCGTCATCGACTGCCAGGAGCAGGCGTACTGGCTCGTCAACCGGCCCCCGGTGAGGATGGGCTGGGGGGGGGGCAGTGAGGGGGGACAGGCTGGTGGGTGCAGCCCGGGGCTGGGGGGCGCAGGGGGTCCTGCCAGCCCCCGGCGCGATGCTGTCGTTGCAGCCGGGAGCCCCCAACGTGCTGGAGCAGGGCCCTGAGCGCAGGAACCGCCACACCACCCGCGTCCAGCTGGTGAGTGGGGGGGGGTCGGGGGGGGCACAGGGCATGGCCACCCCCCTGTGCTGGGGTGCCCAGCTGCCCCGGCAGGTGCCTGGCCATCCCCACATTCTGGGGGTGGGGGGGTGGACACCCCAGCTCTGCTAACATCTGTGTGTTCAGCCTGTCCCCCTATCCCGGCTGAGCTGGGGGGGGTCCGTGTGTCTGCCCATGCACCCCTCACCCCTCTGTGCCAGCACCCTGACCCTCGTGGTGCGGCCGTGCAGCCAGGACCCCCGACACCCCAGGGTCCCCGCAGCCACTGCCGGGACCTTCCCCGTGTGGTGACCCCACTAACGCAGCCCCGGTCCCCCTGCACTAACCACCCGCTTTCTCTTCTCTGCGCCCTGTGCTGTGTCCTCTGCCCACGTAAGTGTCACTAACCCAGGGCTGGTGACAGGCTGGGGTGGGGGGGGACAGCAGGGTGGCCCCATGGGCTGTGCCTGCTGAGCCAGGAGGGGTGTGGGGACGAAGCTGGAGGCCACAGGGATGGGCTGTGGGGGGACGGGGGGGGCTGGAAGCCTGGGTCCCTGCCCAGCGTGGCGATGGCAGGGGACGATGTCCTGGCCCCACCATGGCCTCACTCCCCCGCATGTCCCCTGCAGACCCAGAACATGGATTACTACAAGCGGGAGGTGAGTGGGGCACGGGGCAGGGGCAGCTCCAGGGGGGCACATGCTGCCAAGACCCCCTGACGTGTCCCCTGTCCCCCAGATCGAGTACTGCCGCAAGGCCATGGCCAGGACCAGGGTGAAGTCCTCCATCTGCCTGGAGGGGTGAGTGGCCACAGGCAGGGTTCCCAGCAGGGTGACAGGGACCCAGTGTCCCTGTGGCAGCTGCCGGCACCTTGGTGCCCGTGCAGGGAATGGAGCCCAGGGGCTGTGGTCACTGCAGAACCCAAGCGTGTCCCCACCGCAGCCCTGCTGGGTGGCTAGCGTGGTGGCAGCAGGGGAACAGTGGCAGCGGTGGGACGGTGGCAGCAGTGGCATGGTGGCAGCGGTGGGTCAGTGGCAGCAGGGGGACGGTGGCAGTGGTGGGTCAGTGACAGCGGGAGGACGGTGGCAGCGGTGGGACGGTGGCAGCGGTGGGATGGTGGCAGCGGTGGGTCAGTGGAAGCAGGGGGATAGTGGCAGCAGGGGGATGGTGGCAGTTGTGGGATGGTGGCAGCAGGGGGTCAGTGGCAGCAGGGGGATAGTGGCAGCAGGGGGATGGTGGCAGCAGGGGGACGGTGGCAGCGGTGGGTCAGTGTCCCTGGCTGCCCCAGCTGCTGTCCCGGCAGGTACCTGAAGTTCAACGAGCAGTACGTGCCCCACGACCCCATCATGTCCGGCTGCCTGCCCAGCAACCCCTGGATCACGGACGACACCACGTACTGGGCCATGAACGCCCCCACGTAAGCGCTCCGGGGGGGCTGCTGGCCCCTGGACCGCCCCACCCCAGTGCCCGGGGTCTGGGGGGGACAGGGCCATGCAGGCAGCCCTGGGCACCTACCCCAACACCATTGTCACCCGCAGGGTGCCGACCCCCACGAAGCTGCGGGTGGAGCGCTGGGGCTTCAGCTTCAGTGAGCTCCTCACCGACCCCCTGGGGCGGGCACAGCTCCTCGAGTTCCTCAAGAAGGAGTTCAGTGGTGAGCGGCCCCTGCCCGGCACCCCCAGACCCACTGCGCCATCTCAGCACCCCCAGACTCACCGACCTGTCCCCATACTCCTGGACCCACCACCATGTCCCAGTACCACCTGATCCACTGCCCCATCCCAGCACCCCCAGACCCAATGCCACATCGCCCCATCTCAGCACCCCCAAACCCATCATCCCAGCCCGGCACCCCTAGACTCACTGATCCCTGCCCCATCCTGGCAGCCCCTGACCCACCACCCCATCCCAGCCAGACCCATTGTCCCATCCTGGCATCCCCAAACCCATCAACCCATCCCGGCACTCCCAGTCTCACCATCCCATCCCAGCACCACTGGATCCAGCCCCCATGTTGCCCCCCAGCTGGCCAGGCCATGGGCCCAGCGGTGATGGGCTGGGGGCCATGTCCCCATCCCCAACACCATGTCCCCCTCCCTAGCTGAGAACCTGAGCTTTTGGGAGGCATGTGAGGAGCTGCGCTATGGGGAGCAGTCCCGCATCCCCGAGATCGTGGACTCCATCTACCAGTGAGTGGCAGAAGGGCAGGGTTTTGGGAGGGGCAGGCCACCCCAGTGCTACATCCCACTGGCTGTGACGCCCCTCCCAGGCAGTTCCTGGCTCCGGGGGCCACGCGCTGGGTGAACATCGACAGTAAGACCATGGAGCGGACACTGGAGGGCATCAAGACGCCCCATCGCTACGTGATGGACGATGCCCAGATGCACATATACATGCTCATGAAGAAGGTGGGCGAGGACTGGGCTGGGCAGGACTGGGATGGGATGGGCTGGGCTGGGAAGGGCAGGACTGGGATGGGGTGGGATGCAATGGACTGGGCTGGGAAGGGCAGGATCTCAATGCCTCTGCTCGCCCAGGACTCCTACCCACGGTTCCTCAAGTCGGAGCTCTACAGGAACCTCCTGGCTGAGGCCGTCATCCCCCCGGAGACCAAGAAGCGGTGAGGGCAGGGGTGTATCCCCCTGGGGTGGGTGCTGGGGTGGTCCCCGCTGGCACTGACCCCTCTCCACTCTGCCCACAGTGTCTTCCCCTTCATGCGCAAGCAGCGACACTCCAGCCCCAGCCCGGCCCTGCTCCTGGCCACGGGTGACGCTGAGGACAGGAGCAGGGGTCCTGTGGCTGACCCTGTCCCCGAGGAGGAGAGATGAGGACCCCGGCCCTCCACCAATATGGGACCCCCCCACCCAGCGCACCCCAGCCCCACCGCAGGACCCTGCCGGCAGTAGAAGGAGAGAAGCCATACACCCCACCCCGTAGACCCCCCGCTGCAGCCTCCGCTCACATCCCTGCACCCTCCTGTCCCCCAGGGGGTCCTGCACCCAGCTGGCCTGGTGCAGGGTCCCCCCCGCCACCCCCCTGGGCACAAGGCAATAAAGCCCCCGTGGGGAAACGCTGCAGCTCCCGTGGTGTGCAGGGAGGGGGGCATGGGGGGCACATGGTGGTGGCCACCACCCCTCCCGGCTGGACCTGTGTCCCCTGGGCTGACAGCAAGCCCTGCCTGCAGCACCCAGCGAGGGTGCAGACCCCAAGCGGGGGGGGACCAGCCCCCCCAGGGCAAGTGTGCCCACGGCACAGCCACCACCCACCGCTCTGCTGGCTCCAAGGGGCAAACCCAGCCCCCACCACCCTGCTGGGGCACTCAGCACCCTGCTGCCGCTGGTGAGGCCACCAACAACCCCAGGGAGGGACAAAAAGGCTTTTCGAGGGTGGCCAGAGGTGCTGTGCGGGCTGGCAGCGGCACACAGGGAGCAGGGCTGGCAGCTGAGCTGCTCTCCCTGCCCACGGCCCTATAATCCGAGCAGAGCCCCAGGATCCGGCGGCAGGATTATTCTCTTCCCTGGAGCCGAGCCCCAGCTGCGGGGGATTAACGCTGGGGTTATATAAAGGAGAGGGGGGCTACTGTCTGCCAGCACCCAGCCCTGGACCCCAGCCCACCCCCTCTGCAAAGGGGATGTCCCCCGCCCACGAAGGACCAAGCAGTGCCAGCCTGCAGCTCGGCCACCAAACGGCGTGGATGCTCAGGATGCTCGGGACCGTGACATCCCTCCCTGCCACAAAGCTGGGGACCCCTGGCATGGAGCAGGGGGTGTTCCTCAGCTCGGAGCCGAGACAGAGGGGCCTTGGGGCAGGGGGAGCTGCAGGAGCCCCGGTCACACGATGGAGCTTGGGACCTGGGCACTGGCAGCCACCAGGCAGTGACAGATGGTCCCACGGTCCAGGAGACAGCGCCTGCCACGCAGCTCCCTGATCCAAATCCAAGCCCCAGAGTGAGATTTTCATGCTGATGGACTGCAGCAGGAATCCGGGGTGTAAAACCAGGTCATGGAGCCCCGGGGGGGGCCCAGCCTGGTTACCTAACTCCAGCCTCCCTCTGCATGCTCCCTCCTCCTGGTCCATCACCTGCCCGCAGCAGGACGGGGCGGCAGGCAGCACCGTGGGGCAGAGCCACGGCTGGCTCAGCTGTCAAACCATCACCAGGACACCAGGATCCTGCTCCGAAATTGGGGTTTCTGCCTTGGGGAAGTCGCACAAAGGGCTGCCAAAAAAATCCCAAAGTCTTGCACAACCTCAGCTGCAACACCAAAGGCAGGGCACCATTTACAAACAATGCAAAAGAGGATTTATTGAAACTATTCCGGTTAGACCAGGTCCTATAGGGCACGATTTGCAATAAATTAAAGAACCAAACCAAACAGTCTTAGTGTTAAAAGACACACTGACACATAACACAGTGATCTATGCCGTCATCACCCAGCCGAGTTACTGAATCAAGGCACAAAGTCATTCATTAAATACTGAAAAAAAAAACAATTACACAGGGAACCAAGCTGGAGAAAGGACTCGTTTTGTTAGGAAGGTGTTGGTTTGGCACTGATGCATTGAATCGAGCTGCCACAGGGAAATCTGCATTTCCAAAGTCTCTGGAAACATTATTGGACAACTTAAAGCCAGAAAACCCCCCCAAAGCCCCAGATCCAGCTCTCCTGAAGGAACATTCAGTGTGCCTATGGGAAAGGTCAGGTCGGGGGGGATCGGAGAAGGGAGAGAGCCGAGACACTGCGACTGTGGTGAGAGTACAGCCCAAGGACCCTGCTAGCCGCCAGGGGCATTTCAGCGGGATAGTCTGCTCCCAACACTCAGGTCAGACCAGCAGGCGAGCCTGGGGCTCCCACCACCCACCTCCCGCAGCTCCTGGCTCTGCCCCAGCACCTGAAGGACAAGCTGGATCCAGCCCCGCAGCCCCACTCCCAGCTCTGTCCCAGCACCTGAAGGACAGGCTGGATCTGGCCCCGCAACCCCACTCCCGGCTCTGTCCCAGCACGTGAACAACAGGCTGGATCCGACCCTGGCAGCCCGGGTTCTGCAGCACTGGTGCAGCCGCTGACCCCTGCAAACGGGGGCTTGTGGGGCTGCCAGCTTCAGGTCTTTATTGTGCTGAGCAAAGAGGCTAGGGGATGCAGCAGGGGAGCCTCCCTGCACCCCCAGACTCCCTCAGGAAACAGCTTGGAAAGACAGGAGCAGAGGGGGACACCCACCATTTCAAGCCCCGGGTGCTCCGAGGGGTGCGGAGCACTCTCCAGACAGCACCCCAGCTCCCTGCACAGCCCGGGTGCCCCAGGACTGGGCTCCACCAGCAGTGCAGCTCTACAGAGCCCAGCAGCACTCACCCTACGCGGCTCCCAGGACGGTCTGAGCTATGGGTCACAGCACAGAGGGAGCCAGGACACCCTTTAGGCAACTACAGGGCCAGCTGGAAGCAGGAGGGAAGCGCCCAGGCAGCCCATGGATGCTGCTGCTCGTTCCGCTGCAAGACTGGGCAAGCTGCAGCTGTGGGCACGGGCAGCAGGGTAAAGCTCAGTGGCTGCCACGAGAGAACCAACATCTGACCCTACACAACCTGGCGTAAGGCTCTCACCCGACACTATTTCTACACACGCCCCGGTCTGAGCCTGGGCAAGTGAGCGAGGCACTGGCCAAAGCCCCTCCTGCACCGCAAAGCTTGAGAGGCTACTTTTAGGGTGCGTGTTTTCTGTCCACCTTCCTCTCACTGGTCAGACGGACGCTCAGCAGCGTGCAGACAGGGCTCGTGTCCCGGTGACACTGCTTGGGGACTGCAGCTCTCAGGACTGAGCAGCTGATTCAAACCATTTTCCAGGCTTTGCACTTCATAGTCTGCACCGGTGCCCACCAAGGAATGGGGCAGAGCAAACACACCACGCTACAGAAGTCTCCAGAAACATCATCTTCCCACAGCAACCTGTCCCGTACCCTCAGGCTGCCAGGCTGGACGGAGAGAACAGCACCCCAGGACCCTCACCCCGCACCGCCGCCGTTCCCAGGGCAGGGAGGCAGCGCAGGGCTCTCTCTGGAGCTGGGCTGCCAACAGAGCTGGCGTCATTTCTCCGCATGTCACGCCTGTCTTACAGCCTGTCCCCCTCCTGGCAGAGGGGACAGGGCTCAGAGGAGGCTCCTCAGCAGCTGCAAGGCTGAACAAGTATTTGCAGGATAACTGGCATTGCCACTCAGGTACAGGGCTCCCCGGAGTGCCAAGCCCAGCTTCCAACACAACAGTTAAAGCGCGATTCTACCCTGAAAATGTCCTGGATCCTCTGGCACCTCAACACCAGCAGCAGAGGTGGGGTCTGTACCGGCAGGGACCCGCCAGCCTGGGCTCACGGTGGTTTTCACATCACCTCTAATCAGACTGGGGGCAGGAACCATCATCACAGATCAGGGGAGACCTGCTCCCTCGGAGTTACCAACGCTGCACAGCCTGGCTGGAACGGAAGCAGCAGAGGAGACTGACACAGGCGGGCTTGTGACTTCAGAGTGGGGCACGCGAGGCTGTTCTTGGGACAAAAGGCCATTTTCCAAGTAGATCGACACTTTAACCCGTGCTCTGCTGGCCCAGGTGACACCTAGCCACACTGTCACACCTACACACACGCCACGACTACCAAAGCAGGGGCCCACATCCAGGAGAGGGCGATTGCAAATCAACCTGCAGCCAAGCACCCATCTGCCACAGCCAGGAGAGCTGACTCAGAAAGGAAATCTAACACCACACATCGAAGCTCCACTTCTCACGCAAGCACCCAAGAAATAATCAACTCTGGCATCCCCAGCAAGCATGTGTTCTCCTCCAGACACAGGCTGAGTCAGCACGGTTCTGCAGGCACAGAAGGATCAAGGGGAAAGCCCTCTTCCCCGAGCTGACAACACTTCAGCGGTGGCCAGGCACTGAAGTCCCATCAGCTCTGAGGACAGATTTACTGGCAGCTGCCCCCACAGCCTGGGCATCCCCAGACACTGGGGGTGCTTCCCTGCCAGCCACGCTTTGGTTTGCGGATTGAGAAAGGCAGCTTCCCATTTGAACCTGTGATCTGGGTTTGCTAAGAGCGCGGCTGCAGAGGAGAGGCAGCTCGGAGACGCCGGGGCCTCAGCAGCCTCTCCCCCTCCCTTGGCAAGCTCACGCTCGGCTCTGAAATCGCATCCTGTAGAGACGGTCCCGGATGTACTGCTCGCTATCCACTGCCACCTGGCTCAGCCAGATCACCCTGCTCTCGGAGACATCCTCCTTCAGCTTACGCTTCATCAGAGACACTGACCCCGGCTCCTCGCTGGGCTGAGGTCCCCTCAACAGCACGTAGCAGGCGTGGCGGCTCCGCTCGAACAGCGTGGCTGCAACACAGAGCACAGGGATCAGCCCAGCCCAGTCTCCGTGTCCGGACTGGCCACCAGACCCAGAGTCCAGGTGGTACCGGAACCTGCACCTCCTCACTGGAGGGCTGGACGGAGAGGACTTACCGTTGAACGCGATGATTTGGTCTGTGCTATTGCGGAGCTCCAACAGGACGTTTGTGTAGGAAGGATGGAAAAGGTACAGCTTCTGGAGAGGAGCTCTGGGTCTCTGCAACCAACAGGACACTATTACGACACGGACCCACGCGTCATCCCAGAGACAACGCCAGCACCAGCCTCAGCTCTTACTCACGCTCAACCAAACACATCCACTCACATGCTCGTCTGTGTCTGCCCAACTCCTCCTGTCTGATGCCACCAGTACCAGTGCTGGGATTTTTGCTCACTGCTCACCGCTCTCCTCCCCACCCTGAGCCTCCTGCCAGCAGCCAGCCTTCCTGCCTCAGGCAGGAGACAGATTTTTGCCTCAGGGCTGGCAGAGTTAGTGAGGAAGCACAGGAAGATCAGCTGGTGCCCAGGCATCCTCCACGACACAACCAGAGGTCTGCCTGCTTCTACCAGCCCAGGCTGGTCAGAGACCCCACACCCAGCACAGGAGGCTGCCGTGTTAGCAGCACACACAGACACGAATGTGGACACTGGGCAAAAAGGCAGAAGCTCTGCCCAATTGTGGCCCAAAGTCTGGAGAACAGCACCCACGCAGCAGCACTACGCACCGTTTCGTTTCCTGGCACCTGGTATTCACCCCAGATGAGGAAGGTGGAGCGGTGATCAGCAGTGGGAAGCGTGGCTGGCCCAGGGCTCTCTGCTCTCCAGTTCAGCTTCAGGTCCCACTGGACTGCTCCAGACCCACCCTCTACAATCATAACCTAGCAGGGAAGAAAGAAAAGGAACTCAGGCCAAAGAGCTCTAACAAGCCATGAGAGAGAAGTGAAGTCGGGTGTCTCCACCCCACGCTGTCTAGGGGAACAAGCATCTGACACATGGGAAGATGAAGAAACACTTGAAGCCGAACATCACAGAGCTGTGAGACCTGGAGGGGGGCACAGCAGAGTCAAGTCACAAGTTTTGCAGCTATTTCAAGGGGTTCAAAGCTCTGGCACTGAAGCCTCTTGCTGAGAAGAGAATTAAAGTGCCCGAGCCAGCTTCAATAACCTGTTGAAAGAGATCCTTTCCCAGCCTGAAGCTTCCTCAAATCAGCCAGAGGGAACACATCCCACCAGCTGTCCTCCACTCAGTGCCTGCCTGAGCTGTGACATGCAGAGAGAAGGGAAGGCAAAAGGAGGAGATTTCAAACCTTCTTCCTGTTGGGTCCGACTTCACTCTCCAGGACGATACCAAGAACATCAGGTTTGTAGTAACCGAGCTGCGGCTCGCTAAGGGAGAGAAAGAGAAGGGACAGATCATAACACACGCTGACGGCTTGGGCATCCCTTGTTCTTTCAGAGCAGCCGCTATCCCCCCACAACTCCCCTAGGAAGAGACCCGACGGCTACAACGTGCAGTTAGCCGGGTACCACCCCCAGTTCTGCGCCCAGGCCTAAGCCAGCCACACCACAGCAGGCACTGAATGAAGATTCACAACTTTGGGCTCCTCCACTTTGAAGCAGCACCCAACATTTGTTAGCAGAGGACATGCAACATGATCAGCATGGTGCAGATATGACCATGGAGCAGGCTTTTGTGTTTCAAATGGAAAAAAAAAATAGCATCTGCCAGGACAGTGCTGCTGCTGGGAACCTGGAACATCCATCCCACCACGGTAACACTACCTCACGACACGAGACACGTTGAGGGTCCACAGAGCCTGCAGATTTTGGGCATTGACCAGCGTAGCCATCTCCGAGTTCACAACCAAGATGTTCTCCCGTGATCGCCCAGGAATTTTTGCCAGGTAACGAATGCCTCCAGAGCTGAACAAGGACAGAGATATCGTTATGCTTTCTAGCCTGAGATGGTTCTCCTGGGGGTTTTGGCTTTCTTCTCTGCACAGTAAATGCACAGAGGAAACCCCAGCCTGCCTCCCTTCCTTTCTTGTGAAACCCTGAGCCAGCCACCAACACCAGCCCTCTCCTCAAGCTCTGGATGTGCTCCTAGTCCAAAAGCCACGTAGCCCGGAAAGAACAAAGCCACAACAGGCCGTCCTGGCAGGAACACCCGCTCCCTGCACTCCGCCAGGACCTAATACCACACCTGGGAAGGGACAGGCGGTGCGTGGTGCGGTCAATGTTCTTCTCCCACTGAGGATCTTGCTCAAGGCTGGGAAGCTTAATTTCCATCCCAGTTGCTGCACTGTAGAGATCTTTCAGGGAATATGCATAGAGAGAGTTTTCTGTGGAAAAAAAAAAAAGCAAAAATGAGGGAGACAAGTTATCCTGCTCTTGTTCTAAACGGCAGGATTTTCCAGATCAGCTGTATTTTTAGGGCTTGCATCACAGAGTTGTTGTGATATTTTCAGACTGCCTTTGAATGCTTTTAATATTTATCTGTTCATAAATCTATGTGTTCCACAATAACCATTTGCTACAGATGACTACTGAAACCTTACATTCTCAACATTTTCCAAATAAAATTACTACAGTACGTAACAAACCTTAATTTAAGCAAACCCCCCCCTTCTGTTGGCCTTGAATCGCTCATTTGCTAGATGAAAGCACAGCTTTTAAGAACACAAAACACTCTTTCAGCCAACTGTTCAGTAATCCTGATTCCACAGTTATAACCCCTCTCTCAGACTGACGTTACAAACACAACGGTACCTGTATAGAAAAGGAAGTAGGGGGAGGAGCCCAGGTTCAGCCTGATGTGACGAGCTTTCCCATCCACAGCCATGCTGCCAGTGGAACCGATCTGTTTGCCATTTTTTCCTGAATAGATGAAGGTCTTAATCTACACAGGGAAGGGATTAAAAAAAAAGGTTAAAGTTACATTGCACTGTTACTGCTCCAAGAGGAGTGTTTTCCAAGGCTCTGGAGCAGCTGGTACAGAACAGCAGCGGAATGGGAACACCATAAGCTCAGAGGGTAAATCCCTCCCTGGTTTTGGAGGTGTGGGCACAAATTAGATGATCTCTTTGCTGTGAACGCTTTTGCAAGTTTGAAAACCACCTCCAGCAGAGCCACCTGCCCCAAGATTTTATTATATCTGCCAACCGCCTCCCCTGCAGGCTGGGGCCACCAAACAGCAAGCCCCAGCTCTGCTAAGGACACCACAGATGGATTCAAGCCTTCAGAGAAGTGACAAGGGTGGAGAGGACCTAAAGGCAGAAACGAAGCAGCATACGGACACAGGGGAAACTTGGCTTCACACGGTAGCTCTGCTAAATATTTTAAGTGCCCTAATCTACTCCTCCTAAAGCTGACGTGAGTCCGGGGGGATAAAAGAGCTGACAGCTTGCTTTATATTCTTTGTGCAGCGTAACAGAATCCACTAAAAACATTTCACCCAGGAGAATAAAGGCTAAAACCAGGATCAGATTCAAACGTCTGGGCAACAGCCATGGTCTGGGAAGGGCAGTGCAGGCTAGGGAAAAGAGAAACACGAAACGGAGAGAAACAGCATCCAGCAGAGATGCTGAGTCAGGCAGGAACCCTGCCCTGTGCCTTGGGAGCGAGGGACTGGGAGAGAAAAGGAATCGGCTGCTCTCGGGGTGAATCTGGAGTCCGGCAGGTGGATAAGGACTCGAGTTTGCTGGGGAGAATGAAGAACACAGCTGGAGAGGGAGAGCAATGCATCCTTGGCTCTAAATTGGTCAGACATGGATTTGATGGCAGCACCGCTCAGTGGGTAAGGAACCAGCTGGATGGTCGCACCCGGAGAGTTGTGGTCAACAGCCCAATGCCCAAGTGCAGACTGGAGACGAGTGGTGCTCTGCAGGGGTCGGTACTGGGACCAGTGTTGTTCAGCATCTTTGTTGGAGACACGGACAGTGGGATGGAGTGCACCCTCAGCAAGTTTGCCGATGACACCAAGCTGTGTGGTGTGGTGGACACACTGGAGAGAAGGGATGCCATCCAGAGCGACCTGGACAGGCTGGAGAGGTGGGCCCATGCAAACCTCATGAAATTTAACAAGGCCAAGTGCAAGGTCCTGCATGTGGGTCGAGGCAATCCCAAGCACAAATACAGGCTGGAGAGGTGGGACCGTGACAACCTCATGGAGTTCAACAAGGCTGAGTGCAAAGTCCTGCACGTGGGTCAGGGCAACACTAAGCACAAATACAGGCTGGAAGGAGAATAGATTGAGAGCAGCTCTGAGGAGAAGGACCTGGGGGTGTTGGTGATGAGAAGCTCAACATGAGCCAGCAGTGTGCGCTTGCGGCCTGAAAGCAGCGTGACCAGCAGGCTGAGGGAGGGGATTCTCCCCCTCTGCTCCGCTCTGCTGAGCCCCCCCTGCAGTGCTGCACCCAGCTCTGGGGTCCTCAGCACAGACAGACATGGAGCTGCTGGAGTGGGGCCAGAGTAGCCACAGAGATGGTCTGAGGCTGGAGCAGCTCCCGTGCGAGGACAGGCTGAGAGAGTTGGGGGTGTGCAGCCTGGAGAAGAGAAGGCTCTGGAGAGACCTTCCAGCACCTTCCAGTGCTGAAAGGGGGCTACAGGAGAGATGGGGGGCTCTGGATCAGGGGGTGCAGGGACAGGATGAGGGGGAACAGTTTGAAGCTGAAAGAGGGGAGATTGAGACGAGATCTGAGGAAGAAATGTTTTCCTGTGCGGGGGGTGAGGCAGTGGCCCAGGGTGCCCAGAGAAGCTGTGGATGCCCCATCCCTGGAGGGGTTCAAGGCCAGGCTGGATGAGGCTTTGGGCAACCTGGGCTGGTGGGAGGTGTCCCTGCCCATGGCAGCGGGGTGGCACTGGGTGATCTTTAAGGTCCCTTTTGACCCAAACCATTCTGTGATCTGTGATCCACCAGCTGTTCCCAGCCTCCCGCACTGGGAGGAGACACATACCAACTCTTGCAGATCAGCTTCACCTGTACTTGCAAGCACTGGTTCAGCAGCTGCCCCAGGACAGTAACAGCCAGAGGTATTCATACAGTGCGGGAGAATACACACCACCGGACTCACGGCATTGCTTAATACTGCTACAGGCAATACTGCTTAATACTGTGCACTGCTACAGGCAATATATCCTGAAAAACATCAGTTTCCTGGATGCATTTATGCTGAAGCTTGCAGCAGGTAGGGGTCAATAAGATCCCCAGTAAAAGCTGCCATCTGAACCCCCAGCACACAGAGTCTCCCCACACACTGCTCAAAGCTCTGCCATTTCAGGAAACAGCAGTCTAACTGAATGCTTAACTTCAGCCCCTGTTAGCCACAAAGCTACTTTACTTATCTCCCTTCCAACGAGGCTGCCTTTTTCCAAGCTGCAGAGCTCCACTCCAGCTCCCTACATTTTGTGTGATTTCTCAAAAAAGAACGTGCTTTTACCTAAGTTGACAGAGTGCTTGCCAAGCCTGGAGGGAAAGAGGGATTTCATACCAAGATAGCTAGAGAGGTTAAATGGAAAACAAATCAAAAGGCAGTCTTGCAGAACAGAGACTACATTCAAACATTTCTTGGCCACCTAAGATTTAAAAAAAAAAAAAAAAAGTCTTGAGATAACTGGGATAGCAAAAGCAGGGAGGAAAGAAAACAGAAGAGACACGTAGGAGGCATAGAGGATAGAATTTCTGATGACTCTGGCAACAACAATGCCTTGGACAGCAAAACCCAATTTGCTTCTGGAGGACTCTGGTATGAGGACATGGGGCTCCCACTCCTCCCATCAGACTCGCAGGGAACTTGTAACTTGTGTACGCTTTAAACAGGACAGATTGCGTGTGCAGATGCCGCTGCACCACCCAACCATAGACGCAGATGTTTTAGTATAAAAACACTTTTAACTACATGACTGTCCCGCTCTAAGAGATGGGAAAAGCAATATTGGAACAGAGATAACACAACCAGCAGCTGTTTCAGTAAGTGACCCCAAGTCAGAGTTAACCAGCGCAGCGACACTAGGAAGAGAGCTGTGCAAGGCAGACCACAGGCAGAGACACGGAAGGTATCTGAAAAGGGCAGCGGTGGTATGAAAGCGCTGGCTGTCGGCCGTGCTTCGATCTAAGAGCCAAACCTGTCAAGGTTTGTTCACTTCCACTTCTCTGAGCAGAGCCCAGAAAACTGCAAGCTCATCTCACCCAAGCTTACTCCACACACAGCACGAGGAGCGCAGGCTGAAAAGGAGGAGGGATTCCTGGCCAGCTTTTGTCTTTTTTTTTTTCTTTTTTCTTTTTTTTTTTTTTTAAACCATAAATTTCAAATTGCATTGATTTGGGAGTACATCTCTGCAGGGTGGGAAAGAACCTAGCCCAAACCCACAGCTATCAGAGGCCCCTGGACACTTCCTCTTAGACGACAAGATGGAGATAGAGAACATTCCTGCTGTGCCCTGTGGTCTGGCCACTGGGTTTATCATAGCTTCAGTGTGACATACCTGATCTCCTGTAGCAATAAAGATGATCAGGTCCTGAACTCCATCACTGTCCACATCTGGAATCACTGACACGGGCGTCAGCACAGTATAATTAGCTCCAAAGTCACTGGACTGTCTCCACTGAACCTCCCCTGGAAGACAGAGTTATTGAGAAACATTCACTAAAACGCACTTCAGGCTGAAAGGCTTTTAACGCCCCTGCTCCTGGAAGCAGCTCTGCAGCACCCAGCCACTTAGAGCCCACCAGCACCAGAACCAGTCACATTTATGCTCATGATGGGGTACTTTGTTGCATTTCAAAGGAGTCCCAGCACCCATCATTTCAACTTGTATTGCAAAGTAATGCCAGCTGCCCGCACATCCTGCGCACAAACCAGCGCACAGGGCACAAAGGCAGCTGGCTTGTCTGGTACCGCAGGTACCAACCTTCCAGCACGTTCACGCCACGGAGCATCCCTGTTCCCTGATCTAAAACCTTGCTGCTGTGTACGTAAACCTGCAGAGACATTTGAAGAGCAGAAAGCAGCTCACTTCTGATCGCAGCGTTGCAGTGATCACAAAACCTTTTTTCTGCAACATGCCTCCCGCAGATGTTCCTGCAGACGTTCCCCGCTGACCGACCAGCCACAGCTCAGCTCGCATCCCACCTCTCCTGCGTTCAGAGAACACACACAGCACACCCAAGCTTGTTTGTAAATACAGGTGGCAGAGCTTTGGCTTTTAAAAGGTGGCGGTTGCGGGGGCGAGTTTCTCTTTGCGAGCCCCAGGCCACTTGGGTGACTGTACTCCAGCGCTCTGCCCGGGGCTGCTGGCCACCGTCCAGCTGCTGCCCAGTGGAATTCGGGGACGGGGGGAGGCCAACGGGGGGTTTGCTTTTTAAGGAAGACTTAAGTGACTAGGTGCTCAGAGGGGAAATGCTTGTCCTCCCCTTTAAACAGCATCACAGACAGAAATTATCCTTTCAGGAATGCAGAGGAATCATCTGCCCTTCGTCAGGAAGGGGGTGGTACTGGAGGCCAGGGAATTACTGCCCGACCCTGCCTGCAGGAACTTTCAGCAGGGTGTATTTCCAGGAGGATTCCTCCTGAGCTTTTACTGACACATCGACAAAAATCCTTGGATCTGTTACTATGACAACAGATGTGAAGTAGAAGAGTATCCCTAGGAAATCATGGGAAGGCAAAGGATTTTACCCCCAAAGAAAACAAGCAGGTAAAGGAAGGAGAGAACTTGAGTTTTAACTAACTGTATCCTGGCTCCAGCACAGCCCAAAGCAACAACAGCAGGACCAGGCTGATGAAATTAGCATTTCAATGCACCAGGCTCTATTCTTTGCTGGTTATTAGACAGTGGATATAGTTTTGGAGAAAGCATCTCACTTTCTAAAAAGAGCAGTTTGACTTCACGGAAACGGGTAACAGTGAGATGGATTCAACACAAAGGACCCGAGAAGCTTTCATGCTCTAACACAAGCCCCAAAGAGCACAAACCGTGAATCCAGTCCCATCCTGCTCCATCAAGGGGAGACGGGACTATCCTGTCCGACGTCTTAAGTGCTACAGTGCTTCCCCAGAGCCCGAGGTCATAGCAGAAGCACAGCAACAGAAGCTGGGATGGAAAATAGACAAGGGCCAGGGCAGCAAATCCAGCTTGGGTGAAAGTTTTTCCTTTTGGTCTGGAAGGAATAACAAAGTGAGGACTGAGATGCCCGAGTTCAGCTCTCACTTCAGGCAGCCGCAGAGGACACACAGCAGGACTGCTTGCTTGGGGCTGGACAAGGTCCAGACCCACATCTGAAGACTTCCCTCCCTGTCTGCACCCCACAAACGATCTGAGCTAAAGGCAGGTCTTCTCCACTGGGCAGTGTCAGACCCCTTCCCTTGCCCGCGGCCACTCGTGTACTGAACACTTGTAAACTCCTGGCATCCACCATACAGTGGATGTGAAGAATTTTTTGTTTTTCTGAACCTATCCACTTGATAAAAGAACTATGGAGCTAACAAAGAATTGCAACAGGAAATTGTAATTCCCTGTTCTTATACTTCTCACTGATAATTTTCAGGACTCATTTCTCCCTGTCGCCCATTCTCCAGGCTGGAGTTTATTTAGTGATTTCTTGCACAGAAGCAACTTCACCCATCTGATCACTGTGGTCCCCTTTCCGCCGTATCCTGTAGGAGACCAGACCTGCTCACAAGGCTCACAACACTGGCAGCTGGAGAAGGTGAAGAGAGAAGGTGTAACAAAAGGCTTGCTCCGGTCCTCTTCCTCAAGACTCTGCTTCTGGCCCTGGCAGAGAGGGAATCCGCAGCTACACAGACTTTTGCTTCGAGCTGGAACAGCTAATCTGAAGCTCTTGTGTCCCAGCTTCCTCTAAGACAAACACGCAGGAATGTTCCATGTCCCAGACAGAAGCGTGCAATCCTGCACTTTCCTTCTTGTTTGCTCAGGGCACTTCTTCTGGCAATGAAGAAAGCAAGGCTTAACCCAACTCGAATTGATAGAAAAGCACTAACTTTATCAGCATTTAAAGATCAAAACCACACCAGAGAGGTACAGATGACAATCTGCCTGCCTCTCCTTCAATCCTCCTACAGGCAGGGGCTGGGCAGCCCGAGCGCCCTGGACTCTCACCAGCCCCTCACAGCGATGAATCATTAACAGCTGAGGATTGTTCTGACTACTGTTTTTAGCACAATGTGATGTAAGTCAGACTTTGACACTTTAAATACATTTAGCCTATTTTAATACCTTTTATTCTATCTGCTCTCCTAACCCCCAGTAAAAGTCAACCACCCTACGAAACCCGGTTTAACCTATTTGATCACAATAAGGTAGAAAATACACCAACTTCTGAGTTACTCCCTTTTCTGTCTGAAGCAATTTTTCATCTCCTGCTTTTAATTTATCCAGGGAATGTTTTCTTACTGGACTGTTGCTGTGACCTGTGGCTCAGCCTGATTCCCTCTCCCCATGCCTGTGCTATTTCTTTACGGCTGTCTTCGGTTACACGCCTTTGGCTCAGCAGTCACCTTTCTACACTTTGACCTAAAAGCAACTACCTCATCAATAGTCTATAAATAACCCGTGCTAAAGCCTCTTGGTGAGGGAAACGCTGCTAAGACCTCTCAGCTGGTACTTTCCACCTCTGTGTGTGCCTACACTTCCATCTACACTGGAAATTAAAGCTTCACTGGATTTTCCTCAGATTCCTTAGGGCTATACATCAATTTTTGGAAAACAGGGAGTGAGGGGTTCAACAGCAGATAGAGAGGATGGGATCCTAGCTGTGTTTCCAAGGCAGAACATGCATTGTTTAAAACAGTGACCCCCAAAATGGAAATGTATTTCATGGAAGAAAGGTTCGAGATGTAAGAGATGGTCGGTGCCCTGTTCCCAGAGCAGGACAGGCACTCCTTACCCTCACCCTGCGTTAGGCGAGATGATGACGAATTTCTCCATTTACAGGTTCAGAAATGAAGAAGGCCTCCCAGAGGAACCAGGAAAAATCCTGGATTACTGAAACGGGTGAGTACTCATCCTAAGGGCTCTCCTTGATGACTTTAAAATCATAAATCCCTCCAACTCCCACTCCTCTTGCCACTGCAGGCACTCCGAGCACTCACACACAAATGACAGAAACACTGCGGGCTGTGTCCAGCCCCCAAGAGTACAGTGATGTTTGCAGCCAGGGCCTGCCTCTCCTGCTTCAAAAGCTGCTGAAAAGTTGGTCTCAGAATACAGCAGGGTGTGCACAACCCACCACAACAGAGTCCAGCCTTCGGAACAGACAGGATGAGAGAACAGGAGCTGCTCAACAGCCCAGCGAAGGCTCTGGCAAAGGTTTCAAGATAATAAATACTCCGTGCCCATTGTTCACGCACCAGCAAGTGACATCATGCTGACGTCCCCAGCCTCCCAGGTCTGGGGTCACCGGGTGAGGACAGCGAGGGGCACTGTCCCCTGCCCAGCAGCAGCACTCCCACTCACCCGTCCGCAGGTCCACCGCCGTCAGAGCCACCGGCTTCCCCACGACCAGGCAGCCCGGGGCCCCCGCCGCGCCGAGCTGCGCGATGCCACACTCCATCCACTCCACCTCCTCGGCGGTGGGCCTCTCCCAGAGCGCTCGGCCGTTCGTGCCCGACACAGCAGCGAGGAAGGCGCAAGGAGAGGGCAGCCCTGCGGAGAGGAGACATCAGAGGGAGCGCTGCCCACACCGATCCACGCCACCAACAGCTGGGGCTCGCCCTGTCCCTGTCCCCACCCAGCTAACCCGGTTTTCTCTCCCAGTCCCACAGCAGCCTCATGAATTAGAAGAGAAATAACAGCCGTTTGACTACAAGGTTTTCTGGTTTTGAATCAGCTACCTTCATCCAAACAGGATCTGTTGAAGCTGCTGCTGCCGTTGCCGGCTCTGAGAGCAAAGATGACATCTTGCACCTTGTCGTCGTTCACAT
>WKFP01013323.1:62245-110299 GCA_011057875.1 Pterocles orientalis | reverse complement strand
CAATCCTGCACTTTCCTTCTTGTTTGCTCAGGGCACTTCTTCTGGCAATGAAGAAAGCAAGGCTTAACCCAACTCGAATTGATAGAAAAGCACTAACTTTATCAGCATTTAAAGATCAAAACCACATCAGAGAGGTACAGATGACAATCTGCCTGCCTCTCCTTCAATCCTCCTACAGGCAGGGGCTGGGCAGCCCGAGCGCCCTGGACTCTCACCAGCCCCTCACAGCAATGAATCATTAACAGCTGAGGATTGTTCTGGCTACTGTTTTTAGCACAATGTGATGTAAGTCAGACTTTGACACTTTAAATACATTTAGCCTATTTTAATACCTTTGATTCTATCTGCTCTCCTAACCCCCAGTAAAAGTCAACCACTCTACGAAACCCCGTTTAACCTATTTGATCACAACAAGGTAGAAAATACACCAACTTCTGAGTTACTCCCTTTTCTGTCTGAAGCAATTTTTCATCTCCTGCTTTTAATTTATCCAGGGAATGTTTTCTTACCGGACTGTTGCTGTGACCTGTGGCTCAGCCTGATTCCCTCTCCCCATGCTTGTGCTATTTCTTTACGGCTGTCTTCGGTTACACGCCTTTGGCTCAGCAGTCACCTTTCTACACTTTGACCTAAAAGCAACTACCTCATCAATAGTCTATAAATAACCCGTGCTAAAGCCTCTTGGTGAGGGAAACGCTGCTAAGACCTCTCAGCTGGTACTTTCCAGCTCTGTGTGTGCCTACACTTCCATCTACACTGGAAATTAAAGCTTCACTGGATTTTCCTCAGATTCCTTAGGGCTATACATCAATTTTTGGAAAACAGGGCATGAGGGGTTCAATAGCAGATAGAGAGGATGGGATCCTAGCTGTGCTTCCAATGCATTGTTTAAAACAGTGACCCCCAAAATGGAAATGTATTTCATGGAAGAAAGGTTTGAGGTGTAAGAGATGGTCGCTGCCCTGTTTCCAGAGCAGGACAGGCACTCCTTACCCTCACCCTGCGTTAGGCGAGATGATGACGAATTTCTCCATTTACAGGTTCAGAAATGAAGAAGGCCTCCCAGAGGAACTAGGAAAAATCCTGGATTACTGAAACGGGTGAGTACTCATCCTAAGGGCTCTCCTTGATGACTTTAAAATCATAAATCCCTCCAACTCCCACTCCTCTTGCCACCACAGGCACTCCGAGCACTCACACACAAATGACAGAAACACTGCGGGCTGTGTCCAGCCCCCAAGAGTACAAAGTGATGTTTGCAGCCAGGGCCTGCCTCTCCTGCTTCAAAAGCTGCTGAAAAATTGGTCTCAGAATACAGCGGGTTGTGCACAACCCACCACAACAGAGTCCAGCCTTCGGAACAGACAGGCTGAGAGAACAGGAGCCCAGCAAAGGCTCTGGCAAAGGTTTCAAGATAATAAATACTCCGTTGCCCATTGTTCACGCACCAGCAAGTGACATCATGCTGACGTCCCCAGCCTCCCAGGTCTGGGGTCACCGGGTGAGGACAGCGAGGGGCACTGTCCCCTGCCCAGCAGCAGCACTCCCACTCACCCGTCCGCAGGTCCACCGCCGTCAGAGCCACCGGCTTCCCCACGACCAGGCAGCCCGGGGCCCCCGCCGCGCCGAGCTGCGCGATGCCACACTCCATCCACTCCACCTCCTCGGCGGTGGGCCTCTCCCAGAGCGCTCGGCCGTTCGTGCCCGACACAGCAGCGAGGAAGGCGCAAGGAGAGGGCAGCCCTGCGGAGAGGAGACGTCAGAGGGAGCGCTGCCCACACCGACCCACGCCACCAACAGCTGGGGCTCGCCCTGTCCCTGTCCCCACCCAGCTAACCCGGTTTTCTCTCCCAGTCCCACAGCAGCCTCATGAATTAGAACTAGAAGAGAAATAACAGCCCTTTGACTACAAGGTTTTCTGGTTTTGAATCAGCTACCTTCATCCAAACAGGATCTGTTGAAGCTGCTGCTGCCGTTGCCGGCTCTGAGAGCAAAGATGACATCTTGCACCTTGTCGTCGTTCACATCTTCTATAGCGAGAAACTGGTAGGCCACTGTGAAAGAGACCACAAGCCAGGCACTGGTGAGGATTGCTTCAGCCAACAGCAGAGCTGGCTGGAGAAAAACACAAATTCCTAGAGACCTACTCACTGCCTCCATCTCTGACAGTGTAACATGGGGACAAATCGGCTTTTGTATCAAATAAAGCTGTCTACATGAGTACTAAGGACTTGAAGTTAGTGCCAAAGGATTTTTCAAATTTGCTATCCCCCAGAGGATTTGTCTTTTTTTAAAGCCAAGCAGCCAGAATTTGAACTATGTTGAACAAAGAACAACTCTGGTCTTGGTTTGGAGTTGCTGTTCCCAAAATATTAAAAAAAAAACAAACAAAACCCACGACATCCAGCCCCAGATATTCCATCTTTCTCACTCTCAGCTAAACGCAGCCTTCTTCAGCCCAGAGCAGCAGAACTTGGCATTTCTGCATTGCCACAGAAAGCTCGGTCCCTGTTGGGAGCACTATCTCTGCGTCTACAGCACAACCAGCACACACCCCCTGCACGTAAGAATGAAGAAAAGCTTTCACAGAAGCGAATGCTGACCCACCAGGGAGCAATACCCAGGCGAAAGAGCCGACTAAAGCAACTATAAATCTGTGCAATTTATAAAAAAAAACCCAAGATGCAATTCCTCTTCTCCCTTTCCTGTTAGTCATGGAGAAAGTCAGAAAGTCATACCGACAGAGGAAAAAAAGCTTAATTGTCCCCGAACCTCAACTCAGGCTTCAAGGGAACACTTTACAAACCAAACTTCAACAAAGATTTATTCCCAGATAACCCTTCCCCATTTCTTTTCTTCCAAATGAGGCCAGCCTGCTACCTTTCTCCACCAGACCCTGTACACACCTCCTGGAAGGCCACTCCAATTATGCCGGGCCACCGCTTATCCAGGTCAGGCATTCACAGCTCTGGCTCCCAAGGGCAGCATCCCTGCGGGTCTGGCTCCAGAGCGTGCCCAGGTAGAGCCCCACAACTCAAATGCGTGGCACAAAAAGGAAAAGGACTGCTGGTAAGTATTTATGCTGCCACAGCAAGCTCACCTGCACCGTCATAGTTTCGGAACCATGTTCTTTCTGAAACTGGCCTCTCTGGGCAAGGAATGATAAAGGAGAAAGCGAACACAATGATCAGACACAGAAATAACGAGATGAAGAAGGCGGCAGTGCGCCAGCGGGACAGCCGAGACAGTCGCGATGACTGCTTGCTGATAATTCTTCTCTCCACAGAGTTTTCATGGTTCTCTTGAACTTTTACGTCCTCAGTCTTCAGAGGGTGGATCTCAGCTTCTGAGTCTTTGTTATCCATCGCAGCTCACTCATCGGTGTTCAGACACCCTGCTTCCCCTTCACCTGCAATGGGGGAAAGAGCAGTTAAAATACTTCTTGGAATATATCAAAACAACAACAAAAACACTCTGTTACTACTTGATATTCATGCTGGAAACAGTTAACGGGAGGTGAGCAAGTCAGCCGGACACAAAGTGCCGCTGGTACCAGAGCTCTGCCACACAGAGCGATGGGGACAGACCGTGGGACGCAGAACAGCACTGCTGCAGCTGCAGAGGAGGAAACGGGCTCCGTGAGACCCGGACTGAGAAGGCTACAGCCTCTATGCAGAAAGGACTGACCGGTCTGCAGGTCTCCCTCAAGAAAACCACACCAAAAGCTCCTTCGGCTGCAAAAACTTCTTGCCACCTCCCGTGTATGTCAGTCTGCCTCCCAGCTGGAGAGGTGAAAGGAAACACTCGTGACCTTTCCATCCCAACGTAAGGCTGCTCCCTGCTGTAACGAGCACACGCGCATCCCCCGCAGAGAGAGAAACAAACCCCAGCGTATTCTGGGTGGGAACAAACCAAAGCTGGCCAACACCTTCTCAGATGAGAAACCGTTGATAAGTTTAGCAACCCAGACCTGCAGAAAGCAAGAGAGTGATCATCTGCCTCCCCAAAGGAAAAAAAAAAAAGGCAACAGTTGAGATGAAAATCAGGCAAATTTGATTCATCAAAATGGAAGAGCTAACAACTGATCTTTTAGTTCCTCCTGCTATAAATCATCACCTTGAGCTACAGCCACACTAACAGAGGGGTTCTGTGCTAATCTGTTATAAAAAGGGAAAAAAAAAGAAAAAGCTCCAGTCGGTTACTGAAGTCTGTAACTCTTTACCCACAACAATAAAAGGTAAGGTTATATACAGCTTCTCTGATAGCGCTACTTTGAAAAACAGCAGAAGGGAAGAACTAAAGACCAACACATTCCAGCAGCCATGGAAAAACCTGCATGACAGTGTCATAAAGAGTTATATCAGAGCAAATAAACATGACAGCCCAGCCAATTTTCCATGACCGTGCCCCAGCAGTCACGTGCCTGGATTGTCTGCTGGAGCGATTTACTTCTCCAGCAGAAAATAGCTTAAAGTCAGCACCGACGCACAACGCAGAGAGCTGGGGCTTTCAGCTCCGGCAACACCAGGGCTCGTTAATCCTCACGTTTCAGGCTCGGGTTCATTTACAGGTTCAAAGAAACACAAGAGGACAGTGACCCTGGGGAGACCAGGCTCCTCCAGGCTGCTGTGGCACAACTGGGGGTCTCACCTCCTCGGAGCTGTCCCTGTCCCACCGCAGGGAAGAGCTGCAGAGGTACAGATCCCAGGGGAAGGGAACCAGAGCCTGGCCGAGCTGAGTGGGACAGCCCAGCACGCCGCTGCCTGGCCCCTAGCCCCGCTCAGTGCTGGCGAGGATGGGGTTACGAAGCTCTTGTTCCAACCCCAGTGCTCTGGCGTTTATTCTGCAACAGCACATCAAGTACAAGATCTCTCTCCAGCCAATTTCAAGCTGCACAATACCACGCAAATGCAATTAAATCATTAGGGCAGAAGCTGTACCTTACTCCAAAGGCCTCATCGGCCCTTCGCATCAGCCCACCAGCAACAGCAGAGACCCCTCCACAGGGCCGGCTGGTCCAGACCGACCCCAGGCACCTGGCAAGGGCAAAAAGCTCCAGAGGCGATGGGGAAGAAAAGGGAGAGTCATGCATTCAGCCCTTCCCCAACCTGGGCACTGTGCCGGCGAGCCGAGCACTGCTCCATCACCAGAGCCAGCCTCGCGCCCAGCCTCCAGCGGGTCCAAGGTACAAGGCTCCCGGCACAGCCCACGCAAACAATTCACCGGAGCGGAGCAACCGCCGCCGCAGCCCTGGGGGACGGTGGCAGGAATGGGTTAGGGTTACATGGCCACTCTTGTGACGAGGCTGATGGCCCGTGTATCGTGCTGGTCTCCAGCAGTGGGGAGAGGTGGGTCTCCTTGAACGCTGCGGTACCAGCATCCACGGCACGGGCTGCGACAGGGCTCCAGCCCCATCGAGCTCTCCAGCGGAGCCCTCCACAGCCCCCAGGACCCAGCCAGTGCTTCCAGCAGCTACCAGACTTCCTGAGAAGCACCAAAACCAGGCTTTTCCCCGCTTAGTCCTAAAGGGACTCCATCTAAACGCTGTATGAAAGCATATTTTTATGACTCACTATAAATCACACCACTGTCATCTAGACTGGGGATGAGAACAATAAAAAAAGGTTATAATTATCCTGACAGCCCCAGCACTTCCCCTTCTTTTGCAGCAATGACCCTAGGAGCCACCAATTACAAAGAGCCCTCAATGCCTTTAAAGCAATTCTTTCTCTTTTCTTTCAGGGTTTGAATAATGCCCTTTGCACCCCTGCCAGAGCAGAGGCAGTGCCAGAACAACGACCACAAAGGTCAACGGCAGAGGCTCAAACAATGCAGGAAATCCCAGCGCCCGCACTTGCCAAAGTACGTGCTGGCAGCGTGCGAAACGGCCTGAGCTCTGAACAACAAAGAGGAACGGTCATCAGTTTAATTGAAGACAAGCAGAAAATGATAGTGTGCGTTTCAGATGATTTTACTGTCCTCTAGCAGCCGGCATTTTGTCTTCTGCTGCTGGTAGAGGACACAAAATAATTCACTGGAAAGTTTAACGCACACAGGCAGCTCGCAAGATCGCGCGCTGCTGCACTATTAACACACCCTGCGTGCACCACATCCCATAGCTGGCACCGGCTCTCTGCTTGGGGACTGGAGGCCTCACCGTGAGAAAACACGGGAAAAAGACTTGATAACATTAGAAACCACACGCGAGAGACCCGAACCGAACGCACACAGCCCCAGGAGTGTTGCAGTACAGCCAGGATCTCCATCTCATATGACTTTGCTCACTGGGGTGTGCACTTCCATCGCTCCCCAAGCTTCATGGGTGACTTTCCCCCAGCAATGGGGCAAGCTGGCAGCCGTCCCCCCGCTCAGAGCCAAGGAGGAACGAATCCCCTTCCCTGTCCCACAGCCACAACACTGCGCTCAGGACAAACACGGCTTTACCCACCTTCGCAGGGCACGGACCTTCCTCCCGGAGCTCCAGCACAGTTACAGATCTGATCCAAACCAAACCAGAGAAACTTGTGCAGCAAGCGGTTAGTGCCAAGCCACGGCCAAATGCAAAAGGCAAACTATCATCACCAGTCGGCTAGAACTGCCCGACAAGCACCGGGAACCACACACAGTCAGCTGTATGAGAACCAGCGACGGAAACCATTTCAGTATCGGTGTGAGGGAAGGTTTAACTCATTTTCCACCCATAAAATCCCAAACCACAGCATTTGTCACCTCACCAGGCACCAGTTCTTCCTGAAAAACTTCCAGCAATACATCCTGAGATTTGATGTTTAACATGGTTCTGTCTTTCACAGAATGATGAAATCCGATTCTGACTGGCCATTTCAGGCACCCAAACACAGCACCTGGGTGTTTCAGTTCTGTCATTTTTGTTTTAAGCACCTTACAGCTTTCCTTTCTGCCAGCCAGAAACTGCTGAAGCCCCGAGCTGCAAAACAGCTTCCAAATTTTGCTCTAAGATGCCATGCTCCCTTCACAGCTGTCTTCCACGAGCAGACTGTTCAGTTTTGACCCGCTGTACAGGGCGGCACCCACCTGCTCCCACACCAAGACATTCTTGGGCCGTTCTTCCCCTTTTCTGCAGTGCCACTGACACCAGGGTCCAGTCACGAGGAAACGAGACGTAAGGTTTCCCCCAAATGAGGAGATTTTCCTTTCCAAATACACTCAGACTGCACTTCATACACAAGCTTACAGTTTTGCTGGATCATCTGCAGCTCATAACTCCTTCTTGATATAAAGTCACAGCCGCGGGCTGGCGGGGAGAACGGCCCTGAGGAGACCGTCCCCCTGACACTGGGTGCCTCTGCTCCTGCTCACATCCTTCGGCCTTTGTAAGGACACAGGGTGTAACTCAGGCTGCACCAACACCAGCGCAGGCACCCGGCTCGGAGAAACACGGGGTTCTGCTGCTACAGCTGTCCTTCCCCTCCCCGCACCCTTGCCACTCTGCCTCTGCTAACACAGGTCTCTCCAAAACCCCAGGTACTTCTCAAACAACACTCAACCCTCCGGTGCAGGCCCAGCACGTGCCACAGAGCATTCACAGCAAGTGAATTAAAAACCCCTCCAGAGCACAACCAAATGTCACCTGAGAATGTCATACATCTGTCACTTGCAGGAGAAAAGTCCTCTTTTCCAGGGCAGATTTCACTGCAGTCAGGGTTCAAGCAGACAAACTCCATCTGTTCAGTGAAGAGCAAAGCATGACCCAGTACTTCTTCCGAGAGAGCGACGGGAAGAACTAAACTCTCTAAGATGAGGAACAGCGCTAAAGCTGCGTGGAACTGCTGACAGGCTAGGCCACTAGCAAGAACCGAGCAGCAGAAACACGTGCTACTGATCGCCCCAGTCCTCACAGTTTGGCTGGGTCACTTGCCCTCACTGACTGCTGCAGACCCCCCAAGAGAAGGAATTGGCGAGTTGTTTGAATCTCTTGTGTCAGACACCCCCACCTCATCCACGGGACCCCCTGCAGCACAGCGGCTTCCCCGCAACACCAGACATTTAACACAAGAGGGACTTTGGGGAGGTTTCAGTGCATGAAAACCCTTTAGAATAGACGGTGGTCGTTTCATGGAGGTTTATTAAAATTACAAGAAAGTACAGTCTTTAAGCTAAGCACTCGTTCCACAGATCTCCATTTAATTGCGCAGGTCACAGACCGCGTGCTGCCCACTGGGTCCCTCCCGCACAGCCCAGCGAGGTTTACAGCAGCATGAAACAAGGGCCTTCCTCCAGCCGCCGCTGTCCTTGTCAGCTGTCTCCAAGAGAAACCTCTTTTCTGCTCCCAGAACTGAATTTTTCTCTTCCTCTCTTACACACACATGCTGAGGAAAGCTCATTCACAGGCCATTCCACCCACACACCCAACGCACAGCCTTGCAGAGCCTCCCGGCTTCCAGCCTCCGCAGGCAGCCCCGCGAGCGGGGCTTGATTCTGCCCCGGCATTCGGGAGGGCTGGTTCCAGTCACACTGAGCCATCCCTCTCCGCAGGGCACGCTGCCCTCTGACTCCATCTAAGAGGTTTTTACTTTCCAAAATAAGGAAAAAGTGGTGAAGATTAGATCGGAATGTAACACATTAAAGCATTCCTCTTTCTGCAAGAAACGCGCTCATTCCTGCCTGCAGACTAGGCTCCTGGCCTGCCAAAAGAGAAACACACACCTGGACCCCTTCCAGGACAGTGCTCAAGGCCGTGCGACAAGCCCTGCAGAGCTGAGGGGTCTCTTGTATTTCTATTTGACTGAAACACCGACCTGCGCCTCCAAGGGCTGTGTCAGCGTCTCCCCAGGGCTCCCTGCCAGCCGCCCGGGAGGGACCGGCGCAGGGCAAGCGGAGGATCACAGCAGCAGGCTACGCCGGGGGAGTCCCGGGCTGTTACCAAAGGGATTATTTTCTTGCCCAACCTCCTTAACATGGTTTCGGACAGCTTCTTGAGCTGCTGAAGGCGGAATCAAACCCCCGGGCTCCCGGGGCCGGGCAGCAAGGCTGTGGCAGCGCGGCGGGGGCACGGAGCAGCCGCGGGGTTCACCGGGGTGCAGCGCTGCTCCCCAGCCCGCCTCGGGCTGCGAAAGGAACCCCCCCGCCCGCTCCAGCCCAGCGGCACCCGCCCGCTCACCGCCTCCACCGAACCCGCTGCGGCCCCTCCCGGAGCCGGCAGCAGAGCCGGGGCCGCGGGGACGCTCCGGGAGCCGGTTCCCTTCCCCGAGAGATGCCCCGCACCGCGGGAGCTGCCCGGAGGAGCGGCCCGGAGACAACCCCGGGCTCTCGGGGCGCGGGAACAGCCAGGAGCTCGCCGCGCCCCCCGCCCAGCCCCTTTTCCCCGCCGCGGGCCCCGGGAGGCCTGGCCAGAGCCGGTCCCCACCGGCAGCGCTGCCCCCTCCCCGCTCCGCACTCACCCCGCGCGCCGCCACCGCCGTCACTTCCGCCTCCACGCCCACCGCCTCCTGGCGGAAGCGACGCCACGACGCAAGAGACCGCTTCCGCCCCACCCTCAGCCGCGCCTGCGCAGTGTGGCGGGCGGGCAGCGTGGGGCGGGCCCCGCGGGCGGAGAGCGCGGAAGAAGGAGGCGGGCAGCAGTGGGAGGCACAAACACAGATCTTTAATGCGATCAGACCGCGAGAGAACAGCACAGTCACGTACAGGATCCCCGGAGCGCCCGCCGCCCCCGGGCCCGCTCTCCCCTCACCCGACACGGAGGTTACAGAAACAACGCGTGACACCGCGGCACGGGGGAAGCGGACAGGGAGGGGGCATGCACGAGGGACTGGCACCGGGGGAGCGCCGGCGCGGCCGCAGGGAAACCCAACCCCTAAAGCAGCTTAGCGGGGCCTCCAGTGGGGAAAACCAGCGGCCGGAACAGCCTTTTACAGACAGCGTCCCGCCGCCGCCGGCCAGCTGAGGGGAGCTGCCCAGAGCCCCGCTCGGCCGGCGGCAGCGGCTGCGCTCACAGTCCTCCCAGCGCCCGGCCTGGGGGCACGGCTGGGGCTGCGCAGCAGGGCAGCCTTCCTCCCCTACTGCGAAACAAACCGAGTTACAAATACACTAGTTACAAAATGCAAATTCCTCCCACCCGCCCGAGGACACAGCTGGTGCCCCGGGCCCAGGAGAAGCCACACACACTGACCGGGCCACTCCTGCCTCTGCCCCTGGATCTCGCTCAGCTTGAGTCACCTCTGCCCCTCGGCCAACTTCTGCCTGCCGGGGCTTTTAAAAACATACACCAGCGGGTTTTTTTGCAAGTCAGAAAGCTCCATGGAGGAAGCTCCAACTCTGGACTGCACAGTAAATAGGCAGACTGGCTGCCGCTGTACTCCTCTAGAGAAGAAATCAGTCCAGATTTTCCACTCTTTTCGTTACACCTGGTATCCGATCTGTAATGGTATGAAAACCAGACCTGACCCCATCTTAGAAGCATGCCCCAGCTGATTTAGTCATCCTCACAAAGATGAGCAGCTGTTGAAATAGGCAGATTGGGGTCAAACTTTGTCTGTCTTGACTGAGCTGGAATAGTGAGGTGACTCTCAACTACTGGGGACGTAAAGATGAGGTGGCTAAGCGCTAAAAGAACAAAAAAAAAAACCACTTCTGAATTTCTTTTTAACATATATAAACAGAAGGAAAAATTAATTAAGTGAGAACCAGTGCTACTGGTGTGCTCACAAAGGGTCAGGTAGATCTTTTGGAAAGGGCTGAAGCATTACAAACGTCACGGCAGCTCAGGTCTCCGACCCCAGCGCTGCCCTGACTGCCGCGTCCGCTGGGTCAGGACAAACACAGCGTGCCAACCACTGGCCTGAATTGAAAACGATCCGTCCAGATTTATTTATTCCTACTAAAACAAAATCCTGTTGAACAGTACGTAACTCTGTGTCTCTACAAACTCACAGCTATCTGCCAAACAATAAAAATTCCAAACTACAAAAGATGAGTTGTATTCAGTAAATATAAATGGGAAATTTAGGCTTTGTGTAGAATGTTTATCAGACTATTTACAGTGCAACACAGATCGTTTGAGTTCAGATCTCGCCAGCTTCTCTCTCTTCTGATCTCTTGGAACGAGATTTGCCATTTGTGCTCTCGTGCCGCCTCTCAGAAGAGCTCTTCTCTTTTCTCTCTCTGTCTCTTGACTTTTCTCTTGAAGATCGATCTCTAGAAGATCTGAAGTACAAAGTAAACCATTGCTATAAGCTTCACAACTAACAGAATTTTAAATATGCACAAAATAACACGCCCCTAGCAGGGCTGTGGCTAACACAAGGCTCTCACAGAAATGTGCCTAGATCCTGAGATGTCAGGAGCAGTGTCCCCCAAGACAGCAACTCTGGTCCCTCTCCGAGCTCTATGTAAGAGAACGCCAGTTCTGCAGTGCTGCACAGCGCAGCCTTTGCTGCTCTCCTCACAGTGATCCTGTCAAGGTGTTGTCACAGGGCCCTCTGAGGTCTTCCCTGGGCCCATCAGTACTTTACTGGGCCATACTGGAGTGCCTGCAAATTCTTCCTCATCTATCACTCAGCTCTGTTTGCATCTTCCAGAGCGGTTTTTCATTACACTCTAAGCTAGTAGCTTTCTGCTCAACTGCTTTAAATGCCAACCACATTCTTTAGACTCAAATGCTTGCTCAGCCCTGGGCTTTTTTTACTTTGCATCCTGACAAGCATTGTCCTTGGCAGCATCCCGAGTTCAAAGTCGGGATGACACATTTCTATTCACAGCCCAAAACACGGGCCAGTCTTTTCACAGCCTGCCCAAAAAACAGCTAGAGATTTTCAGCAGTGCTTCGCTCTATCAGCCCACACAGAATTAAGCACAGGGCTTCACTTTAGTCCCAGTCTGAAAAGGCTGTTTTCCTGGGAGATTCGTGCCAGCTTATCGACCAGCAGCCTTCAGGAGGTGCTGATCCTGAGTGAGCTCTAGCGGCCCGCAGCCCTTCAGAACTAGGCAGAGGCTGTCACAGACCCCACAGAGCCAACACATTTTACTCTAGGACTCAGTACACAGGTTGTTGGCTTTTTTTTTTTTTACAGTCACAAGAAGGGGACCTGGCAGGTACCTTAGAGGTTCCACATTTCATTCATACTGATTGTACAGTTTTGAAATACTGAACAACTGATCTGTTAAACCTTACAGCCCTCTGTATCACATGAGCCATTTCATTTGCATTACATTGTGTCATTTAACCAGAAGACAACCTTAGTCTGATGGGGTTAACTCTTCTGCTGTTCCCACAGCAATGCCCGCTGCCCAGAGTCCTCCTACCCCAAGATCTCCAGATCCTGCGACAGGCTCTCCATTTCTTTATACGAGCGAGACCTCAGACCAGCAGAACCTGAATGCAAGTTTCATTAATTGTCGAGGGGAAAACAGAAGCTACGCTCTTTCAGGGAACAGAGTTTTTCTGTTTGTTCTCGTTTTTATTTTCTTAAACTGATCCTGGTCTCTTCCCAGTTCTCTGTAATTTTGTGAAAGTATGTGAGGTAGCCAATCCCCCTACCATCTCGATGGGCTGATTTGAATGTGTTCAAGGTTTTCGAAGTAATCCCTTACCTGCTCTTTAGTAATAGTTATTACAGGGTCTTCCTCACTTCCTAATTGTCCAAACTTCTTTTCTTTATTTTTCATGTTCAAGACAGATTTAAAAAAGGACTTTAGTATCTCAGCCATTGGAGAATCAACAGTATTTACACTCCCCCCCTCAAAGAACAGACTTATTTTTTCAGACCATTATTTCCCTCCCCTTCATCAGGTATCTTTAACCCTTAGCTAAAGTGACACATGACACAAGACACACAACAGTAGGTTTGTTTCTAGAACTGTACGTGCGCAGTGGTGCCTAATCGCGCGACACAGTGCTAAAGCACTCTCCTATTAATTAGGAGCACTTAAATAAAGACAGATCTAACTTCAGTAAGCACCTGGTGATAGACTTGCTCCTGGGCTTAGAAGGGCTATAAGAAAACACAACGATTCCTTTCAGTTTTTCAAATGCTCCCACATACGTTTGCCTCATCCTTCCTCCAACACAGTGGGTGTTTTGCTGAGTTTCAGAAGAGACCTAGAGCCCTTCTTCAGGCTGCAGCGCCTCTCCTCAGCAACAGAACTGTCTACTCCTCCTCCTCCTGCCTGCCTTTTCCCCTCCCTCTAGTGCAGATTCCTAAAGAACTGTCTCTCTCTCAACCAGCTACCTTCTTACACTAACAGAAGGCTTCCCCCAGGTCCCAAATCATACATTTCCTTCCCCATGCCAGCACCGAAAGAAACTGGGAAGCAGAAGGTAACCACTGAAATGTAACGTCAAAACTGCCTCTCAGTTACTTGGCTTTCACAGGCCTGGGGAGGCTCAGTTAGATCAAGCAGGCCTTTGTGCTGAAGAAAATAAGCAACTTCTCAAGGCTCAGCACTGCAAGTCAGGGAGCCAGTTCTATCTCCTAGACATTCCTGCCAGGCTGGGATCTCGCTGTGGTTATTGCCCTACTGCTCTCATGTGAGACCATCTACAAACAGCCACTGGAAAATCCTGCTTTGGCCCAGGACGCTGCAGCTGCTAACTTGAGAGACCTGTCATAGTCCTGCTCGCTCTAGGGGTCTGGGCAGGCTCACTGTGATGCCAAGGACTCCCCTTTCCTGACACGGGTGATTCTGGAATACATACTTGTGTTTTGAACTCCGGTCTCTGGACCCCCGTCGGTGACCTCTGCTGTGGCTGCGGGAACGGCTCCGATGGCGTCTGTGTCGGTCTCGGGACCTGGAGCGAGACTTCCGCCGTTCGCGGGAAGCTGATCTCGAGCGTCTTCGCCTCCTATCCCGAGACCGCGATCTGCAGAGGACACAGACTGCCTCAGACTCAGGAGACAGGCCAGTACATTGGGTCTGTGCAGCTAATCCCACCTCTCAGTCATTCCTGAGTAACAAACACCCAGAGCATCAGCATCCCCATCCCTGCCAACACAGAAGGCAGAGCAACCACAGGGTGGGCATCCTCCCTCCTGGGCCTCATGCTACCAACAAAATGCTAATGGGTAAATTCAATTTTCTGGGAAGCTGATATAAAAAGCTCCCACCATTAATGTAAGCACGTGCTGATACCGAGAACAGAGCTCACCAACCGTGCCTCGCTCCAAGCGAGGCCTGTATAAGAAGAGGGGCTAAAGGAAGGGGCATGTGAAATTACCATAACCTGGATGGCAGTGAGTCTCCCTTGTGAACGCACTGAACTTTAGAAGCAGCCTTGTTTCAATCTGCTCTAAAAACACCACAAAGGATGCCAATGTCTACGGAAAGCAGTAGAGAGGAAGATGTCCAGGTAGGTGATCAGAGAGGATGCTGTCATACCATGAAGGCAAGCTCTTCACAGAGATGTGGGAGCTTTTTCATCTGAGCTATAATATATGTAACAGGTCTATTTCAGACATTAAAGCTATGAAAGTATATCAGACAGTTATTGAAAGAGGCATCAAGCATGCTCTTGACTCATACCCTGGAGCACACAGCACCCACTTTCTGGCCCAGTGGGTGACACGAAGTTGCCCAGCACCACCTCCCACTTCTTTCAGGGAGCAAAACAAAGAGACTGGGGCATTGAATGAGACCTAGGGAAAAAACCTCAGTAGCTAGACAGAAACACAAACAGGCATTTGGGAGACCCGCACACTCACCTTCGACGTTCTCTATTTCTTGATCCAGACCTAGAAAGAAAAGGAGAGTTAAGCAAGAGAAGGTACGACACGGTCAGTGGGTTTTCAATAAAACAACCCATTCACACTGGCAGCTCTTCACAGGAACACAAACATACCCCAAGTAATATGTCAGTTAAAAAAATCCCTGCCACTAAAACATTAAATTAGCTCCAATTTAGGTACCAGGAAGAATTTGTCAAAAACTGAAGAACTTTGTAGAAACATAGTTTCTACATGCAGAGCTTCCTGTCAGGACAGAAAAAGTCTACAAACCAATTCAGTCTCTGTTAATAAAACACCAGAACGAACCCCTTCAATTTTAAATTTGCTGTGCATATTTGTTAGATACGCTTTACCCTCTGCAGTCAAACACCACCCACATCAACTCTAACATTTTCAAGAAAAAAATGCCACCCTCCTCCACTCAGAAAGACACTTCTATGGTCTTCTGATGTTGGTTCCTTTGAGGTAGTTGCATATTAAAAAGGTTTTAATAAATAGAAAGCAGCATTTTCTCACTCATCATATTTATTTGACAAACATTAGAAGGAAGTTTGCATCAATTCTTCCTGTTTGGGAAAGTTGAGCTAGGAAAAGAGGGGACACAGACACAAGGAAAGAACTATTCCTGAAAAGTAACCTAAGAGATATAACTAAAAATCCTTAGAAAGCCATTGAATCATCCAAACCTCACTATTCTTTCTCACATTTCCATGGCTTCAGAGCTCATGTCTGGTATTCTCAACTTAAAGCTGTAAGCATTAGCTTTTGACAGTCGGTAAATAACAACGTCACAACTCTTTCCACTTCGGAAGCACCATTACTCAGCACCACTTAAAATACCACTCCACGTGAAAGATCCGCCCTCCCTCTTTCTCTGTGGCCACATTCCAGAGCCAGCTTACACCAAAACACCACACGCTGTCTGAACAGTCTCTTTCTGCTTTAACTGAGGAGTGGAGAGTCGCCCTGTTTAGTGACTTAGACTCGCTCTCCTAACTGCTCCCATCTCCCCACTGCACACAGACTCACGGAGAGGTTCCATTTACATGACCACAGAGCTGTTCCGGCACCGTAACAGGAGATGCAGCCGAAAGTTACACAGAAAAAAAATTTAAAAACAATAGAGAAGAATCTATTTTCATAACATCATTAACGCCATACTTGGATAAGACCAGATTCAGAAAATCAATGTGCACTGACATTCCTTCATCATGAAATAGGGTTGCTCAACCGTGGTAGAAAGAAAATAGACCCCAAATTTAGAAAAAAAAAAATCAGATAGGACTGTAAACAAGATGCAGCTGAACATGGAGTCAGGCAAATGAACCATGTGCTGAGGCAACACACAAGATGACCAGATGAAGGAAAAATGAGGAGAGCAAGGCAATAACCACACACCTACTGCTTCATGTAACACAACCTGGCGGAGCAGCAGGACTTCCTGGAGATGCCTGGCAGGCAGCTGATTTTTTTTTGGTGGTTGTAATTACTCCAAGTTCTTAATGTTCTTTTTCTCCTGATCACTTTATTCTGAATCACCGATGCACACATCCACACAAAGCCATTCCACATCCCTGAAAAGCCTGGCTGCCCTTACATGCCCATGATCTGAGCAGGAGTTTGCACAACAAAATCCTGATAATCCCTCTCAAGTGCTAGACTTGAGCATCCAGGAAGCATCCAACAAAACAGCACTTTCCTTACAAACCTGAATCAGTATACAGCAGGAGACAGTAGAACGCTGCTGTCCAGAGAAGTGAGAGGCTGAGCATATGTATAATTTTTCTTCTTTTTTGTCCCTGCATCACAGAGGCTACATCCGAGTTTCATAACCTGTGTTTTGTCCAAATTAATACAAAGGAAATCCATTTGGCAACTCCACCTAGTCTCGTTTGCTGGTGCACCCTGGCAGCAAATACCAAGGTATGAACTCCCACGGATGCCATCTCTCCACAGAATTTCAGCCTGGTGAGATTACTGGGCAGCCTGCAGCCACCAGCAACACCAAGCAAAGGACTTGTGTTTATTTACTACTAGGGGTGACAACAACCCAGTTTGCTCATTCCTATGTGGAATTCACAGTTCAGCCGACAAATTAATAAAGTCTGTGAGAGCTAGAGTTTCACAAGCAGATCTACAGGTTTCCATAGTATGTCACAGCGCCTGCAAGCCACCAAAGACTTCTCCAAGTCAAGCAGTACTCTTTCTCCTACTGAGTAACATCGTGAAGATGCTGCAGATAAAGATATGACAAGAACCATCATGAAGGAAATGGTTTCTCTGGTTTCTTTACGTATCAAACTGTGCTTAAGAGAGGCAGGCTGAAAGGCGGTAGAAGTCACCGATTAGTTTTTGACAGGAAAATGCCCCTGTAGGCATGGTGCTGCACAGCTCCCAGAGGAGAAGGTGCTGAGAAACTGAGAAATCTGGGCGTTGGTCCCAGTTCTGACACTGAGTGCCCACTGGGAAAACTATTTTCCTTCTTTGGGTCAAGTTCTCATTTGGAAGAGGCAAATAATTTGACCTCCTCCTTCACAACAAGCTTTTCTTCGGTATCTGAACAGAGGAACATACAGATTGTTCCATATAGAGCGAGAGCAAACGCTGGCCACAGTCTCTGAGTAGTGCCACATAGGGACCCAGCAGAACTCAGACTTCAGGCCAACTCAACCCTTCATATTTAAATCATTAAATAAGTGGTCTTCAACCCCCCTCATCACATGCATCCATATATGAGCTATCTATGAACACAAGAGGCTCCTTTACTCTCAAGAACTGAGGGTTTGTTCGTTTTTTTTAAAACCACAAAACCAAAACCACAGACATGCCTCAGAAGCAAGAACACCAGCATTCTGGGGAGATGCAGAGCAACTAAAAGATCCAGAGGACTCTTCCTGAAGGCAATTCTATTGAGCAATTTTCACAGAGAAACGACCTCCAGGTAGAAGAGGCACCACAGAGACAGATGCACTAAGTCCCGGTTAGATGCGGCCCTACTGTGGGTCAGCCTGCCACGAAGCAGCTGTGTGGGAAGACACTTCTTGTTTCATTTCCATCCTTCCGCCCATAGCAACAACATACTCAGTCCCTTTCGATTAACTCCTGCACTTCTCAGACAGTTCCGGATTCTGCAGCTCTGCAACATAACTGCATTTCTGACAGCCTTGCTCGGGTGGCAGAAAGCTGGGAGGCTCTACGTAAAGCGCTGCCGTTCAGGAGTAAGCTGCAGCACAAACTGGTGCTTCGTATGCCACCAGGCGATCCACAGGGACAGAGAGCCCACATAAAACACCCTCACTTAGAGAATGCATGACAATTTGGAGCTTACATCTCCACAACACACCAAAATCACCAAGCTGCAGACCACAGAAACCAAGCTGCTTCAATTCTGGTACTTATTTGCCAGCATTTCCAACAATGTGTACCCAGAAGCCAGCACCATCTTAGGGCACACTGCAGTTATGTGTCTCTCATGCTTCAGGCATGGATGGCTGAAACACACTCTGCAGTTTACAGTGAGGGTCAAAACAAACTTGCCACAGGCAGTGAGGTTGTGTTTTTTTGACAGAAGAAGTAGAAAAGGAAAAACACATGAGGTAACTGGGGAAATGCTGTGACAATAACAGCATTTCTACTGAGCCACTCCCTCTGCCTGACCACTGGCAATAACCACCCTCCACACCAGGCTGTTTCACTGAGCTGTTTACACACCAGATGCCTGTTCCCTTCCAAGTACAGGAGAAACAGTTTTTCCAGTTCAGCTGGCAAGAGGCAGCAGAGCTTGTCCCGTGAATACCAACGCTGCAGCCACTCCCACTGTTCTGGCTCCACACAGGAGCAGAAGGCGACACACATGGCCACAGCCACCAGAAGCAGCCACCCCTTGGGATCCCTCAGATCCCCTAGGAAGTGTTTTCCAAAGCTGGGCCAAAAGCATCTCACTGTTGTTGCAGAAAAGTTTGAGGCACCCACCATCTGGCTCACGGATACCAGCTCCACTCTGCTGTCACCTTCTAGCCCAGAAGTGAGGAGGGATGTCCAGGGAATTTTTGCACAATTAGCACCATTTGAGCAGACCTAGCACTCACTCATCTTAAACTTTCCAACTCAGATACACTGGATGTGGCATTTTATCCAGATTCACATTCCCAAAGACAGGGACTAGACCAACATAAGCCTGAAGAACACAGGTTGCTCACATCTTTCAGATGCACAATACACACACGATCGCTCTAAGGTGGAGGTTTGTGCATTTGTTTACATTTTTAATTGAATGCCAAGGTCCTCACACAGCATCCAGAGCACGCTCAACAGCTGCTCCCGCAGCAGATGCTCCTCTCCTGCAATGCTCAGATACCAGAAATCAGACTGTTTCAAAACCAACTTCACAAACCAATTATCCGCTTTCACTCACCGTCTGCCCATCCTCTCCTCTCGTTCTCTCTCCTCTCTCCGTCTCAAACGATCCTGGTTTCTCTTCTCTTGCTTTTCTGCCACTGTTTTCTAGAAAAGAGTTCACATTGCATTTCAGCCATACAGTAACAAGTCAGAGAGATCTGCAGGGAGACTATTCAGGTACTAAGACAAAAGCAGTAAGACAAAGAACCGTTTCACCGCATTTTATGTGCTCGTCAAGTTCTCTGTCAAGGTTCTAATTTTCCTCACAATGTCACTCACATACATCAGTGCAAGAAATGCCACTCTCATCTTTGAGTGCTTGTGATATGAGACAAGCCCAAAAGCTTTAAAGCTTGTATGTCTCACCACGAGTGTACACAACACAAGGAAACAGTGCTCTGGCCTCATGCCAATGATCAATTGAGGCCCTGACCTCAATATGCTCCCTAGTGAATAAAGCACAGGAACCACAACTGTTACTCGAGCAGGCTAAAGGTCTGTGTTTGCAAGCAAGGCCAGCACTGAAATTCCATTACAAACCATTCCAGAAACTTCTAATCACTTCAGCTACTGAAGATCATGTTCACTGACAGCACTATGCGAAACTTCCAAGCATTTCGCTAAGAGGTCTCAAAGTGCTCCTCAACAGTCAAAAAACCCATAGTGACAAATTTCAGCCAGGCCAATGAGGAAGAGCAATGATACAGCCACACATATTTAAGGAAGAAATGACAACAGTGGTCTGGTTTGACTAATTCTGAGAGTGAACATTTAGTAACCGAGAAATTACAGAACAGAACCCAATATGAGGTTATGCAAGCTTCCATTTGAAGTTTCAGGGATTCCGCAATCAGAAATTTCTGGGCTTTTACAAGTACCCTGCAAAGAATTCTGTGTGAACTTTTAATAAAAGTGTTGAATATCTTCAGAACTACAAGAAAGTTTAAAACAGACAGGATTACCCTCAGCTGATCCAGTTTCTCACGAATCTGAATGAAACCCAAGTGTAATTTGCCTCCAAAGTGGTCAGCGAGACGCCGGTCGTTGTCATGGAGACCCAGATATGCTGAACAGACTTCACACACACGCAGCTTCTGCTGCTGGAAACTGGATGCAGGCATTGAATTTCGGTATTCTTCCTAAAGGGAGGAAAAAAAACCCCAACAGGCAAATGTCAGGGAACCCTTACATAGTCACAGCCCTCCAGGTAAACCCCTGCAAAGAACTGCACTGCTGCTTTCAAGAATCAAAAACCCCCCTCAATCCAAAGGAGGTGGTGTACAAAACCCTCTGTGAGCACAGCTAACCTGACAGCCTATCCTTGCAAGTGACCAGTGACCAAATATTTCAGAGGACGAATCCCCCCGACTCCAGTCAGCTTTCTTCACTAGATAAAAGTTTATAAAAAGCTCTTCTTCATCTACTAGACTACACTGCCAACTGCTTCCTGGCACACAGCTGAAACTGAAAACGGAGCTGCTGGCAACATCAGAACCGAGGCAGGAACTGCCCAGCTGTTTGTCACGCACTCAGCCTCGCCCAGCCCGCTATTACCATTCAGAGGAGAACCAACGCCATACCTCTGCCTCTTTCTTTTTTGCTCGGACTTTCTCCACTTCCATCAGGATCTTTTGAGACTCATCAACATTTCCTTCAGCTCCCAGCTGTTCAGCTTTAGCCAGGAGCTTTCCAATGTCTTCATTCAGCTCATGTACTTTCTCTGCCTAAAGAGAATAGTTAGTTTTTAATAAGACAAAAAAATATGCTCAAGTTTGCAGGACTTTTCCTTTTTCTCTAAAAAGCATTGTTTAACAAAAGCAGTTGTTGGAACATGACCATAAGCCTCCAAAAGCCCAAGGGAAACAGAAGGGACTGGCAGGCCAAGCACAGGCAATGCCGTCACAGACACATAGCAGAGAGAAACTGGACGTGGAGAGGAAGGACATCATCAGTTCTGCCACAAACTGTGGCACATTTGGGGCTTACAGGACAGGATAGAGCCCACAAAACCAGCTTCAGAAATGTTTTGTATCGACCCAAAGAAGAAACTTCACAGGCACTTATTAAGACAACAATCATGGGATGGATTTGCTATCTAAGTTATTGTATTACCCTTGAACAGCGTCGGGGGGAACCAATGTTTTATTGCCATGCTAAAGCAACCTATTTTAGAGTTCATGTTTTACACTCCTTTGGCCCTCTGAACCAGTAAATCTGTCCCAAGAACGGCCAGAGCAGCATTTGAGGAGGATGGCTGGAATCCACAAGTCCTTTGTGGAGCCTAACTTCCCAGTATGAATGGTGTCAGTGACAACAGAGCACCAGTGCTCTTGCACAGATGTTCAGAACATTTAATGAGAGAACAATACCTTTGCAGACACTTCCGCGCTGATCTCTTCCTGTGTCTCAGCCAGGCGTTTCTTGGCCAGTTCTGTTCTCCTGTCACACTCTGCGATGAAGGATTCCAGGTGATCCATCGCCTGCACATTCAGACAAAGAACTGTGAATGAAGACGCTCTCTGTGCCAGATCTAGCTTTGACAGTCGACAGCTAGCTGGTGCGATCCCTGTACAATGTACAACCTCAAGAACAGATGCCTTGAGAAAAAATGTATGATGCTTTGCAGAAAAAGTAAAATTTGATCTCTGCCCTTAAGTCTGTCGTCTGCCTGGAACCTGACACAGTTCTTTGACACACAACAGGATGCTCACATGAAGACTGCTTTGCCCTGGAACTTCCAATGCATGAACAACAGGTGCAAAGACAAAAGCACTTGAATAACATCAAAAGGGAAGACCAAATTGTTCTTTCACTTGATCTGTTCCATCACAGAAAGCTAAATCTGGCAAAAGTGAAACCACAGAGCAGAAGGCGCCTTCTGGGACAGGCCACTAGGTAACAATGACCTGGGACAGAGCAGCAGGTGTGGGATGCAAAGAATGTCAGAGCAGCCTCCCAGCTAGCTGGACTTGTGGATGATAATTACTTCTACAATTTCAAGTCAGCAATCAAGCCAGCATTTGGGAAGGGGCTGCACATTCTTGTCAGGTAACACATCAAATAACACTGCTAGCTGAAACGTCCACCGAGTTCTAGCATCCAGCCAAATAACTTCAAGAGGCAGTTTCCACAAAAGTGACAGAAAATTCTCCGTACTCACATCCAGCTCAAAAAACAGGTCTCTCTCTTTACTTGCAATCTCATAATCTGCTCGCAGAGCCAAGTCATGGATCTTTGTACATTCTCCCAGGTCCATTCGCTGTTGAAAAGAAAAAGGAAAATCAATGTCAGAACCCTCCATTATGGCCACAAGCAGCAGATACTTAGCTCTTGCCAACAGTATCCTACCAAAACACAGCCTCTTTGGGAAGAAGAGCTTCCCCTTAACCTGTTCTGTAACAGGATGAGCCTGAAGAACCACATGCTTGCTAGAACTTATTTTCTAGGTATTCCTGGAACAATACTAAACACCCCAAATGTTTTAAGTCCAGTCCCAATCCTGCTCTAGGTCACTGCACAGCCTTAGAAATTGCCAGGAGGGAGCTGGGAAGGTGCAGCACACCACAGCAGCAGCTCCTTCAACCGGCACCAAACGCCTCCTGGTATGGAGGTACAGCACAGCTACACACACAGCTCTGTACCCTGTTTAAAGCTCACCTGGAAAAGCACATCTGTGTCAGGACGAGCCCTAGCACCGTACTGAAAGACACCAAATTGTAGAAGACAGAATGCTTCCTACCAAGAACAAATGGACTCAAGGGAAAAAGGGGTACGGCCAGTAGAAAAGCACAAACCCACACTCAGCAACAGCAGACTCACAATCCTACAGTGAGCCCCTTCCCACTTTCAGCTGTGGACTGGGATTTTAAAACCTGCCCAGCAAAGCTAATTCCTACACATAAGTTCACTTAATGAGAGACTTCTTGAGAGCATCTCCTCTCCCAGAAAGCCCCGACTTGCATGCTGCCCTTCACTCCCATTGCAGTTGTTGCTATTTAAATGTTTCTTCCCCAACCTAGTAGTTAACAGCCACATGAACTGAAGTTAATTATGCTCACAAAATATGGAAATGCCATTTTATCAATATGTAACAGAGAGCATTTCCCTTAAAGTAGAAAAAGAATATGACATTTTGAAATTCAAAATAAGAAAGGCCTAAGTGTGAGCTACAGAACAAACGTCAGCGTAGACGAAGGAGCACCCCAGCCAGCCATCCTCTCCTCTTTGTCACCATCAGCCCCAAGGAGCCCAAACCTGAACGCACCCAACTCACTGAACTGCAGAAAAAGCTAAATCCAGCTCAACGGCTTCAACACAGAATCCCTGTCAAATATCACAAACCAGAGCGGTGGTGCCAGGAACACCATGTGAAGCACTCAGACAGCACACCAAGGAAAGTGTTCAGAATGAAGCAAATCAGCTAAAGCAAGCTCTGCCAGGTAATGCAATTACCTGTGTTATTAGCTTTTCTTTTTTAAAGACAGAAAGCAATTCTGGATGACTTGCCACTATTAACTTTTCCTCATTTTGCTCAGGTTTCCCAGAAACAGGAGGCCACAGGCAGCAGGCTGCAGAAACAGACACTACATCCAGGAATAGTCCTGCTGAGCTCTCTAATAGTAGAAATGTAATGCCTACCAAAAAAAAAAAAAAAAAAATAGTTCTGGCACTTTCAGAGCTTAATCACGTTCATCTTCAGGCAAGCCTCTTCAAAGCTGCTGATATTTCACCACAAAAATAGCTTTCCACACTGTTGACTTAAATCTTTTCTTCTTATGGTTATTCGACTGAGATCCCTTTCCAATATAGCGAGAAAAGAGCGGTATTACATGTGACTGCCACAGATCAGAAGTATTCTTATCCGAACTCTTCTTCCAAGCTGAGCCACTAGCTCCACTCCAGAGAAGGGGCTCCAACCCAAAACCTCCAAAGAGCCGACTGTGCTCTGTACTCCTCTCCCTGGCTGGTAAAAGGCAATGACTCTCTCAACCTCTTCCTCTGGGGGAGAACTTTCAGGTCCCATCAGCATACAAACCTCAAGCCTTCCTCCACATCCTTTGAGATGATCTAGGTGCAAGGAGATTTTGCCAGGTGTTGCTCACTTCAGGTAAGACCACTAGCCCTTCTGTCTCAAAGAATCCTCTCGTCTCAGAGAGGCCCGTCATCAAATTCTCATCCTTTCCAGCAGGGATCGCGACTTGCTCCCATTAACACCCACGGCTGGTTTGTACCACAGGTATTTGAGGCAGGTAACCAGCAGAGCCCAAGCAAAGATTTAACCACCCCCATACACACAAAGACTTAATACATTTAGATGCCACTGACAGTTAGTCCCACTCACATTTGCCAAGCAATCCACATTCTGAGGTGCCTCTCATGATCTCTGCTGAACTGCTAACTCACCAGAGCCTATTTCCATGAGGAAGGCTCTTTCATAGTAATTACAGCTGCAGAGTTTCACCCAGGTGAAAAAGGAAAAGTACAGACCCCCACGAAACAATTTTGTAACCTACAGACTTCACCTCACTCACAGCTCGCTGTGGGGGACACAGTAAATTCCCTTACTGTAATTTCCAAGCTGTGTTCTACCTGAGCAGCTTTCAGACTCATCTGTCCACTTACTAGCTGAGCTACAACTCAGGAGGACAACCAGCTGATGCTGTCCCTGGATGCAGTGCAGTACTTCCACTTGCAGAAATACGCCTACCATTAGCTGCAGAGCCAACTCAGGGCAGGCCACTAACGATCTGGTGACAAGTCCCCTGATAACAGCACATGGGCGTATGAAACCAACTTGTGTTCTCCCAGAATTTTCCTTCTTTCCCATGGAGATCAACAAAAGAACCACTGTAGCTTATAGTGACAAGTTTAGACAAGTTTCTGGGGCTCTTATGACCAGCAACATTGTCCCACGTAAACGAAGCAAACATCAACATGCCTTCTGCAGCTCTCAGGAACATTCCAGAGCTCTACTTACAGTCTGGACTTCTTCTCTGACTCTGTACCTGAAGGTCAGTGGCTGGGACTCCATCACATTTCACCGAGCACAGCTACCCAAGGGATTCTACTCCAATCAGCCTCCCGCTAACGAATATCTGCACACAAAAAGGATGCCTCCGGGGGGAGGATGCAACATAACCAGCACCAGGAGGCTTAGAGCATCTGTTGGAAGTTTCCAAAAGATCCAAGATTCCAATTTCGCTAATAATACCCATCCAGAGATGGATGCGACCCCATCCAGCCAGGGCTGGTTCACTCACACAGCTCCTCCCTTAGCGGAGCCCCGTCAGATGCCTGTGAACCTGGCCACTATCACAGCAAAGCCTGCACAGGCCAGTTAAGTTTCATTCTGTGCTGGTAGTGCTGACAGCTGAAACGCTGTTCCTGTTCCACACATCACGTGTTCTTTCAGCACAGACCTGTGGCATCAATACTTTTTCTTGCCCCCAAGAACCTGCTGACAGCCACTTAAAGGCCACCACAAGATCATCTGAGGGATCCACAAGATCATCTTCACAGAAACAGCCTTCCTTCCTGCTCCCATGTGAGATTTCTGAGCACGAATTCCACAGCAAGAGGGAAAAGACAACTCACTGCAGACAAGTAACAACAGAGGCAGGAGAAACAGATTCTCAATGTGCTTCTGTGCCCCGGGTGACTCTCAATGCGCCTGAACACCTGAGACTTCCTCCGTGCTCTGGCACTACCTCCAACAATCATGCACACCACTTAATTCAGACCCTGCGACTCACCGTTTACCTTCTTTCTGGAAACACGCCAGAAGAGGTAGAAGGCAGACTCCATCTCCAGAACACCATCTGAGCCCAAAAAAAGCATTGTAGAATCTTGTGTCAAAACCCACACCCTATCCACAGTGACCTGCACGAAGGATGGTGGTGAGCAGAAGGTGATTTAAGCAGCTTTAAAATTCTGTAGTGGAAGTGAGGTGATCTGGAGCCTGATGGAGCAATCACTGGAAAATACATCTGAGCTTAGAATTAATAAAAATAAATACAGACATATGTAGAGATTGGTATTCAACTCTTCCAATCTTATTCTGCAACAGCAGCCACTGAGAAGCTAAAGTTTCGCTAAAGCTCTTTCTACCAGTGTTGTCACAGTCTCGCTATCACAGCGGCACAGCAGAAGGGGTGCCAGCCCCTTGAGGGTAACCCCCTGTGTGAAACCCAGCTCTTGAAATAACAGCAGGAAGGGCTGTAAATAATGACAGTATCTTTAACAGCCTGGTTAAATGGATGGACATGAATCGCAACAGTATTTACTGTCAAACAGTGAGGGTAAAGATGGATTTCAAACATCCACATTCATCTCCATCCTGTGATTCTGTAATCCAGCAGCAATTACAAAAGACGTGCGTTGTCTTCTTTTGAAAACCAGACTGCATCTTTCATCTGGGCACCGAAATTGAGTATTTACTTTGCAAGATCTCACCGTTAAAAGCCCACGTCACCTTTTGCTCTGAGAGAGAACACAAGAGCCAAACCTTTGAAAACTGGCCAGCTCTGTCCCCAGAGGGCAGCAGCAAAGGAGCCGACTCAACTGTTTCAAACCAGTCAGGCAGAGTGACACACTGCTCAGACCAACCGGCGGCTGAGCTGTAACCTGCCATTAGCACACCAACCAGTAATGAGGAAAAAGCCGCCATTCCACCAGAACATCACATGGTCGGAGAGGAGACGGCAAAGCTCCAAGGATCAAGGATTATTGCAGCTGGTAAAACAAAAATTGCCAACTTGAAGGTTCAACAGTGAACTTGAGCACCCAGGACAGCAGGCTAGCTACGTTCTCCAACCTCTGCAGGACAAATTTGAGGCCCTAAACCCTCTCAAACTGCTAAAAGACAAATAATCTTGCACTTTCAAGCGGGACTGTGGGAGAAAAAACATTTGAAGTGAATTCTGAGAGCTCCTGACTTCAGCAGTTCCATACACAGGTCACAGAAACTGAAATTAGAATGGTGACTGCTCCTTGGGCACAAAAAGTCTGATCTCTCCTAGAAGTTATCCAGGATGAACCCTGAAGCGTTGCACCAACGTCAGCATCACCAGAATTCCTTATTACAGAGAATATACTTACTGTTCCAGCCAGGATATCATGAGGACAACAATCCAGAAGGTGGCTCTTGCAAACGCGATCGTCTGTAAACTTCACCCTTTGTCTGGTTTCATCTCCTGAAATTCAGTTGTGGTTTTAAATAAGGAGACATTAGAATACTGGTAAGAGCACAAAGACGTCGGTATGATCATTTCGCCTCAATATGTGGATTAAAACACTTGGTGTTCCTGCTCCCCAAAATTACTCAAAAAAAGCTTAGAGGGTAACAGGACATTCTAGAAGACTTATAATTGGCAACAAACGCTATTTTAGCATTTATTCATCCAGTACACCATGTTAAACACAGTGTTGGTGAGCCAAGTAACGTCCACAGCCTGTCATCCATATAAAGAGACAGCACAGTCAGAAGAGAAGAGACAGACAGTCTGGCTCCCAGCCAAAATCTTTTTTTTTCCTCTTCTCCCCCCTTTTTTTTTTTTTTACTGTGAGGCAGGGGCAGGAGGCACTGAAACCCATGCTACTGAAGGGCCATGAATCACAAAACCAGGCTGTGCTCCATAGTTTTTATAGGCACTCACTACTTGCTCATCTGATAATTAAGACATCGGTCCACTGAGTTTGAAAACCAAATACGCAGTGTGCTTTCCAAGGCCGTGCAAAGATGAATCTTGTAGGTCTTGGCCTGGAACATGAAGCGTGCTTCCCACCCACGCCCCACCCTCAGAAGACATTTTATACTCAGGAGCCACTTAAACAAGACAATATCAGAAAAGCAAAAAAATAAAAAAATAAAAAAGGAAACAAAGTTAGTCAATACACACTGTGAGCTCCAACATATACTATACCCATCTGCATTCTTCAAGACCTCAGCTGCAGAATTTTATGCCCACTGTTGAAAAGTTTTAAAGGAAAAGTTTTCTTGCCCACACCTGCAGTAAGGAAGTCAGGGGAATGATACATAAAAGTAAAGGCAAAGTGGTAATGGTATGTGACAATTTTTAAGCTCATCTGTGTATGACACAGGTATGTGTAACACTAAGGTATGAATATAGTTTAGGATTTGCAAGCATCCAGGAATAATGTTGTGTCTACTGAAAATGTTTTTTTTTTCTTTTTTTCTTTCTAAGCTACACTTTTAAGGTTACTTGTGAAAAAAAAGCAAACACTTTTTTTTTTTTGTTATAACAGCTTTAAAAATTGGTTGTGACTCACGGCTCGATGAACATGAGGCTTTTCTGCAACTCCCTTGCAGATTGATGTAGGCAGGCAAAGATACACTGAACCTTTATAAATAAAATAGAGGGGCCACAATTGTTCAGTTTGTATGAAATAAAAATATGGGAAGCAATTCAATAGCAACTCAATACACAAAGAAAGAAAAGCACTTATTCACTTATGAAACAAAGTGCAAAGTACCTGAACAGCCTTGCTAACGTGCCAGAGGGAATTTAAGTACTCAGCGAGTCGCAGAAGGGAGATACAAACCGCAGCGGGAACGCATTTTTGCACAGCCTGCCACATTTCTTTTTCTTGGAAAACAACTAGAGCGGCGGGCTCCTGCCGGCACACCTACCTACGTGCCTGGGGATGTGCGGCGCGGCCCGGGCACGGAGCTGTCCCTACCACCGCTCTGCGGCAGCGGGGCCCGGAGCGGCGGGCTCCCCCGGGGCTGGGCCACGCCAGACGCTTTCTAGGGCCGGGGGCGAGGCGGGCCCCTCCGCCGAGCGGGCCTACCCCTACCGGGCTCTCTGGGCCTTGCTCGCTGGGCCGCCCCGAGGCGCGCCGGGGCCCGGGCCCGCTCCGCCGGCCGCCCCGCACCGCTCGCCCCCCGCCGGGCCGAGGCCAGGACGCGGCGGGAGGGGCTGGGGCTCCCACTCGGGTCGCCGCGGCCCCCGGCGCGTGCGGAGGCCGATCGCGCCGCAGGTCCGGAGCGGAGGCGGCGGCTGGGCCGGGCCGGGCCCCGCGCGGCTGAGGCGGCCGCCAGGCCGCGGCGTTTCCTGCAGGCCCCGCCCGCCCCTACTCACCGTCCCGGGCCGTGCCCATGAGCTGGTCCAGCAGGGCCCGCATCTGAGCCTGGGCCGACATGGCGGCAGCGGGGCCGTGCCGCGGGGAGCGGCGGGCGGGCGGCTCCGGCCTGGGCCTGGGCGGCGGCGGCTCCGGCTGCGGCCTCGGCAGCGGCGGCGCGCGGCGGGCACTGGGCGGAAGCGGCCCCTCCCGCCACCGCGAGGCATGCCGGGACGGGTAGTCCGCCGGCGAGGGCGGGGCGGGGGCTGGCGGGGCAGGATAGGCCCGGGTGTGGCTGTAGGGGCCTGGTTAAGGCCGGGGAGGGTGGGCAGGGTCACAGAGCTATGGCCTGGGCCACTGGGGCCTGGGCAGGGCTATGGGAGCCTGGGCAAATTCACAGGGACCTGCTGAAGCCTATAGAGGCCTGGGCAGGGGTACAGGCGCCTGGTTAATCCCAGAGGGGCCTGGGCAGGGCCACATTGGGACGCAGTTCTGGTTTAGCTGACTTAGAACACGATGGAAACTTTGCTAGCAATCCATTGAAAGGGAACCACGCTGCACTTGTCTTCCCTGATTAACTCCAGCAGGCTTCCTTCACTAAAAATACTCTTTCAAAATTAAAAGCAGCAACGCCTCGTATTATCCAAGAACCAAGATCGGCTGAAGTGGTTCCAAAAGAGCAGCTTTGTTCGGAACATTACCTTAGAAGCTTTCTTCACATACTACATTAGAAGCGTCCTTGGATGGATTTTGACCTTTTGTATAGTACAGGCCACAAGAGAGTTTGAATGTGATCATGTTCTTGAAATGGAATTATCTTCTAAAGTATCTAAACTTGATCTAACTACTCATTAGTGGAGCATTTTGTGTAGCTTTAGTGTTAATTTTCTTCCCTATTAAAACATAAACCCTTTCTAAGGTTCAGGTACATCTGTTTTCCACCGCTAACTGCTAGTTATCCTTGTCTGCTACATCCCAGAGCTCCCGTTACCCCCGTTTTTCCAGTGTAGTTTTGTCTAACTCAATCCCATTCCACCTCACCTCTCCGCAATCCAAACTCCTTGAATTTTGGCGGCACCTTTATACTTGCTATTGCCTGTTGTCCATCTCTAATCTCTGTCCCACATGCCAGTGCTGCCCCTAACCTGCCGACATTGGCAGAGCACGAACATGGACACAGCAGAGCCACCACACCTTTCATCCAACCTCATTCTATACGTTCACATACAGAATCTTCAATATTTATGATATTGTACTGGAGCATTATACAAGATATTTGTCATTTCCAAAAACTAACAAAAATTTGGAAAAAAAAAAACCCAACACAAAAACAAGCCATGAGCATAGATGAGTACGGAAGTCAGCAAGCAAGCCTTCGTTGTACGCTGTCAAGGCCTCGAGGATTTCAGTGAAGCTATGCCAATGTGGGACTTTCAAGAGATTTTTCTGTGCATTGGTCAAACTCAGTGGGCATGGCAGCCAGACACCGAACCTCATCACCCAACAGGTGTCCAAGTCCTACAGGGAAACAACTTTTGACACATTCTGCTTTGTCAGTTAAAGTGATCCCAACACTGAACATGCAAAAAAATTAAAACAAAGACTTCAGCTGAAGGGACTTCAAACCTTAAGACTAATAATAACAGCAACATCAGTAACAACAATAATTCAGTCCTCTAAAAGCAATTAGGGATGCCTGCAGGATCAATCAGGCTTTTGTATCATTGAATACTATTTTTTCTGAGTAAGTTTAAAAAAAACCAAACAAACAAGAACCAAAAAACTCAAACAATGAGCTTCTCTTCTACCTGTTAAGACACTTGATTAATGTTGTGCAGAAGGAAAAACAAAGAACACTGGTAGAAACCGATTCAGATCTGGCAGGACTGCATTCCTGCTGTCTGTGAATCAAGAATTTCTGCATATTTTATTTCACATTTATCTTGTTAAAACTAAGTCTTCATATTAGCATAGCTTTTTCATTCCATGTGAAAGCAACATGCCGAGTGCCTTCTAGCGACATTTTCACAGAGAAACAAAACTCAGTGGTTCAGCCTGGGCTCATATACAGCTACTGCTGGGCACGACAGCAACATTCAGCAATAATGGAATTTTAAAAATGCCCAATTATGAGAATGCTTTAACTCCAAGAACTTCTGATACCACCCTGAGGAAGTTACACATACCTTCAAAGAAAAAAACCCCACCTCCAGTAACCAAGTTGTATTTCTGCTTTTATTTAAATAAATTCAAAAAATACTTCTAGCCAATATTTACATAGTCAGCCCAATTACTCTTCAAATCCTCCTGGTTAAGAAATAACAGATTCTTCCAGTAATGGTCAGAAGTTCTTACAATGAAGCATTGTACTTTTGGAAAAGCGCTTAAGTGTCTGCGGAACATCTAACCAGCATTCCCAAATCCACGAGAGAACACAAGAGTATTCCTCCATCTGCCCCGAAGGCAGGAGTGTTTTCAGAACATGAACTGCTTTCCAGACACTGAAACCACCCAGTCATGGGTAAAAGGACATTTTAGAAATACGGCAAGTTGGATCGCTGATTTGAAAGACTGAAGACAGCTCTTAGAATAAGAGTTTCATTCACAGCACAAGATAACTTTTCAGCTTTCTGGAAACATGTTAGCACTGCAAAATCCCATTTCTGTCCAAGACAGTATCCAGACGGCTTCTGCAGGTAACTTCACTCTGCATCTTTAAAATCACACGTAACTAACGCACAAAAAGCTTTAAATTCAAAACTTTTGTCTCTTCTTCTTCCAAATATTGCTAGTCTTTCTGTGCTTCCGTTCTCAATCAGCCACGTCTGATGAATTCAGACACTCTTTGACTCTGTTGCTCCCTTACGACAGGCAGTATGATCTGTATTTTCAGGGAAATACGCTCCCATGCTCTGTAAAATGTTAGAGGTGGGTCCTGCCAGTCCAGACTGAGCGCTACAGGATTCAAGCAGGGTAGCTGCTGGGTTCATACCCACATCCACTGGTGTCAACTCACTATCTTCAGCTCCAGAGCCAGGGCCAGCATTCTGAGGCACAGCTGCATTCATGGAATCTGCCTATAGCAAGTAAAGTTTTATCAAATTGTATAAACAATGTTTATATATTGTTTAATATTGTTTATACTATATAATATTGTTTAAAAATATATCTTTGTATATTGTTAAAAAAAAAAAGAAAGACAAACCACAAGAGAAAAGAAACAAGGAAACAGTTCTGCAGCCAGCAAAGTTCAGTATGTTCCACACTGTCTTGACAGACAGGTATTTAGTCACCAAATGCTCATGCCAGTTAAAGATTTAATTAAAATTTAAATCCTATTATACAGCTCAAGGTCCAAGAGAAGGACAGAGAGGGTTACTGAGTCCTGGCTCTGTTTCCTATGGGAGTAATCTACAACTGCAACACATTTTGCTTGCACGTGGGATTTTTTTTTTAATAATTACGACATCGCTATGTGCCCGTTCAGGGTCCATCTCATTTATATATGAGCTGACACTGCCCCTGCTCACACCGGGCTCCCCTCACACCCCTGTGCTCCCTGCCTACCCCATCCCCTCGTCCCCACCATTGCCCCAGCACAGCGGCGCCTCGTGGTGTGAAAAACACAAGCGTGAGAGAACAGGGTTAAATCCCTCGTCTTGTCCCTTCTGCTTGTGACCCCAGAGGTAGCTGATGTTCAGGTGCTCAGCAGCCTCGTTTGTGCTGAGTTCTGTCCTCTGCTGTGACCTGCAGAGGAGGGACAGCAGAGAGACCTGATTTACTGGCGGCTCTGCCAGCCAGTGCTTGGGACAAGACTTCTGCTCCTGCAGTGATGCTTCTCTCTCTGTCCAACTGCTCTGACTTTTCTTCTCCCTCTTTTCCCAGACATCTCACTTTGACAAAAACAAAACAAAACCAAACAAAAAACAAAACCAGCAAATACCATTTCCCCTCACCTGCCCGCACGTAGTTTGGTGGCCGCTCTTGTTCTATTGGATAGTAAATCTCCTGGGGGGTGATTACATTGTGTCTGCTTGCAGAGAGCTGTAGCCCAATTGGCAACAAGGTTTTAAGGTGAAAGACAACTCCGATTCCTGAGCAAAGACCTTTAACTCCATGCTCAGCCCAAAGTTAGCTTTGACGCCTTAATTCTAAAGCTTTGGTAACACCAATTAGCCTTCTTATAATAAAAATTGACCTCTGCTATGCAAATTAGTGCATTCCTTGAGCAGCAGAGGAAAACCTCTCTGAAGCTGGGAAGCTCTGTAGATGTTCATTCGTATAAGTAACGCCAAGTTCCACTTGTTGTTTTAGACGAGGACTTCCAAAACGTGCCTCGCGGCACCGTCCACTGCCGGGACCACGAGCCCAGCTGTGCCCAGACACACCCACAGCGGAAAACTACAGCGAGAGCTCAAGGGCCAACCCATCACATAACCTCACATGAATCTTTGTCTGGAGACAATGGCAAAACCAGGCACCTTTCTCTGGCATTATCTTTACAGGAGGGATTCAGTTGGTAAGCTTGGGCTTTACCTCAGAGCTGGATCACTGCAGACCGTGTCCTTCCTCTTCGGGAACTAATACAAAGTGTGTAGCTGTGTTCTGTTCCCAGCTCACAAATAGCCTGGATCATGTAATTTTCTGTCAGAAACAAGAGGAGAAAAGATAAAAATAATTCCTGAGTGGTGTAGAACTGGGGACTAGAAATAGTCTGTACCTTAACGAAGATAATTCTTCGAAAATCTATGTTTTGCTTTACCTCTAGACTTCCCATGTCATTGAGATTATTAGGCATCACAGTTGTTATAATTACTTGTGTGCTTAAATGGCTTCTGCTTAAACGCCTCTGAAGTAACTTTACCCTATGAAAACTCTCATTGCTAAGACCTATTCTGATATATCTTTTTTTTTTTTTTGTACAGAAAGAAAAGTTTACTTACCCACTTTATTTGTCATTCTGTATTGTCGAGGGGTTTTTTCTTTGTTTTTTCCAGGGAGTCTGCAATCTGGAAGGAGTCAGATGACCCTTCTGTTACTGCAGCTGCTCATGGGAATTCATGGTCTGCTAGTCAGAGGTACACCGACACCTCCACTGGAGACAGCTCAGGCTTCTCGTGGGGCTGTGATGTGTGTAGAACGTGATCATCCGAGCAAATCTAGCACCATGAGTAGAAAGGCATTAGAAGTACCATTGCAAATACATTTCAGGATAACAGTGAGGATTGGATCTGTCAGTAAATCATGACAGTGATTATAGAAAGAAGACCTTTTTTACCTCTTCCCCATCTTTCCCTTCTCTCAGTTCAAAACAGATAAGGCTCATATTATTCAATTGATATTCCTCATTTCCATCTAAAGCTTCGGAAAGGCAAATCATTTAATGCATAAATGTATCTATACAACATAAGAAATGCTGTTATTGCAGAATCCCAAACATGAACGGATGACTTTCAGATGCTTGGTGTCAGTTTATCAAACTTCTGCATACTTGCATGTTTCGCAAAATATAGTAAGCCCTTGAAACATTATTTTCTGTTAGAAATATTTGGTTTATTCCCCGTCTACCAAAACAAAGTGTGATAGCTTTCTGTGAGGCAAGATGAAACTGTTTAGATTTAAATTACCCAGGTTTTGATGTCATTGATAAAGTAGTTGATGATTATTTTTTATATATAGATCTCTTTCCTCTAAAGAAGTTTCAAAAGCCCGAGGTTGATAGGCCACTGGAAATTCTCCTAATCCATCTCCTAGAACAATTTGTTTCACTAAATTATTTTTCTCATTTTTTTAATAATTTTTCATACTAGCCATTTTTGTGCCTGGTTTAAATAGCTCGCTCCACCATAACTAAAAGCCTGCTGTGTATTGGCATATGGAATAAAACTTGTGCAAATGCCATTTATTTTTTATACAAAGTCAAATGTCATATACAAGCAGTGTGCTGCTCTGGTTTTGTACCAGCATTTTGGGAGGAATGGTGCCTTTCCAGCTTTTCAGGGGTAATTTAAGAATTAGTGGGGATTAGATGCTTGCTGGGAAACAATAACCACTATTATTTATTTTAGGAAGAAAGGATTAAGGGATTAAAGAGGATTCTTTTTCTTCTTTTCCTTTCTTCAGCCCAACAATACGAACACAGGGCCTGGGTAAGGACTCTGGATGGCAATGTCAGTTTCTACTTACTTGGTTTTAATAAAAAAAGTTACTGATCTGCACAGACCGTGAGATTCAAATGGTAGGTAGCCAACCCCTACCCCGATGCAACCCCCCAGCCTGAGCATTTTGGGGTCTGGTATAAATTTTGGGGTCAGAGCACAACACTGGGGTCCCAGCCAGCCACAACAGCGGTGACGGGTCCAGATGAGCTCAGTCACCTCCCTGCTTTCACCAGCACCCAGGCTTTGGCCATCAGCCACCATTTCCCAGTGGAGGTGACTCTGAAAGCCTGCTGAGCTGGTCCCCGCACCAGAGGCTACCGGGACACCCCAGCACGCACCCACGTCCCTCGTGGCACCACCAGTGCCAGCTGAGCTGCCCGCCACCTGTGCACAGAGCCACTCTTGGGAGTCTTGTGGGAGTGCGATGCTCTTCACTTCCATTAAAAAACCCAGCCTTTTCCAGTCCTGCAGCTCTGGAGCGAGGGTCTCTTTGGCCCCCCAGGCCCCCCTCCCCTGCCAGGGGCAGCCCCACTGGAGATGAAGCCAGGGAGGTCCCCAGGGCCAAGGGGTCCCCTCCTGCCATCGAGAACCCTGAACCTGAGTGGCTGGCGGCAAAAGCAGGGACACTGGGAAGGGCCTGGGGGGCTCCGGGCAGTATTGGACCCCCTTGCTGGGTCGCAGGACACTTCTACTGGCGTGGGGGCTGCATCCTGCCAGAGCCTGCCTAGCTGCAGGGCACTGACGGGGCGCTGACAGGGAGGGTGGGGGGAGGCGGAGGACGTGAGTCAGTTCCTGGGGGGTTCGGTGCCTCCTGCGGGGTTTCGGTGCTGCCACGGCACCGAGGGACACTGGAGTCATCCTGGGACTGGGTGTGAGGATGCAAAACCCGGTGGTGCATGCGAGAGCCCGGCAAGTCCCGGCATGAGCAGCCGTCACCTCCCTGCCTGCCCTGCTGCCGGCACCCTGGGACAGCCACCCGCTCCCCAGCCAGGGTGACATCAGGTGCTGGGGTGATGCCCGGTGCCAGGGTGACACCAGGTCCTGGCACAGGGGATGCCAGCCCTGCTGGGACTGCTTTGGGTCACCAGTGGGGCTGCTTCAGGTGACAACTGGGGACACTTTGGGTGCCAAGTGGGGCTGTTCTGGGTGCCTGCTGCAGGGGTTTGCAGCCACCCCGCCTTGCTCAGCACACCTGACCCCGACACCCCGCCGTTTCCTCCTCTCCCCTCTAATGACACCCTCTGAATCACCCACATTACAACCTTCTCCTTCGCCGCCTGTCTGGCCACTGTGCTCCGCCCTGTGACCCGAGTGGCCACCCTGGCTGCAACCCCCTGAGTCCCGCATGCCCACCCAGCCCCGCCACTGTGCCCCAGCACCGCCACGCCGCCCCAGCTGCCCTTTGCCACGTCAGCACAGGGGCGGCTGTGCCAGCCCCACCCTGCCGTCCCGTCCTGTCCTGTGGGATTTTGGTTTCCCAACGGGGGAAGGAGCCCGGAGCTGTGCCAAACCCCCACGGGGATGTCCGACTCATCCTGCTTTGCCAGCACCTCCGACGGGAATAAAGCCACCCGGCCGGCTGCCGGGACAGCAGAGGTGCTGCGCGCTCGGCAAGGTAAGGAGGAACCTGGGCTCTGCACCTTCAGCCACAAACTGGGAGGCACTGGGATGAGCTGGGATGAGGAGTTGCTCCCTTACCCTGGCAGTGGGGGCTGTAGTCAGATTTAAGGACGTGGAGCAGCCCAGGGTGCTGGTGGCAGTGGCTGGTGCTGGTGGGCGATGGAGACATCCTGGTGAGGAGTGGAGCTGGGCGATCCTGGGGGCTGGTGGGCAATGGAGCAATGGAGACATCCCGGTGAGGAGTGGAGCTGGGCAATCCCCGGGGGCTGGCAGAGGCACTGTGGGGTGGATCACCGCGGTGGGATGGGGTTTAGCCTCCCCTGGGACCGGCAAGCTGGCACGCTGCCTATGCTGGCCCCACGGTTGCTCCAGGCAGTGCCCACCAGGGCTTAGGAAGGACCCACATGGGGTTTTTTTCACTCTGTTCCCACATCCAAAGCAGTTTTCCAAGTTTGGCTCCCATCACTGCGTCCCCGAGGCTCAGCATCCCTCCTGGCAGGATGGGGACCGTGGTGCTGGCACTGTCCCTGCTGGCTGTGGTTCTCCCGTGCCTGGCCACCGCCACGCTGCGTGTTGGTGCCTTCAACATCCAGGCGTTCGGTGACACCAAGATGTCCAACGAGGAAGTGGCAGGCATCATCATCAGTGTGAGTGTGGCTGGTGACACTGGAGCGGACCCAAAACCTGGCTCCTGTGCCAGGGACACACGGGGATGTGGCTGTAGATGAGGTGGCATCCCAGTCCTGGGGATGCCCTGGGTGGATGAAGGCTTGGTGGGGACCAAGGTGGGGCATCAGACACACCCCGTGGTCCCTCTGAGCCCTCCATGGGGACATCTGCCCTGGCGCCGAGGGACAGGCAGGTCCCTGTGGTGCTGCACTCACCAGTGTGTCGGGGTGCCCAGCTGGGACATGGGTGGGACACAGACAGGTGTCTCCCTCTGGCCATCGCCGTCCTTCTCGCTCCGCAGATCCTGCGCCGCTACGACGTGGTGCTGGTGCAGGAGGTGCGTGACTCCGACCTCAGCGCCGTCACCCAGCTCATGGAGCAGCTCAACAGGTACACACAGGGACAGGGATGGGGACAGGAGTGCCCAGGTGGGACACCGGCATTGGCAGGGGAAGCCAAGCTGCCTGGGCAATCAAAGGTCAAAAATGTTGTCCAGGTTTGTTGTTGGAAAAGGGAAGAGGAGAAAAGGGCTGAGGCTTTGAGCAGGCACTGCAAAACCCCCAGGAATCACCCAGGGAGCGGAACCGGGGGGGATCCAAGTAGTACAAAACGGCTCCGAAAGCTGCGATCCCACCGGAGCACACGGGGTGGAACGGAACCACAGCTCTGCAAGCTCCGGCTCCAGCATCCTACAGGACGGGGCAGAGATGGGGGATGGAGGGGCAGGGGCCGGGCACCCCCTGCACCCCGACACCCTGGGAGGGGCAGGGGGACCCTGGGGTGGACCCAGCAGCGGATGATGCTCCGCAGCGAGTGGCTAGGGGACCCCAGGAGGACCAGGGGCTGCTGGGGGGGCTAACAGTGGCCCCCGCAGGGTGGCAGCCCCTCTGCCAGCTGGTTGCTGACCCTCCCAAGCGAGGGCACGGGCAGGGCCAGGTGGAAAGGCAGCGAGTGCTCCTGAGCAGGTACGCCCAGCCCGCGTCCTCGCCCCTGCGCTGTCCCCTCCAGCACAGCCACAAAGCAGCCGGGGCAGGGAGGGTGACGCCAGGCTCCATGGAGCCCCAGGCTGCTCATTAACCTAATTTAGTTTTGCTGCAAATGAAGATGGGGAGCGTCCCTGTGGAGAAAGGGGTGACAGGAGGCACCCCGCGTCCTGCCCATGGCTGACCATGCCCAAGGAGCCACTGGTGGAGGGGACAGCAAGGTGGCTCAGAGCCACCACACTCCACATCACCCCACGGATGGGGCACGGTGGCACATGGGGACAGCAGAGCAGCACCAGCTGGTGCCAACCCCACGGCTGCCCAGCCCCTGGCTGTTCTGAGGCCACCCCAGGACAGTGCTGGCCGCATCACCGGTGCCGGCCATGTCACCAGTGCCAGCCATGTCACCATCCTGCCTTTGTGTCTCCACAGCGTGTCCACGTCCCCATACGACTACGAGATCAGCGGCCCCCTAGGACGGGACAACTACAAGGAGATGTACCTCTTCATCTACAGGTAACGGGGCTGGGCGCGCTGCCACCTGCCCCGCTGCACCACAGGGCCACCAATGCCATGGAGGGGACTGAGGGGCTGTGCCACCCCCCAGGGTCACCATCCCTTTGTTCCCACAGGACGGATGTTGTGTCTGTGGTGGACACCTACCAATACGAGGACCCCCAGGATGTCTTCAGCCGGGAGCCGTTCGTCCTGAGGGTCTCAGCACCCCACACCAGTAAGCAGGGGGACGAGTGGCCCTGGGTGGTGGCATGGGGTGGCTGCAGGGCTGACGACCCTCTCCCCTGGCAGAGGTGGAGGAGTTTGTGCTGGTGCCGCTGCACTCAGCCCCGCACGATGCCGTCACCGAGATCGATGCGCTCTACGACGTCTACCTGGCCATCGTCAACAAATGGGGGACAGACGTGAGTGCCACCAGCACCGGGGGTGGCACTGAGGGTGGGCACTGAGCCTGGGGACCGTTCCACTCGTGCTGGGTCCCCACTTCGAGGCGAGCGCAGCTGGTACAAGGCTGGTGGGATGGGGACCCCACTCCTGCCACATCCCCTGCCATGGGGGATGTCCCAGCACCCAGGGCTGACCCCCACGGGAGGTGTGGGGACTGCCTCATTCCCCAGCTGCTGCGAGCTCCCCATCTTCCCACCACAGAACATCATGTTCCTGGGGGACTTCAACGCCGACTGCGCCTACGTCCAGCCCAGTGACTGGTCATCCATCCGCCTGCGCACCAGCGACGTCTTCAAGTGGCTGCTCCCCGATGGCACCGACACCACCGTGGGGACCTCGGACTGCGCCTATGACCGGTGAGTGCCACCACAGAACTGCCGTCCCTTCCCCAGCACCCCGGGGTCCCCTGCCTGTCTCACCCCATCAGCAGCCAAGCACAGGGACAGGACAGGGACCCACCGCCCATGTTTGCCTGGCAGGATTGTGGTGTGTGGCGCCAAGCTGAAGAGAAGCATCGTGCCGAATTCAGCCGCCGTCTACAATTTCCAGCGCGCTTTCCGGCTGGAGCAGGAGGAGGTGAGCTGGGCTCACAAACCTGGGGCTCAAACGGGCACCAAAGCTGAGCTGTGCTGGGCTGCAGGGATGGCAGCGCCAGTTTGGGGTTAGGCAGCCCTGTGCAGCCCCATAGGTGCTGCATTTACTTATCAGCTCACAAACGGAGCTGAAGCAGCTCCAGCAGCTGCCCAAGCTGCCTCCAGCCGCGGCATGCGTGTCCCTGTCCCTGTGCCCCTCCTGGGACACCGCACCCTGCGGCCAGCTAACGGGGAGCTTGGGGTGACAAGGGACCCACGGGTGGAAACTGCCTGGAATGGGGTTATTGCCCTGGAGCCTTCTGTGCTGAGTGTCACGGGGCTGGGGACGCCACGTTCCCCTCCAGCAGGCAGGGTGATCGCCGCCGCACTGCCGGCCTCATCGGCACTGCGGGGGGATAGCCGAACCCTGGCGTTACACCTCCCCACCTCTCACCCTCCTCCAGGCCCTGGCAGTCAGCGACCACTACCCAGTGGAGGTGAAGCTGACGGCTTGAGCTCCTTCCTCCGGCGGCCACAGACCACGATCCAGCTCCAGCGCCCACCACAAGCCCCTGTGAAGCTCCCCACAGCCCCATCCACAAGCCCTGTGCGCGGGCTGCTCCAGGTCCTGGTCTGGGGAAGGGTCGCAGCCGGCTGCCAGCTGTTCCCAGGCCCCCCAGCCCACGTGGCTCATGGCAGAGCCCCCCCAGCCCCCCATGAACAAGAGCCAGGGGACAGGCCAGCAGCCAGCCACCCCATCACTGGAAGCGGTGACCGCAGACAGGCTGGGGAATGAAGCATCCATCTCCTACCTCATCAAAGACTTTATTGAGAAATCTCATTTCACAATTAGCCATTGGACAGGAGGGAGGATATCCAGGACCAGCGGGCTCCGGCCACAGCAGCATCAAGACCCCCTCCCCGTCTGCTCTTTGGGGGGGCCGAACAGGCGGCTCTCCCCACTCCCAGGAAAGGCAGCACTGGTGTCAGGCACTCTGTGGGGACTCAGGGGAAGGGACAGTTGGGGCAGCCAGGGGAGCAGGCAGCATGTCACCAACCGCTGGCACTGCTGACGGCTTCACTGTGAAAGTCTCCAGCGACTGCAGCATTTCAGAGGGTCACTCACGCTCCTGGGACCCGGCCCCGGCCAGCTGGCTCCTCAGCTCTTCTTTTTCTTCAGCATCTCCATGTACATGCGAAGTGACTTCTGGATGGACTCTTTTGAGATAAAGCCAATGAAGTGCTGAATGTCTTCCTCCCGGTGAGCTAGCAGGCGGTCCAGCACTGCCTTTCTCATCATGGACTTGGTGAGCTGTCGGGCATGGTCTGTGGAGAAGAGAGCGAGGATGGGAAACACATGCGGTGTTCCTCACACCTCACCAGCTCTCAGCCACTGCCACCATGTGCAGGTCCCTCCAAAGGGACCACACACCAAAGGGCTCTTTAAACCAGTAGGGAAAGGTGTCAAAACCGACCCGCTAGAAGCTGAACTGCATAATTTCTCATACAATAAATTATGATCTGTACCACTCAGTGGGGAAATAACCAATCCGCTGGGACAGATGACAAAAGATTGCACACCTCCTTCTCTTTGCACCCTCCAGAGCCCAGCTCCCACCCCAATACACAAGAACCCAACAAAATCCTCCACTATTTGAACCTAGTCTGGCTCTAAGCTTCCTCAGCCCAACCCCTTTGACCTCGGGTGACAGTCCACTCACGCCAAACACGCCGTACGAGAGCCAGCAGCACCGTCCCCTCGAGCTCACCCCGACAGCGGGATGGAATGTGAAATTCAGGAGATAGCACAGTTGACACCTGCTCCCTGCTCTTGGAGGCTGAGGATTCCCTTTAACAACCAGGAAAGCTGGGCAGAGAGCTGTTTAGGGACCCTTTTCCAAGGCTGGGACGCAAAGCGACAGTTCTGGGACCCATCCATTTGTGCCCAGTTTCCTTCAGGTTTGTACAAAAAGAGCAGTCGAAGGGCGATCTGTAGTTGTGCCATCCTGCAGCGCTCAGGAGGTGGCAGGGGATGGATAGCTCAGCTCTAACCCTGGCCAGGGAGAGCCCTCTCCGAGCCCAGGAACCATGTGCTGCCAGCCCAAACGAGCACACGATGTCTCTGTATTTGCTGCCTGTCCTCGCACCCTCACCGCCATCCCCAGCTCAGCAGTGACAAGTCGATCTGACCACAGAGGCGGGCTGGCAGCCACCCAGGCACTCTCGCCCAGCCTGTTCCCTGGGATAACTCCTCCATGGACAGACACACAGCCTCAATTTGTACCTGGAGCTCAGGCAGCTCCAGGCTGACTCAGCAGGGCTGGCAGGGCGAGCTGAGCCAGAGCCACGCGCCCTGCACACCCAGCACAGCGCCCTTCTGTGCAAGGCGATCTCTGTCAGCCCCTGGAGCGCTGCGCTGAGCCTCCCTACCTCCCAGCCACCCACACCTTCCCTTCCAATGGAAACTATTGCGCAGCTCACAGGTACCAGTCCCGGCACCTGTCCTTCCCACTGAGACTGGATCCCCTCCTCCTTACCAGGCAGGGCCAGCCACTGCGCCATGACAGCCGCAGCCTTCTCCTGGAGCTTCTCCTCGGGCACCAGCTCATCCACGAGGCCAATCTTGAGGGCCTGGGGTGCGGGGTGGAGGGAGCCCAGCTGGAGGGAGCTTTCAGCAACGCGGTGTCCCACAACGTTCACAAAGGTGTCCTTAAACCTAGAAGAGACAGGAGGAACAGCCACGGTCAGGGATAGAAACACCCAGCGGCAGCTGCACCCAGACGGGGAAGCTCAGAGCGCGCTGGGTCCCACTCCCCGGACAGGGGTCTCTGAACAGCAGCCACGAGCTCTGCCACGCGAGCAGAGCCATTTTCGGTGCCACCGCAATGGAGCTTGTCCTGCTCTCCGCAAGAGCCGCTCTGGTTACCCTCAGTGCACAGGTCCAGCTGTGCCGCCAGCTGTGATGTGAAAGCTCCTTTCCAACAGCGTATTTCATGTTCTGAGGGCACCGAGGGTCCACGCCTCAGTGTAGGAGTGCCCCAGGATTCCCACAGCTACGGGATTTTGCAGGTGCGCAGCCTGTACCCACACAAAGCCCGTTCCCAGGCTGAGCCCGGCCAGCGAGAACTCCCAGCGCTCATTTGGGAGCTGGCTGCAGAGTCAGAGCCGAGGTCCTCGCTGGGGAAGGGCGTGAGGACGTTGTGCAGCCTGAGAGCTTTTGAGACACCTGCACAACCGGACAGAGAAATGAGGTCCTGTGCCTGCAGCTGCAACTACCTGATCACCGACAGATAAAACTAATCTCAGCAGCCAGGTAAATTGATCATTAACTCCTTGGAGATGAATTATTTTTAGAGACCTCCAGGTGACGCTAGAAGTGGGAGGCACTGGCATACCAGAAGGGAGCCACAATGCCCAGCTGGGCTTCGTTGAGGCCGATGCTGAATTTGGGGTTCTCCACCATGATTCTGTAGTCACACGACAAGGCAACGAGACAGCCTCCAGCCGGGCTGGACCCCTGGCAAAGGGAAGGAAGGAGAGAGCCCAGGTCAGCCCTCGCATGCTGGTTACAAACGTCCCGTCCCCCAGCCTCACTGTGTCCTCCAGAGCGGGGAAGACACAGGGTGACAGAGCTGCCAGGGACAGAGCAGATGCCCCCGAATCTCTGACCACATGATTCAAAATAGCAACCAAAGAAAACTCCTGACACCTTCACCAGAGTTTATCCTTTCATTTTTCAATACTCTGTTTCTTGCATTTTCCAGCCTGGAAATCTCGTTAACTGATCTGTGTTAGTCGGGTTGCAAACCCTGCACAGAGATTTGCTACAGCACTTTCTTGTAACCCTACAGGAGTTTTTAACCCTCCTTGAGTTTGTAACCCTAATGACACAGAAACGGTTCGGTCCAGGGGCTGTGTAACACCTTCTGCCTATAAAACTTCCACTTGAGAGCGTTTTTGCCGTGACCCGGTGCACGCTCAGCCCTGCACAGGATGCCTGTGGGACACTGCTGCCTTCAAAGACCATCACAGCTCCGTGAGCTGCCCTGAAAAACGAAAACAAGCCACTGCGCAGGGAACAGCACACCTATGGACACCGAGATTCCAGCAGCATTTCCCTGCTGGCCAAGAACCACGGCTGGAGGAGCAAAACTTGGTCAAAAAAGGGCTTACGACAAACTGCCCTGCCCAGGCTCCGGAGCATGGCTGCCCACAGCGCCGAAGACAAGCGCTCATTGCACTGCCTCCCACCTCCTCCCCTCTGCCAAAGCCGTGCAACAGCCAAGCAAGTGACCGTGGGCACCTCCCACGAGGCTCCTGGGTGACAAAGCAGCCGATGGGCGCATACAGGCATCCTTTGGACTCCTCCTGCGCCAGCTACTTGGCTTTTCTGTCCTCGTCTGCGATCGATGCCCCTCTGGGCTCTACCACTGGCCCACAGCCCTCCTCCTGGTCCCCACGCCTGGAGGACAGACTCCCAGACGAGTTCTTGGGGCAGGGTACGCGTCTTGCTGCATAAAATGCTGCCACGAGCACTTCAGTCCCCCTTGGCAGGACGTGAGTGCCGTGCAAGCTCTCCACGGCAGCCAAAATGCTGCTACACCCCAGCAGCACCTGCAGCTCCCATGGAGCCCGCAGCATCCTGCGCTTCCGTGCCTTCCCACACCCCACCGCGCCAAACCGACAGACGTGTACTTTGCCCAGACATCCCGGCAAACACATCCCTTCAGCCCCGACAAGCCTGATGTGTGACAACCTGCCACACGGTGCAGCACGGACGTACATTGACCGCAGCGACTGTCACCATGTTGGAGCCGTACAGCCGGAGCCACATCTCCTGCACGGCTCTCCAGAACTCCGTGTAGTGCTCTACGCTCTTCCCGCACATCTCGGTGATGTCCAGGCCAGACGAGAAGATTTTGGGGACAGCCTGGAATGAGGAAAACACAAACGTCACTGAGAGGCAGCGCTCAGGGATGACCCCCTGCAACGCACTCGGCCTGGCAGCCGGAGGAAAGGGAAAGCAATTACTAAATACGACATAAACCAGTGTCTTTTGGGGTTCTGAAAGAATCTCCCCAGTTCTCCCATGGCCTGGATCCCATCACCTCAACCTGCAGGGCTGGGACTCTGCTTGCAGCACAATTTCCCATCATCAGAGTCCCTGTGCAGGTCCATCAACCACGCAGCACACAACCTGTCCTGTCCCGTTCCCAGACACCACCTCGTGCCCACACCACGTCTGAAAATAAATGCTGGCATCTCCGAGCAGCTCCCTCCGGGCAGTTCAAGAGATCTCAGGGGATGTGGCAGGTTTGCAGATAAGCAGCTCTGATTTTAGTGACAAATTACAATACTCGGTTGTTATTCTTCTGCCAGAAAAGGGCAGAGAAGAAAGATCACAGCACGGGAAAGGCACCCATGCCTGCCAAATCGCCCTGCAGCTTGCACCCCGAGCTCAGCACCACACGTACGGAGGTGAAGATCACGCCCCGGCAAGCCCGGTCGTTCTCCAGCTTCTCCAGGCTTATGCAGAACTCGGTGAGGAAGTCCAGGCTGAGGCTGTTCACCGGGGGGCTCTTGAACTTCATCGTGGCGACGCCTGTGCCGTGGTAAACACACAGACATCAGAAACCCCCCACCACAGCAGCTGCCCTGCCTCGCCCAAGGGAGCTACACCCAACTCCCTGTTTCCCAGATCGTGCCTTTCTACTCCTGGCTCTTCAAAGAGCCCCCAGAGCCCCCAGAGCTCCCAGCGGGGCCAGGAGCAGTTCCCCTTTGCTGAACCTGGAGCACGAACCAGCAGGCGTGCGGTGGCTGCAGCGTGGGTCCCAAAGACCAGGCACCTTCGGGGTCATGCTGCCCAGCAGTGCCCATCTCTCTGGGATCACCAGGTTCAGGTTGAGCCTCCAGCTTCTCTCACAGCAAGCACCCCGCGCCCAGGAGCTCGCACACCTTTCTGAGCCTGCCGGCAGCACCGCCACCCTGGCCAGCACCACGGGAAGGGCTCTGAGCCCTTGTCCCCTCCCAAACAGCACTACCCTACCCTAAAAGGTCCTCAGCGAGTGCTTTGCAGCCGTGCCCAGGCTGGGGACAGACGAGGATGCTCTCAGGGGCCTGGCAGCCAAGCCCTGGGAAGCCTCAAGCAGCAGCAAGCCGTTGTTCAGCGTGGGGACATGGCCCCGGGCCAGCTATTCCTGGCAGCCAGGACACAGAAATCCCCCCCAGCTGCTCCCTGAAGGAGCACCTGCCACTCTGCCAGGTCCCCAAAGCAGGGACCCTGCAGAGGGGACGGGGCACGAGGTCTGCCCGCAGTGACAGCGAGGGTCTGCCTGCGGCACCCATGCAGCACCCAGCCACCTGAAGTGCCCGCGACTGGGGAGACTCCTGTCCCCAAACACTTCTCTCCAAGGGTCCTAAGGAGCTGAAGCTGGAACATCTGGGGCTCTGGTGGCTTTCCACGCCCCGAGTCACACACGCTGTTGGGCAGGTATGGGACAGACCCCCTGCCTGCACCCCACACACCCCCAGGGCGTAGGGGACACCGCAGGGGTGCCACCCGCTGTACCTGAGCTCTCGTCCAGCTCCACCAGGATCTTGTTGTTGCTGAAGGCACGACGCGGGGCGAGCGGGAGGCCGGGGGGCAGCAGGGGTCTCTGGGGGTGCCGGGCGGCTCTGCCCCATGCTGGCAGCTGGTGACAGAGAGGCAGCACACCTGGGGGGACAGAAGCAGGTAGGGCCGGGAAGGTCACAGCCCCCATGGATGTGCTCCCCAAAACTGCTCTGCAGGGACAGGTTAGGGACATGGGGACACCCTGAGCCATTGAGGGAGGACATGGGGGACATCCCGATGCATGTCAGGGGACACGGGGGACATCCTGACCCACTGAGGGGGACACATGGACACTGTAGCCCATGGTGGGGTGACGCAGGGACACCCTGACCCACTGAGGGAAGCCATGGCGACACCCTGACCCACAGGGGGGGACATGGGAGACACTGTGACCCACCGAGGGGGACACATGGACACCTCAGCCCATAGTGTGGGGACACGGGGACATCCCGACCCACAGCGGGGGACATGGGGGACCCCATGACCCACTGAGGGAGGAGACGGGACACCCAACCCATGGCAGGGGATGCAGGGGACATGCTGACCCACCGAGGGAGCCATGGGGACACCCCACCCATGGCAGGGGATGCAGGGGACATGCTGACCCACCGAGGGAGGACACAGGGACACCCCACCCATGGCAGGGGATGCAGGGGACATGCTGACCCACCGAGGGAGCCATGGGGACACCCCGACCCCCGGCAGGGGGAACGCGGGGAGGGGCCGTGGGGGCGGCGCCCCTGGCGGCGGGGGGCACAGGGCCACGCTGACCCCCGGGGAGCAGACCCGGGGGGACCCGGGGCCGGGCGCACCTGGCCGGGCGATCCGGCGGGCGAGGGTCGGCGCCGCCGCCATCTTCTGCCGCCGGGTCAAGGGTACGGGGCGGGGCCTGGGCCGCGCGTCATCGACTCGCCCCGCCCCTCCCGGCAGGACCCGCCCCCAGCGGCAACTGGAGTCCGCGGGCCGGAGCCCCGCCTCTCGCCCTGGAGCACCGCCCCCGGCCTGAGGCCCCGCCTACGGCCGGCGCTGCACGTGCTGCCGCCCCGTGGTGGAACACGCGGCCCGGGCTGCCCGCAGTGCGCTGCACTGACCTGTGCTGTCCTGTCCCTGTCCCTGTCCCTGTCCCTGCCTGCACTGCCCTGTCTTGCCCTGTCTTGCCCGACCTGTCCTGCCCTTTCCTGACGTGTCCTGCCCTTCCCTGTCCTGCTCTGCCCTGTCCTGTCCTGTCCTGCCCTTCCCTGTCCTGCTCTGCCCTGCCCTTCCCTGTCCTGCTCTGTCCTGTCCTGTCCTGTCCTA
>WKFP01013323.1:36153-51783 GCA_011057875.1 Pterocles orientalis | reverse complement strand
CTCTGGGGGTGCCGGGCGGCTCTGCCCCATGCTGGCAGCTGGTGACAGAGAGGCAGCACACCTGGGGGGACAGAAGCAGGTAGGGCCGGGAAGGTCACAGCCCCCATGGATGTGCTCCCCAAAACTTCTCTGCAGGGACAGGTTAGGGACATGGGGACACCCTGAGCCATTGAGGGAGGACATGGGGGACATCCCGATGCATGTCAGGGGACACGGGGGACATCCTGACCCACTGAGGGGGACACATGGACACTGTAGCCCATGGTGGGGTGACGCAGGGACACCCTGACCCACTGAGGGAAGCCATGGCGACACCCTGACCCACAGGGGGGGACATGGGAGACACTGTGACCCACCGAGGGGGACACATGGACACCTCAGCCCATGGCAGGGGATGCAGGGGACATGCTGACCCACCGAGGGAGGACACAGGGACACCCCACCCATGGCAGGGGATGCAGGGGACATGCTGACCCACCGAGGGAGCCATGGGGACACCCCGACCCCCGGCAGGGGGAACGCGGGGAGGGGCCGTGGGGGCGGCGCCCCTGGCGGCGGGGGGCACAGGGCCACGCTGACCCCCGGGGAGCAGACCCGGGGGGACCCGGGGCCGGGCGCACCTGGCCGGGCGATCCGGCGGGCGAGGGTCGGCGCCGCCGCCATCTTCTGCCGCCGGGTCAAGGGTACGGGGCGGGGCCTGGGCCGCGCGTCATCGGCTCGCCCCGCCCCTCCCGGCAGGACCCGCCCCCAGCGGCAACTGGAGTGCGCGGGCCGGAGCCCCGCCCCTCGCCCTGGAGCACCGCCCCCGGCCTGAGGCCCCGCCTACGGCCGGCGCTGCACGTGCTGCCGCCCCGTGGTGGAACACGCGGCCCGGGCTGCGCTGCACTGACCTGTGCTGTGCTGTCCCTGTCCCTGTCCCTGTCCCTGTCCCTGTCCTGTCCCTGTCCCTGCCTGCACTGCCCTGTCTTGCCCTGTCTTGCCTGACCTGTCCTGCCCTTTCCTGACGTGTCCTGCCCTTCCCTGTCCTGCTCTGCCCTGTCCTGCCCCTGTCCTGCTCTGTCCTGTCCTGTCCTGTCCTGTCCTGTCCTGTCCTGTCCTGTCCTGCCCTTCCCTGTCCTGCTCTGTCCTGTCCTGCCCCTGTCCAGCCCTGCCCTGTCCTGCGCTGTCCAGCCCTTTCCCGTCTTGCCCTGTTTGCCCATCCTGCCCCTGCGCTCTGCCTGTCCTGCCTGCCCTGCCCTGCCCACCTTGCACCCACTGTGTTCATCTGAAGCTCCCCACCCTGGTCCCCTTGTGGAGCTGCCCCACATCGCTGGGTCTGCTGAGGCCATGCCCCCCACACCTTCCCCCAGCCCCCGGACCAGCCCACCCCGCCTGGCCCCTAACCTGGGCAGCCAGAACCCCGGGGAGCCCCTGGGCCAGGGCCAGCCGCCCCCGCAGAGTGCCTGGCCCGGAGCCGCAGCCTGGGAGCCCCTGTGCCGGCGGCTGCAGATCTCATCACGGTGGAAGCTGCCTGGAGGGCGGCGTGGGGGCCAGGGCTGTGCAGTGGAGACAGACAGCGGCTGGCAGCAGCATGGTAGGGACGGCACTGCCCCTCTGCCTGCTCCTCGCTGCCATCAGGGGTAGCCTGACCCAGGCTCCGGTCCCCGCAGCCCGCCCCGGCCCCCCACTCCTGCGGCTGCGGCGGCTGGAGGAGCAGGTGGGTGCCTGGGGCACTGCGGGGGTGCAACCCAGGGGGGCACTGGGTGTTTTGGGCTAAGCTGGGGGTCGGTGGCACTGCAGGGCCCCAGGGTGGGGACATGGGTTCACCCGGGGGTCCCTGGTAGGGTGGCTGCCTCACCCCACTCCCTTGCAGTTTCGGCGGCTCCAGGAGGTGACACTGAGCCATCTTCAGAGCATCGCCAGGAACTACAACATCTCCTACAACATCGACAGACGTTTCCAGGCTCTGGCAGAGCAGGCGGAGGCAGCTGCTGCTGCCCGGGCTGCCCTGGGCACCGAGCTGGCCCACCTGGCCACCACCAGCCGGCGGCTGCACCGCAGGCTGAAGCGGCTGGAGAGGGCGTTGGGTGCTCTGAGCCTGCCACGTCACCCACTCACCCACACACTGGGTGCACCAGTGGAGGCTGGCACCGAGCTGCATGGCCTGCCGGCTGCTGCCCGGAGCCGGGGCAGGCAGCTGGAGCGGGAGCCGCGGGGCTGGGCAGCCCCCAGCACCCCCAGGTCTCAGCACCTGAAGGCGAGGCAGCGGCAGCGGCAGCAGTGGCGGGAGGAAGGGCACCGGCTGCTGGCCAGCGCTGGAGCACCCGGGGAGGATGCGGAGCCCCCTCGTGACGCAGTACCAGTAACCCAAGCCATGGCACTGGCGCTGCCCACTGTGACCGTGGTCCCCAAGGAGCAGCCACTGGGTCCCCAGCAGCCGGAAGCGGGAAGGTATGGGTCCCCCACCCCGGCACCCACCTCCGCAGCCTGCCGTGGCAGCACCATCCTGCTCTTTCCCAACACCTCCACCGAGAGCATGGCCGTCCTGGGGCTGGGGCCACGCCAGGGGCTGCAGGCACTGTCACTCTGTGCCTGGCTGGCCACCCCGGCCCCCAACCTTGGCACCCTCCTCTCCTATGCCACCAAGGACCGCGGCCGCCAGCTGGCCGTGTGCGGCGGCCATAGGGACCTCCCTGGCTCTGTGCTTTTTGTCATCGGGGATGGGGAGTTCCGGGAGCTCCCGGTGACGCTGCTCCTGGATGGCAAGTGGCACCACCTCTGCCTCACCTGGTCCTCTGGCCAGGGCCAGTATCGCTTCTACGTGGACAGGCGGCTGGTGGCTGCTGGCTCCGGCTTCCAGCAGGGCTATGAAATTCCCGCTGGTGGCTTGCTGGTGCTGGGCCGGGAGCAGGACCACCCCAGTGGTGGCTTCGACACTGTGGAAGCCTTTGTGGGTCACCTGGCTGGCTTGACCCTCTGGAGCCGGGCTCTCCTGCCCGGGGAGGTGGCCAGCATGGCAACCGGACAGGGGCTGCCCCACGGCCCCCTCCTCACGCTGGCTGATGCCACCCTGCAGGGCGGGGTGCGGAGGGTGGCGTGTCCCTGAATCCAGTGATGCCTGTGACGAGTCTGGCAGCGGGAACGGTGCCGGGCCCTGGTGGTCAGGGCTGGCTTGTGGTGCCTGGATGGCACAAGCTGCGTCCTCCCGGGGTGACGGGACACCAGGCAGAGGGGACGTCTCAGGAGCAGAACCACTGCAGGTCGGGGAGAGAAGGGTTTTGACAGCCAGGGTACAGCGTACATGTCGCAAAGCTGGCAGGTGGCAGCTTCTGTCCCCTGAGGCTGTACGGCCCCACTGTTCCCATTAAAGCGCTCTGGGCAGATGGAAACTCCTTTATTTCTGGTCCCGCTGTTCACGGTCATGCCCGGTGCCGCTCATGGCCGGGCACAGGCAGCAGGGAGGCCTGGGCTGCGTCACGTGCCAGTGACCCCTGCCTGTCCCCTGCCACCGCCGCCATCTGCCACTGAGTCACCCGCGAGGGGAAGCTGCAGCACGGAAAAGCCCGTGACCAGGAGTGAGCCAGACGTGCCGGGGCAGGTGCTGCCCGGACCGTGGGCCGCAGGGCCTCGAGCTCCCCGCAGACGGCCCAGGCCCGCAGCAGGGGGTGTCCCTGGGCCCGGCGTGGGGCAAGGCCTTGCAGCGGCCCTGCGGCCTCCCGGGCCGCTGTCACCGCTGTCACCGCCGCGTCAGGCCCCAGCGCGGCCGCGCCCGTCCCCGGAGGCGGCTGCGGTACAGGCCGGGGCCGCGCTCCGGCCGCTTCCCCGCGGAAAGGCCGCGGGCGGGACTACAACTCCCATGATGCCCCGCGGGATGCGGCCCCTGCTGGCCGCCGTCGCGGTCACGTGAGGGCGGTGGCGCGGCGGTCACATGACCGGCCGGTGAGGCGGGGGCCGGCCGAGGTGTGTGCTGCCGCCCCGCATGGCCAACGTCGCCAAGAAGGTGTCCTGGTCCGGCCGCGACCGCGACGACGACGAGGACGGGCGGGCGGGGGAGACCACCCCTCTGCTCAACGGCACCGGCCCCGGGGCGGCGGGCGCCCGGCAGGTGGTACCGGCACCGGGGGGGGCGGGTACCGACCCTGGGAGGGGGGGTACCGGCACTGGGGGATGTGTTCCGCCCGGGCTTCCCTACACCGAGAGGCGGCCGGGGTCACGTCCCGGTCCCGTTCGCCCGTGTTCGTTGCCCGGGGGCTGGGTGGGAGCCGCGGGTGTGCCGGGGCTCTGCTCCCTGCGCGGCCCCGGTTTGGGGGGGTCCCTCCGGTTCCCGCAGGCCGGGGAAGGCAGAACGTGTCAGGGTCCGGTGCGGGGAGAGGCCGGGAAGGAGCCACGGCTGGGGAACGGCGGTCACGCGTGGGGGTGACTCCCGGCTCGGTGACCTCGCAGTGGCCCCTGCCGTGGGCAGCCGCACGCAGCCCTCCCGGTGCCCAGCCGGTGCCCCGCCACAGCTCTGCTGGGTGCCTCCTGCCGCTGCTCAGCCCTGGGCGCAGCCAGGCAGCGGGTCCTGCCCGCCGAGCCCCCGGGGGCTGCTGGCTGCGATTCTGCTGAAAATGTCCTTCTGGGAGGGGGCTGCTGCCGCTGCCCAAACCCACGGGCTGGGCTCAAACCCGAGGGCATCCAGTGCTGGCCCAGGAACCACCCTGGCAAAGAGCGAGTCCAGGGTGGGATGTGTCGGAAGCACAGGGTGGCCAGTTCCTTCTTGTAAATTAATTTTGGGTAATTAGTTGAAGAGAGCCTTCTCTGCGGTGTACCCAGGGGTTGTTAGGCGGGCAGTCTGCCTTGCAGCCTCTCCATGCGCTGTGCGGTTCGCTGAACTCGCCGAGGCTCTGGCTGAGGGAGAGGGGATGCTGCTGGGTGACGTCCTTGAATTTCCCACGAAGACTTTGCTGGGAGACCTGAGCTTAGAGGAGGAGGAGCGGAGCCGCCTTTGGCAGCTGTTATCAGGGATGTCTACTCCTGGGCAAGTCAGAACAGCAGCTAATTAGAGGGGAAGGCAGAGTTCGTTAGGCTGGCACTGCGAGAGCGGGGCACGGCAGCTGGAAGGTGTCACCTGTGCCATTGCAGCTGTTCTGGGGTGAAAATAAAAATAGTCTTCCCTATGGAGACACCAGGACCCTGTGTATTTACAGCGTGGGTTGTCTTCAAACACCGCTTGCTGAATCCCGTGGGTCTGTGGGGTGTTAAAAGGGGGATTAAGCCCATCTCGTGGCTGCGGGTCAGTTAGGAAAGGGTTTTTCCTGGTGGCTGTGAAGAAACCCCTAAGTTCCTCTGCATCAGGGGCAGCTGATGGCAGAGACCCAGCCCTGCCGATCTGGTTTATTGTCACTGTGTCCCTTTGCGGTGTGGATGGCTCAGGTCCCAGCTGGTGATGAGGTGCTACATGATGTTTTCCTTAGAAAGCTGGACAGTGAGTACCTTTCTGGAGCTCCAAACCCATGGCCAGAGCAGCTGGCAGCAGCCGGACCACACATCTCCAGCTGCTGTTGGTCTCGTTTCCTTTAACTGCACGCAGCAGGGTGGGAGGTGCAGCCTCTGTGGCCGGGTGACGATGCCGGAGAGCTGCCACGCTTGCTACCATTGGAAAATCTTCCTAGCGGAGGGCATTCTCCTGGGGGAGGGAGAAAAAGAGAAGTGTGCTGGGCGAGCCCTGGCTCCGGGCGGATGGGCCGCAGGGTGCGCGTCCTCTGGCACATGGTGGCATGGGGCTGGAAGAGAAATCACAGCCGGGTGGTGACACCATGGGGAGAGACCAGGTGCTTTCTCCTCTCTTGTCACCTGGAGGTGAGGAACCTCGTTCTCTCCTGTGCAGTGTGTTTCGGGGATGATGGCTGCGTGGTGTGAAGCTTCTTGTCACCTTTGCCAAACCAGGACGTTGGCAGCAGTGCTGCTGTCTGCCACCCTGACCTGCGATGCTCGAAGTCTGGCTCTGTCTTCCCCGTAAGCTCTCGTTAGGAGGCTGGAGGTGGTGAGATCTCCCCGAGAAGCCCTGGCTCCTCCTCGTACATTTTGCCACCTTCTCCAGCCCCCAACTGTCGTGCTGGACTCACTCCTGTGTCCCAGTGCCTTTCTGGTCCTGGGGGGCCCGGGCGGGATGCCGTGTCCCAGGTGTGCCCTGGAAGGGGCTGAGGAGGGTGGGATCCCTTCCCCGGACCTGCTGGCTGTGGCCTTGCACCACCTGGGGGGTGGGCGACCCCCTCCCCTGCAGCTGCGTGCTGCCGACTCCTCTTCATCTCACCCACCGGCTTGTCGCAGGACTTTTTCAGCCAAGCTGCTTTCTAACCGCTGGGACACGTCCATGCCAAGCACAGGGCTTTGGATTCGCTTCTGAACTCTGGGGGGGTTCCCTGCAGCCTGGTGAGGTCCCTCTAAGGAGCAGCCCTGTCCCCCAGCACACCAGCTGTCCTGCTAGCAGTGATGTTGAGCAGTACTGGTCCACATCAAGGCTCCGGACAACTCTTTGCAGAGCTCAGAATGGGTCAGGAGTGAGCTTTACCACCCAAACGGGGTGAGAGCCGGGGGCTGGGTGCCACCGTGGTCCGTGCGCTGCTGTTGGAGGCAGGCTGGGCTCGCCCGGGAGCATCTCCTGGGACAGGAGAGCCAGTAACTCCTCTGCGTGCTCTGGATTTTGGCAACAGTGCATGTTGTTATGTGGAGATAATCGTAGCGCGGTCACACCAGCATCATATGTGCCTGGGATCAGCAGCTGTCTCGGCCAGAGTTTGAAAAACATCCCCAGGAGGGTCGTGCCTCCCACGTGCTCGGTGAGCCTTTGAGCCGCACAAATAACCCGCTGTCCTGGCTCCTGGCTGCCCGAATCCCCCGTCCCTCTTACAAAAGATGAGTCCTGATGGAAGGAGCTTTTTCCTCTCCTCCTGGCATGTGATCCCCAGCCTGGCCAAGACAGGAGCCAGCGCTCAGTTCATGGAGCGACTCAGCCCGTCAGGGTGCTGGAGGGACGCCAGGACCCAGCGGGAGCGGGGGACACATTAAAACCACTCCGCTTGGCTAACGAAGTTCAGCTTCAGGTCCAATGCGGCTCCTTCCCCTCCATCAGTGCCTGGGTCCTGCTTCTGCCTCACCTGCTGGGGAGTGGAGCTGCCGTCCCGGGGCTGCTTGTTCTGTCGGGAGGGGGTGTGAGGGGGTGTCACTGGTTCGTCTGCATTTGGTCTTGCTGCAGACCCCCGTGACTGGCAGAAGGAGGGTTTCCCTGGGGGGCTGATCCCGTCTTGGGTGGGAAGTCTCAGTGTAGGGATGTGGCACAGGTGACAGTTTCCATCTCGTTGCCTTCATCTTGCCCTGGATGGGTGGCATCTAATGGGAACCTGAAGAGTTTGTGCTTCCCGAAGCTGGGTCCCCTTGCGAGGTCTCTGCTTTGTCCCTCCCAGGGTCTCAGGGTTGGGATCCTGCCATTCCCCCTCCCCAGGGTGGCTGGGACCCCTGCCTGCCACCGCTGGCCACTGACATGGGCAGCTCCTGCCGCCAGCGCATGGCTCTGCATAGTGTCCCATCTGTGTCCCCCTGGGGAGAGGACAGCTCTGGGTGTGCCCCACTCTGAGGAGCCGGCGGTGGTCTGCGAGCAACTGCTGTGCCCACACTGACTGCCGGGGATTGTGGAGCCATCATGGACCAGAACCATGCTGCTCTTGGCAAACCCACGTCCAAAAACCACTTCGTGGACCTCCCTGTGCTCAGCAACCCCTCTGCGCTCGGGCTGTTGGGGACAAAAGGGCCCCGAGGAGGGTTTGGGGAGCTGGGGCAAAACCCGCCCGTGGGTCAGGGCACGTGTGAAACCGTGGAGCGGATGGAGAAATGGGAAAATAGGTCAGGCTGTGAGCACAAAGGGATATTCTCTGTGTACGGCTCCCGGCCGCTCTGGCTTGCTCATTCCAGCTGGGATCGGTGGGGATTAAAGCAGCAGGGATCTGGGATCTGCTGGCTCGGTGGCCCCAGCAGAGAGGGGCTGACGTGCCAGTGCCCCAGTATCGCTCGCCATTGCTCTGTTATTCTCCTGTGCTTGGGCCCTGTGGCTGGGGAGAAGGGCTGGTGGAGGGGTGAGACCCGGGAGGGGATGATCTTGACGTTGAGAGCTGGTGTTTGGTCTGTGCTTAGTGACAGCGCTGCCTGCATCCGTGTGCATCCCTGCGTTTCGCAGCGGCAGAGCGGTGACGGCAGCTTGTCTGCTCCTGCCAGATCCCCTCGCGGCACTGCCCGGCTGGAGCTGGCCAGGATGCCCCAAATAGCCCAAAAACTCCCGTCTTATGCAATTGCGCTGCCAGTAACAAGCCCGAGCAGTCACCAGCAAAAGGAGAACCTGCCCCCCCCAGAGGGAGATGCAGATGCTCTTTTCCAGCATGGCGCTGGGGCGGCTCGGAGAGGCGCTGGTGCCTGAGCAGCGTGTCCCGCTTCCTCCATGTGCGCTGGCTGGCAGCCCGCCCAGCCGTCGCCGCGGTCCCGGCTGCTCGCAGGGAGGGGAATGCAGTGGTGTGCTCGTCTCCGTGCTGGGAACTGCTCCCGTGGAGCAGATGGCAGAACCAAACTCGCCCTCGGCCATCCCTTATCCCTGGCCGGGCATGCGAGCCTAGGGCTGTCCCCGGCATGTCTTGGTGTGCCCGTGGCCACGGAGGTGGCGGTTTCTGTTGGGGGGGTCTGTCCATCCCCAGTGCCGGGGGGGTGGGACGTGGTGCTCGGCGCAGGTTTGCCAGCAGCATGGTTGCTGTGTTGGGGTGCCACGCTCCTCGCCAGAGGCTGTTGGTGACTCTTGCCAGCTCTTGGGGACGCCAGTCTCGAATGAGGTGCTGCTCTAGCACCTTCCCCCTGGGGAGCCGGCTCTGCTGGCCAACTGGTCGGAGCAGCTTGCCCAAACCCCAGCAGAGTGCTGCTGCCTTGCCGTCCCTCTGGGGTGGTGGGTCCCCCCCCCCCCGCGTGTCCTCTGAGAGCAGCCGTCTGTGGGTGCTGCATTTGGGGGGGTCTGGTGGCAGGGCTGGGCGAGGGGCGCAGAGCACGAGCCCCTACGGGCTGCTCCGTCCTGCCGAGGCTTGCGGTGCGTTCAGGAGTTGACCCCATTTTCCCCGCTTTCCTCAGCTCACTCCCTCCTTCCTGCGCATCGGACAGCTGAGCAATGTGGACCTCAACGAGGACGTCCATGAGCTGGTGAGTGGCACAGGAAGGGGTGCGCTGTTGCCGAGTCCCTTCTTCCTCTAAAGCACGAATGGCCGCTTGTGTTCCCCCGTTCACATCCTGCTTGTCCCAGGAGGGCTCCGGTGTTTCCTCCCGGGCTGGCTGACCTTTGTGGTGTGGGCAGCTGCCCTGCCTCAAACAGTGCTGGCATGGGGACATCACGGTCCCCTGTGTCTCTCCGGGCAGCAGCACCAGCCTGCTGGCACGGGGACCTCCTCCTGCGGGAACAAACTCAGAAGCATGTGGAGTGGGAAGGGATTTCTTCCTTGTTCCATGAGAGCTCCTTAAAGCTGCTTCTCTTGCCTGCTCCCCAGCTTGGCGTGAAGGCAGGGGAGGGGACATCTCAGCCCTGGGGACAGAGCCAGGCAGATGCTGGATCTTGCAGAAACCCTCAGGTTTCAAGTTATTTCCCCCACACACCCAAAAAGCTTTTCTTCCCCAGATGCTCCTGCCTCAGTCATGGGGCTGTAAGAAGAGCAAGCGAGAAGACAATTTTTGCTAAATATTTATTTTGGAACTCTTGGAAGAAATGTCTTAATCCGGCACCTCGGAGGACAGGCAGGGCCGGCTTTGGCCAGAGCTGTAACGTGGGGCTGGGGAAGGGTGCAGGGTGCTGCTGCCCTGGGGGCCCTCCAGCATTCTCGGTAAATGCCCTAATTCGGAGCTGGGAACAGCTTGCATGGTCAAAGGCATTTGGGAAACAGAATTTTGGTTTCTGCCCAGCAGCGCGGGCATGCTTGAAATAGCTCCTTGCTGTTGGCTGAAGGAATTTCCTGCTGAGCTGAAAGGTTGCCCTCCGCCGGAGCACGGAGCTGCTCAGAGGCAGTGCCAGGTCAGCATGGCAGCGTGGTACCTGGCTGGGCAAACCCTTCATCTGCCCGGGGTGGAGAGGTGGTGGGCGAGGGCTTGTGCCTGACAGCCCGTCCCAGCTGCCGTAAATCACATACGCCCACCAACTGGTGGAAAATCACCCCAGATCCTGGCTGGCCGGGCAGCTTGCACTAGGGCTGGGGTCTCTGCTGTCCTCCCCGCCTCTCCCGAGCATGAAAACCAGTATCAAACCAGCGTCAAACCAGCATCAAACCAGCCGTGTGTGCCACAGAGGAGGGCTGGGCTCAGACCTGGCCATCCTAACCCATGCGTCATGTCCCACAGGAGACAGAGCTCCCTCGGCAGCATCCCAACGAGATCCCCCACAACGAGAAGCTCCTGTCGCTCAAGTACGAGGTGAGTGCCCGTCTCCCTCCCTCGGCTCTGCCCGCCGGGATGCAGTGGGTTAGGGACATGGGGAAAGGGCTTGCGGCCACCCAGCTGGAGGGGTTTCAGCAGGGATGAAAGAGCGGGATGGAGGGAGGAAAAAGATAAAGGGATAGGGAGGGGCAGGGGTCTGGGGCCAGCCCTCCCTGGCACGGGCGTCTCTGCTAGACAGTGACAGCATCTCCCTTTCCTGACCTAGAGCCTGGACTATGACAACAGTGAAAACCAGCTGTTCCTGGAGGAGGAGAGGAGGATAAACCATGCGGTGAGTCTCATTGGGACCCACCTGCCCACTGTCCCTGCAGCTGGGATTTCTTGGGGAAACTGTCCCCCCCCTGCCCAGATGCTGGGGGGCTGCTCCACCCCAGGGGAGGTGGCGCTCAAAGCAGCGCTTGGGCTGGGGGGGTTTACAGGCACTGACCAGCTTAGGATGAGCCATAACACCTCAGGAGCAAGGACCCAGCATGGGATGGGTCAGACGTGAGTGCCCGGGTGCACGGGGTGGCATTGCCAGGTGGCACGGGCCAAGTACTTGAGCAGAGGAACTTCGGGAGCCGTGGGAAGCCTCTGGCCTGGGAGCTTTGGGAGTCACTGCCACAGCAAGAAGCCTTACAGGAGGGGCCTGACAGAGGCAGGGGAGCTGGGAAAGCACCTCTGCTGTTAGAGATCCCACAGACAGGCAGAGGCACTGGCTTAAAATAAGGAAATTGTGACCATGCTTTGCAAGTGTGGGTCGGCCAGCACTGGTTTTCTCTGGGCAGCTCTCCTCGGAGCCTGTGGCTCAGGGCTGTGTTGGGGAGGGCAGGCAGGTGGGTTGGAATCCCCCTCCACGCTGGCTGGGGGGCAGTGGGGTGCTGGACAGCTGGCTGTTCCTCAGGCTTTCCGGACGGTGGAGATCAAGCGCTGGGTCATCTGTGCCATGATTGGCATCCTCACTGGCCTCGTCGCCTGCTTCATCGACATCGTGGTGGAGAACCTGGCTGGGCTGAAGTACCGGGTGGTGAAGGGCAGTATCCTCCCACGGAGCCATGGCCACTGGCCAGCTGGGAGCTGCGGGATACCAAGAGAGGGGAGCTGGGGGAGAGGGCAGTGCTTCCTCGCCTGGGTTTTGGGGCACAGACCCTGCTGCCCAGGGTGCTGCCAAGAGCAGAGCACACTGTAACAGAGGAGGCTCCTTGCAGAAGCTCTGGCTGCCCTCAGGGCTCAGGATCTGCTGTGCCACCGCAGCCCAAGCGGCATTTTAACGATGCTTTATTGTGGTGGGAGGGGTGGTACCCAACCGATACAGGCTTTTCCTTGAGCTGCCTCCCCAGACATCGACAAGTTCACGGAAAAAGGGGGGCTGTCTTTCTCCCTACTACTCTGGGCCACCCTGAATGCCGGTGTGGTGATGGTGGGCTCCGTGATCGTTGCTTTCATAGAGGTAAGAGTTTGGAGGTGGCCTGGGTAGGGCACCCCTGTGCCTCCTGCCCCAGCCCTTTACGTGTGGGAAGCAGGATCCTGCTCCAGAAAACACACACATTTGTGTAATAGCAGATGTATTTCTGCCACAGTGGCTCTTGGTAGCCCCTGTGCCTTGGTGTGGCTCCAGCTGTGCCGTCAGGTTTCTCCAGGGGTGTCAGACCAGTGGGATGTGCCGCCCTTCCCTGGCAGCCCCAGCAGCCTGGGGCAGAGGCGTGCTCCAGCCCTGGGCAGGGGCGCAGATCTTGCAAGCTTTGGCCCTGGTTCAGCCTCTCAACGCTGGGTGTGCACGAGTGCCTGCGGAGAGCAGGCTGTCTGGGTGCCTTGGGGACACTCGGGAGGACAAGCCAGAGACAGGGGCGGGTTATGTCCAGGACAGGGCGATGGCCCACGGCTACTGTGAATCAGCAGTGCCTTCTCCGTGCCTTTTCCCTGGCTCACCCTGGCCACAAAGTGTGAGCCTTCTGCAGCGCTGGGCCTCTTGCTGTGGCACAGGGGGGAAACACCCAAGTGTCCCCAAAGAACCCAGCTGGTTCCTTGTCCCTGGCACGTTTGCCCCTGGAGGCAGTGGGTGCCTCGTTCAAGCCCACCCCAGAGCCTGTAGATGGGCTTTGGCCTCATCTCAGAGCCTGCCCAAGGGCACGCTCAGTGTGCCCTGTGCTGAGGGACAGAGGTGAGGTGGCCAGTGTGTCCCCATGCTGTGTGTGGCAGCCACTAACGCTCTCCCTGCTCCCCACAGCCCGTTGCAGCCGGCAGTGGCATTCCCCAGATCAAGTGCTATCTCAACGGCGTGAAGATCCCGCACGTCGTCCGCCTGAAGGTAGGAAGCAGGAGGCAATGGGCTGCGTACCTTCTGCCCAAGATGGTCCCCCCTCCGCCGGGCTGACCGGGTGCCATGTGTCCTCATGGGGTGGTCCCACCCTGCTGTGCTGCCCAGCTCCGTGTGTTCCCCCTGGCATCGGGTGGTTAAACCTCCTGACCTGGGATCGGTGGCTGTGGTGAGAAGAGCAGCTTTGGCTGATTTTTTGCTCTGGCCAAGAAGAAAGTTGGCCACCCCTAGTGCCACCATGGAGGGCTGGAAATCACAGCTTCCCCAGGGTCACTGGCTCCTGCGCTGGCTGGGTCTGTGTCCCCCGGGGCCACCTGTGTGACGTGCTGTGTGTGTTGTCTCTGTTTTGCAGACCCTGGTGATCAAAGTCTGTGGGGTCATCCTCTCGGTGGTCGGTGGCCTGGCTGTTGGGAAGGTGATGTGCACAAAGTGCTCGCTGGCACGCTGCTGGCACGGTGTCACCCACTGCTGTGCGGCGTCACCCGCTGCTGGCATGCATCCTGCAGCCTGTCACCAGCCCTGTGCTGGGACAGGGTGCTGGGGGCCCTGCTGTGACTTCCCAGTTTTGTTCTCTGGTCTGCTGGCCAAAGTGACAATGGTGTGGCCAGGCTTGGGGAGCCCCTGGGGCATGGTGCCACCATGCCAGCCTGCATGTGACTCGGCTGAGGGCAGGAGAGCAGCAGCCCACACCCATGGGTGGCTGTCCCTGCAGATGTTCCACAGGGGGGACCTGGGTGCCCTGTTGGGACCTTTCTAGTTGACTTGGATTAAAGGCAGGCATGGGGAGCCCCTGTCCCCTCGAGTGGTGGGAACAGGAGGTGGCCACAGGAGCTGTTTGCTAGAGTGAGGATTTAAGGGGGGAAATGGCCAGGTCTGTGTTTCCCGAGGGGAAATCCTCCCGGCCGGCTTCTTCAGGGCTGCGACCTGGTGAGCAGCGTTCAGCTGTCCCTGACTGTCCGTCTGACCTGACTCTGCTCTCCTGCCCGTAGGAAGGACCCATGATTCACTCAGGAGCGGTGATTGCTGCTGGGATCTCCCAGGGAAGATCCACATCCTTAAAGCGAGACTTCAAGGTTGGTGCTGAGGGGCCGTGCTGTGGGTGCCCCTCCTGCGCCCAAACCGGGCTGTTCCTCAGGGTCCCGCTGGTGGCTTGGGGTGCTGCACCCGGTGTCTCCCCTAGACTCATGGCCAGCCCTAAACCTGCCTTTGCTTTGGTTTCAGATCTTTGAGTACTTCCGCAGAGACACAGAAAAGAGGGACTTTGTCTCAGCTGGAGCCGCTGCTGGTGTCTCGGCTGCGTTCGGTGCCCCCGTGGGTATGTGTCCTGGCTCTGGTGCTGAGCGGCGCCTGCACGTGGATTTTTCTCCCGCTTGCATGGAGGCAGCTGCCTGGGGCACTGCAGGAACCCTCCTGCAACGTGCCCAGCCCTGCTCTGAGCTGTCCTGCGCTGGCACACAGCTCTCGGGAAGAGGGGAGGGGGGTCATCTGTCCTGGATCCCAAATGTTGCCTCCCTGGGATGGCCGAGGGCGGTGGAGGGGCTTCACTGTGATCGGTACCTCACCGCTGGCTTGGTGGGTGGCTGTCCCTTCCCTGGAGCCTGCGGGGTCTGGGGCAGTGTGGGGCATGGGGACTGGGGTGAATTTGGGTGCTGTGCTGGTGCTGTGAGCCGGGGCTCTGGCATGCGCCCCTTGTGAAGGTGTTTGTGCCTTGCGTTTGCAGGGGGTGTCCTCTTCAGCTTGGAGGAAGGAGCTTCCTTCTGGAACCAGTTCCTGACGTGGAGAATTGTAAGTGCTGGGGAACAGGAGCGGAAAATCAAGGGCTGCCTGCTCCGGTGGGAGGCATTGCCTTTTCCTGACACCCCCAGGCCTCCTGCCATCCCTGCTCAGCCAGGTGGCCACGGGTAACGCATCCCAGGGAACAGCATCCCAGCTCCCCTTCTGTGCCCTGGTCCTCAGGGGCTGGATCTGGACCTGGCTGAGCTCCGTCCTGCTGCCAGCACCTCTCCGAGGGAGCTGCTTTGGGCTGTGCCCCACGGTGATGGAGAGGCAGAAGGAGGAGCGAGCCCCTGGCCGGTGTACGCTGCCCAGAGCGCTGCTGTGGGGAATACAGCCCCTTGCCCTGCTCCAGTGTGGGCACCAAACCCTGCCCAGGGGCCTTGGGGAGGGGATTGGGGTAGTGCCGGGGGTGCGTGGAGGTGTCTGGCGGTGACTCTGGGCTGCGTCTCCTTCCAGTTCTTTGCCTCCATGATCTCCACGTTCACTCTGAACTCTGTCCTGAGCGTTTACCACGGCAACGCCTGGGATCTCTCCAGCCCTGGGCTCATCAACTTTGGACGGTTTGATAACGAGGTACAGCAGGGATATTCCCCATGCAGGGCTTTGTCGGGTGGGGTTAGAAGGAGCCCGCAGCAGCTTGGGGACACCAGTCTGTCTTAAAACATCACCTTGGGCTGAGGCAGGCTCTGCCCAGGCAGGCTGAGGGGTCTGGCCGGCTCCCAGCTCCACCAGTCCCAGCAGGCGGCTTCTCTGGGGGCTGCACGGTGTCCAGGGGAGGCTTTGGGGCAGCGCTGGTTGCTGCTTGCTGGTGCAGGATTGAGCTGTCCCAGCAGACAGTGACTGGCTGCAGATGGGCCAGGAGATCTGAAGCCCGTTTCTTGCTTGCTTGCAGAAAATGGGATACACGATCCAGGAAATTCCCATCTTCATCTTCATGGGAGTGGTGGGTAAGTGAGCGCTGCTCTTTCAGTTTGATTAGTCTGAGTAATTTCCTCTGTTCTCTGTCTAGGTCTCAAAAGCTTTGGGATCCAGTTTCCTGGGGAGAATGGGAAATTCATTAAACTCTGGAGCAGAGGCTGCTTGTGGGGCTTACA
>WKFP01013323.1:0-25429 GCA_011057875.1 Pterocles orientalis | reverse complement strand
CAGCAGCTTGGGGACACCAGTCTGTCTTAAAACATCACCTTGGGCTGAGGCAGGCTCTGCCCAGGCAGGCTGAGGGGTCTGGCCGGCTCCCAGCTCCACCAGTCCCAGCAGGCGGCTTCTCTGGGGGCTGCACGGTGTCCAGGGGAGGCTTTGGGGCAGCGCTGGTTGCTGCTTGCTGGTGCAGGATTGAGCTGTCCCAGCAGACAGTGACTGGCTGCAGATGGGCCAGGAGATCTGAAGCCCGTTTCTTGCTTGCTTGCAGAAAATGGGATACACGATCCAGGAAATTCCCATCTTCATCTTCATGGGAGTGGTGGGTAAGTGAGCGCTGCTCTTTCAGTTTGATTAGTCTGAGTAATTTCCTCTGTTCTCTGTCTAGGTCTCAAAAGCTTTGGGATCCAGTTTCCTGGGGAGAATGGGAAATTCATTAAACTCTGGAGCAGAGGCTGCTTGTGGGGCTTACACGGGGGCGAGAGCTGGATCCCAGCCCACCCCTTACCCTTGGAGCAAAGGCGAGCCCCTGCGGTCCCCGTACTGCAGAGCCATTGAGTGGGGTCAGTGCATCGCAGGCGTGGGCAGCCTTTTGCTTTCAGACAAGCTGCCCTTGTCCCCAGGGGACTGGCCTGTCCCTCGCCTGCCTTGTGCCACCGCTGGGATGCTGGACCTGGCCACCCTGCCACTGGTGCTGGGCTCCTCTGGGTGGGTTGTTGGTGTCTGCCTGAGCTTCACACGATCCTCGTGTCCTGGGCAGCTGTAGGAGAGCCTGGGACCCGTGCGCTGAGCTTTTCCTCTTTTGCGTTTGCAGGCGGGATCCTCGGGGCTCTGTTCAATGCCCTCAATTACTGGTTAACAATGTTCCGCATCAGGTAAGAGCTGATGGGTAATGACAGCGATTGACATAGGTTGGCTGGTGTCTTCTGCGGTCCCCCAAAGCAGCATTCCCAGTGCACTCATCTCACGCTTAATGTGAGCACCAGCAGCCCCTGGAAGCGGGGAGGGAAAGGTGCCATGTGCCTCTCGCTGCCGGCTGAGGCTGTGACCTGACCGTTATATGTGCTTCCGAGAGTGACGAGGGAATGCAGAGAGTTGCTAAAGCCACCCGAGCCCAGGCTGGCACAGCCAGTGCTTGTCACCAGCTTCTCAAACACCACGACTGGCCTCGGGGGGGGATGACCTGTGGCTGTGGAGCACTGACGGGCTGCAGCATCTCCCAGGGCATCGCTCCTCTTGGCTCTTCATGGGCCACAGCTTCCTGGGCTGCACCCCCAGCTGGATCACACCAACGGGCGAGGCAGGCAGGGCTTCTGGGGCTGGCAGGGCAAAGCTGCTCCTGCTGCTGGCCTCCTGCCCCAGGTCCCCACTGCCGCTTTTCCAGACAGAGCAGGACAGCGTGGCAGGGTCTGGGAGGGGACAGCCTGTCTGTGTGCCCAGCGTGACCTGCCCAGCCAGGCTGCGGGGGTCCTGCCCACTCCCTGGGGTGCTGGCCTCACTCCTCTGCTCCCTTCACAGGTACATCCACCGGCCCTGCCTTCAGGTGGTCGAGGCCATGCTGGTGGCAGCAGTGACGGCGACCGTGGGCTTTGTCATGATTTACTGCTCGAGGGACTGCCAGCCCATCCAGGGGAGCACGGTGGCGTATCCCCTGCAGGTAGGAGATGCTGGAGAATGGCCCCCATCCGCCCCAGGACGGGGACCACCCCGAGCCTGGGGAGGGGCTGAGCAGGGAGACGAGACCCTGCTGGGTTTTGTGGCACTGGAGCTCGCAGTCAGTGCCCTCTGCTGCAGGCAGAGCTGGAGACCCAAGCACGGTGTTGGTGTGCCCAGAGACACTCCTGCGCCGGCACGTCCCCCTGAGCCTGGCAGCCTTCCCTGCCGCAGGGCAGCCCTGATCTGCCACTTCTAACTCTCTCTTTTTCTTCCCTCTCAGCTTTTCTGTGCTGATGGAGAGTACAACTCCATGGCCACTGCCTTCTTCAACACTCCTGAGAAAAGTGTTGTCAACCTCTTCCATGACCCTCCAGGTCTGTGCACCCACCAAGCAGGTCCTTGAATGCGAGCAGAGCGGAGCTGGGCTCACGTGGGGTGGCCGAGCTGTTCCCTGGCCGCTCGTGGGACGAGGCAGGGGGTGATCAGCGAGGGCACGATGGGATCGAGCAAAGCACTGTGCCCGCTCCTTTCCTGTGGTGACGGAAGGAGGAGGGATGGATGCTGTGCCTGGTGACACCTATGAGCTTGGCCAAAGGGAGGTGGTGGTCTTGGTCTTGGGAGCCCGTGGACAAGGACCTGGTTTTGTTCGTGCACGTTTGCAGGCTGTCGCTGCGGAGTTGCCTGGGAGCATGTCTTGAGCCTCGCTGGCTGGAAATGTCTCTGGCTGTTTTCTTAATTAACAGGGCCTCTTGCCCCAGAACGACTTTACCTTCTGGGCAGGTTGCGGAGGTGGATCTTGGGGTTTGGATTTGCTTGAGAAATACAATTTGGGTCCCAGGTTCCAGCTCCCATTTCCCTTGGACTTAGTGTAATGCCAACATGCCCTCTACCCGCTGCTCTGAGTTTCCTGCCCAGCTGCATGTGGGCGGGGAGCAGACAGCTCTGAATTTCTAGACCCTGAGCCCAGAGAGTCCAGCTTGGCCACCCGAAGCCAAGCTATAACCATCCTGCGTCCTGGGGCTGCTCCCTGCGGTGCTGGGTCCTCCCTGGCTCTGGGCTTTGGTCCGCTGACCTCTGAGGAGGGTGGTAAAGTGAAGGAGAGCTGGTAAAGTCCTTGTTTAAACTAGACTGAGCAGTGCAGCAGTCCTAAAATAGCAGTAGGCTGAGTCCTGGGGACAGCAGGGTCTCGCTGCGATGGCACAGCCCATGCCGTGGGGCAGCTTGGGGCTGGCCGGAGCAGCCGTGGGAGCTGCGGGTCAGGAGGGGGTTTGTAGGACCAACCCTGCTGAGCTGATCCCAAAGCTGGTGGTAGGACCCCTGCCAGCTCCCCAGCACCTCTGTCCTCCTGACCTCGTCCTCCAGCACCGGCAGTCCCTCGGGGCTTTGATGTTCGTCACACTGCCTCGCGGGAGGCTGGGAACCGCAGGGCTGGGAGGGGACGGGGCATGGCAGGTCGCAAGATGGAGGAGAGGCATGTGCTGGGCTGGGTGGGATGGGAGGGCTGGGGGTGGCACCGGCCGGCTGGTGGGGGTCTTGAGGGGGCAGAAACAACCTGAACGGCTGGTTCAAAAGGCTTGTGCTGCCAAGGCAGAGGGCACGCCCGATGAGAGAGGCTTTCACTGCTGGTGTCTGTTCTGTGGCTGCACTGTCGTTGTGTTCTCTGGGCTGCAGGATGCTGTAGGACCAGCACTGACTCTGTTCTCCCTTCACCCCAGGTTCCTACAACCCCATGACGCTAGGCATGTTCACGCTGATGTATTTCTTCCTGGCCTGCTGGACTTATGGCCTCACGGTGTCCGCAGGGGTCTTCATCCCCTCCCTGCTGATCGGCGCTGCCTGGGGGAGGCTCTTCGGCATCTCCCTGTCCTACCTGAGCAAGGGCTCGGTGAGTCCCGGGTGGGGAGGAGTGCTAGGTGCAGGAGCCAGGGTACCCAGCCCTCGTCCCTCACTGCTGGGCAGGTGGTGTGCAGGGGGAAAAGCTCAGAGCAGCAATCGGGAGCGGGTTGGCTCCTCACTTGATGTCTTCCTGAGCTGGATCTGGGCTTTCCCGTGGCCTGACAGAGCCCTGCCAGCTGGGCTGTGCTGGCAGCCTCGGGTGCTCCTCCCCCCTTTCAGGGGGTTTAGGGGCCAGGGCACTGCTCACGGGCTTTGGGTGCCCTGGGGCCAGCAGCTGACTCGGCTCCTTCTCTCTCCTGTGCTCAGATCTGGGCTGATCCTGGGAAGTACGCCCTGATGGGAGCTGCCGCACAGCTGGGTGAGTTCCCTACGGTGTGGTCTTGGCCACCTCCTGCTCGTGTTGGGGTGAAGGTGGCGTGGGAAGAAGCGATCCCTGCTTTCCTGGCACAGCTCCTTCCCCAGCTGAAGCCCTGCCTGGCTGTTGGCTTCCCAACAACCCTGCCACACACAGCCAGCACTGGGGCACGCGGGAGGGCTGGGCTCATCCCAGGCACCCCAGATGACTCTGCAGGGACTCGGGGGCCTTGGGTGTTCTGTTGTCCCCTCGCCCTGTGTTTCCCTGTCCTCCTAAACCCCTTGGGTGTCTCCTGCAGGTGGGATAGTGCGGATGACGCTGAGCCTCACTGTCATCATGATGGAGGCAACGGGCAACGTCACCTACGGCTTCCCCATCATGCTGGTGCTGATGACGGCGAAGATTGTGGGAGACTACTTTGTGGAGGTGAGGGCTGGCATGCTGGCTGGGACACAGGGAGAGGCTGTGGGTTGGGGTTGGTGGAGCTGAGGAGCTGTGGCGGGGCCAGGACAAGCGTGTGCTCCCTCCCCGATGGGAGCTGCTGCCCAGCTGTATCCCTCGGCATCTCACCAGGCTTCTCCTGACAGCTTGGCTCTCGTTGCAGGGTCTCTACGACATGCACATCCAGCTGCAGAGTGTGCCCTTCCTGCACTGGGAGGCCCCGGTGACGTCCCACTCCCTCACGGCCAGGTAGGTGGCTTGAGGAATGCTTGTCACTCCTGGGGCGGCAGCTTTTGGACCACACTCTTGTCCTGGGCTGGAGATGGAGGTGGTGACACACTTCTGTCCCAGGAGCCTGGCGCCACCAGCCCAGCTCCTTCCCCAGCCGGGAGTGTAGTTCACAGTGTGTTCCCTCCCCACGTCCTGGCAGGTTTTGGGGACAGAGGAGGCATCAGGGCTGCAGAGGCATGTGTACTGGGGGGGGTATTTGGGGTGCATTGCTGTGGGGCTGGGTCTCACACCAAACCCTCCCCGCAGGGAGGTCATGAGCACTCCTGTCACCTGCCTGCGGAGGATCGAGCGCGTGGGCACGGTTGTGGACATCCTTAGCGACACCTCTTCCAACCACAACGGTTTCCCGGTGGTGGAGAGCAACCCCGACGCCTCGCAGGTGGGCTGGGTGCTGCTTTCAAGAGGATGGGGCTGGGGTCGGCCACACAAGGCTGGCCGTGGAGTGGGACCCTTGCCCTTGCTCCCCCTGCCCCCAGCCTCATCTCGTGTGCTCTGTCGCAGGTGGCAGGTCTGCGGGGTTTGATCCTGCGCTCCCAGCTCATCGTCCTGCTGAAGCACAAGGTGGGTGATGCTGCATGGGGGCTGTTGGGGCTGTGTCTGAGCCCTGGTGTCCCTGTCCCACCACTGCCTCGGGCCCCTTGCTGCCTGCCTGGCTCGGGAGGAGCTGACGGAGGGTCTTTGGCATCTCCCTCAGCTCATCTGAGGAGACGGGGTGCTGCCGTGCCATGCTGGGGTTACCCAGCCTCATCCTGCACCCCGCTGGGCTCAGGAACCCAAGTGAACGGGGAATAGGCTGTTCTGCAGGTGGCCCACCTGCCCCGTGCTCCTGCCCTCTTCCCTCCCTGCATTGCCCTGGAGCCTGTCGGTGCTGTGGGACAGTCCCTGATGGTCTCTTTCCTCCCAAGGTTTTTGTGGAAAGGGCCAACCTGAGCCTGGTGCAGCGGCGGCTGAAGCTGAAGGATTTCCGGGACGCCTACCCCCGCTTCCCCCCCATCCAGTCCATCCACGTCTCCCAGGACGAGCGCGAGTGCATGATCGACCTCAGCGAGTTCATGAACCCCTCACCCTACACTGTGCCTCAGGTAACAGCCAGGGACCCCTCCGCCCCCCCAGCATCCCAGGGGTCACGGGTGGGCGATTGGTGCCCATGCAGCCTGGCTCTGCCTTGCAGGAGGCGTCGCTCCCGCGGGTGTTCAAGCTCTTCCGCGCCCTGGGACTGCGGCACTTGGTGGTCGTGGACAATCGCAATGAGGTGAGTCCCTGCTCGCTGGGTGCGGGCAGCCTGGGCTCCTCGGTGGGGGGGAGGACAGATGCTGTTCTTGTCCCCAGGCTCCCCATGCCAGCATGGGGCTGTACCCTGTCCCTTTCCCGGCAGGTGGTGGGCATGGTGACCCGCAAGGACCTTGCCAGGTACCGGCTGGGGAAGGAAGGCCTGGAGGAGCTCTCGCTGGCACAGACGTGACGTATAGCAGCGCTGCCCAGCAGAGATGTGCCCCAGCCCCTCGCAGCCAGGGACCCCCTTTTGCAGGAGGCGGGGAGAGGATGGGACCAGCCTGTGCAGGCGTTGTGGTGCCTGGAGCACTGGCACGGCCGCGCTGGGCTGGCTCTCCTGCCTGCTGCTGCCTTCCCATGTCTGCTGCCGCCTCTTGTCACCCCTTCCCCTGCTTCCACGGGCTCCAGACACCCCCTTGGCTCCCTTAGCTCCTGCCGTAGGCTCTCCCTGAGGGCTGGGTGAAGGCTGGAGCGTGCTGGGGGAGCAGAAGTGCCCTGCTGAGCTGGGCACAGTCCTTTGCCATGGCATGGGGCCTCCGTCACCTCATCCCCCCAGCCTGGGCTGTCTGGGACCTAGACCTCCCCGGCTCCTGCTGCAGGGCCTGGGGGGGAGCAGAGGGGACATGGTGGGGTTTCCTCCTGTCCCCCCTGCCCTGTGCTCTTGCTGGCTGGGTCGGGCTGAGCCCTGGGCCAGGCGCTTGCGTCCCTGCTCCCCTGGCCGGAGGAGGGGGCTGTGCCCTGCTCGGCTGTGCAATAAAAGGGCTCCCGTGGTTCAGCAGCTGCTGCCTCTGGCTCTTTCTTGGCTGCTCTGACCCCAGCCTGCATGTGGGGAGTCACCCCTGGGGTCTGGGGCAGGGATGGGGAGGGGGGAGCTGGCTGGGCCAGGCCAGCCGTTGGTCCTGCAGCCTGTGTCCCCAGGGTGAGCCACTCCTTCCCTCTTGCTGCTGCCTCTCCCTTCACCCATGCTGGGGTCCAGAGTCCCCCCCAGGGCTGTTTCTGCACTTGCTGCAGCTTGTCCTGGCCCTTGCCACCAGCCTGGACCCTCTTGGACATCCCAGAGCCCCCCCCAGCCCTGGCTCTGGCTGGGGAAGCAGAGCCTGCTCCAGCCCCAGCCCCTCCGCTCCCCTCTCCCACCATCCCTGGTGCTCCCCTTGGCATTGCCCCCTGCCCTGCCTTGGGGCTGCCCCCTTCTTGCTCGGGGAGGGGCTTTTGCCTGCGGGATACTGTGCTGAAATAAAGCCTGTTTGTACTTTTATCGTGGGACTACCTGGCTCTTGGTTCCCTTCTCCCCCCATGCTGCTGCCCCAGCGCAGCACCCGGGCTGTCGGTGTCCCCTCGGGGCTGAGCTCAGCCCTGTCCCTGCTGCTGGGAGGGCACAAAGGGGACCCCTACCTTCCTCAGCCCCCCAGCAGCCCTGGAGTGCTCCGGGCAGGGGCCAGCTGCCCCTTCCCCCGTGTTTTTCCTTTTCAAGGCCAACAAAGAGCCTCTACAAAGCCGAGGATGCCTGGGCTGGGCTCTGGTAATGGCCGGTGTGCGTTCGGTTCCCCGGCACTGCCACGGGGCAGGGGACCGGGGGCTGCAGCGGGATCCCCGGGACGGTGACGGGTCCCTGCTGGGTGCCAGCAGCCCAGCACTTTATGAGGCCCTGTGTCGCCCTTTGCCCCGGCGCGGCCAAGATAAGGGGATGGGATCCACCGGCTTGGGCCGCAGAGTAAACACGGGCTGCTGGCTCCTGCCGGCACCACGCATCCCTCCACCGCTGCGGCCACGCCGGGTGGGCTGCCCTTTGTCACTGCTGGCAGGGACGGCGGGGGGGCGGGCAGCAAAGGACACCGCATGGGCTGGTGCCTGGTGGGAGTCATTTATTCACTTGTCCCAGCGCCGGCTCTGACCCGGCAGCTCCAGGTGCCCCGCTGCTGGCACCGGGTTTATCATTAACCGGGTGGTGCACGGCGGGGCTGGGGTCCCCCAGGGCCACGGTGGGGTCACAGCCCAGCAAAGGGCTCAGCCTCCAGCCCAGGGTGGTCCAGGTCCGGCTGCAGCTCTCGCCCAGCGTCCGGCCCCGGCTCCACCGTCCAGTTGGCCAGGAGGTCGCTGAAGTCGGGGGTGCTGGTGTGGAGCAGGCCAGCGGGGCTGGGGCCCGGCTCCCTCCAGAAGGAGGGTGGCAGCTTCCTGCGGTGCATGGGGGTGATGTGGCCGTATTTCCTTGCCAGCTGCTGTGTCTTGCCGCTGGCTGCCCGCGGCGGCAGGCACCGGTGCACGCCATACTCGAAGAGCTCGGCCAGCGGCCCCAGCCTGTGCGCGGCTCTGGGGCCACCACGCGGTGCCGTGGCCTCGGGCTGGGCCTCGGTGTGCCGGAGTGAGCTGCAGTCCTCGGGCACGCCGCGGCCACTGGCGGCCTCCTCCCGGCCCCGCCGCCCGAAGTACCGCTGGATGTCGCAGCTGATGAGCTCCGAAAACTTGAGGAGCCGCAGGGTGGTCTCGGCGGCACTGGGAACAGCTAGCTCTGGCCTCACGCTTTCCTCTGCTGCCTCCTCTTCCTCCTCCTCCTCCTCTTCTTCCTCTTCCTCCTCCTCCTCCTCGGAGAGGTCGTGGAAGTCGGGCTCGGGGCGCGCAGGCAGCAGCAGGCTGTGCGGGAAGGGCGAGGGCAGTCGCAGCTCGGCCAGGGGCCGGATGACGCCCGCAGCCATGTCGGCACGCAGGGGGACCCCAGGGCCTGGGCTCACCCTGCGGGCACGGACAGCGGGGTGAGGGTGGCACGCACCCCGGACCCTCCCCAGCCCTGCCCCAGCCCCACACCTGACCCCGAGGTGGCAGGGGGACCGTGCCATGCCACGCTGCCGCCAGGGTGAGGCTGCTGGGCAGTGGGGACGTCCCCTACAAGCTGTGGGACATGGGGCAACAGGGATGTCCCCACCAAGCCATGGGATACAGGGCAGTGTGGAGATGTCCCCATGAAGCCATGTCCCCACCAAGCCATGGGATAGGGGGCAGCAGGGACATTCCCACTGAGTCATGGGACACGGGGCAGCAGGGACATCACCCCCTCCCAAGCCACGGGACATAGAGCAGCAGGAATGTCCCCACTGAGCCATGTGACATGGGGCAGCGGGGATGTCTGCCCAAATCCCTGGGATGGGGGACAATGGGAATGTCCCCGAGTCACGGCACGTGGGGCAGCAGGGATGTCCTCACCAAGTCATGGGATGCAAGGCAGTGGAAATGTCCCTTTGAGCCATGAGCCAGCAGGGATGTCCCCCAGAGCCATGCGGCAGTGGGGATGTCCCCCAGAGCTGTGGGGCAGTGGGATGTTCCCCTTACCCCCAGGGCCATGTGTGGAGCTCAGCACCCACCCTGTGCCCTGGGCTGAGCACCCGAGCCACCGAGCCCCGTGTCCTGCCCACACCATGGCCCCGTGGGTTCCCTGCGATGGGCCAAGCCCAGCCGTCTCCCCGCACCGTCCCGGTGGGCTATGGCTGTGCTGGGTCTCGCTGAGCTGGATGAGGCCCCTCTGTAGTTAGCGCTGCCTGTGCCCAGGGGTCCCCAGGCCCCACCTCGCTGCAGGGCATCCCTGGCCACCAGCCTGGGACCACCATCGTCCCAGCCCTGAGAGGGTCCTGGGGCAGGGGGCAAATCCTGGGGGGACAAGTCCTGCTCCTGCCATACCAAGCACAGTGCTGGGCCCTGCACCCAGCCTGAGACATCATTGTCACCGTCTCCGGAGTCACCCCATGTTTCTCTCTGTGCTGTCCCCACCACAAGACCCCCAGTCCTGCCTTCATGCTACTGTGGGGTGGGCGGTGGGGGGCTCAGCCTCCTGAGGCACCGCACGCCTCCGGGCTGCAGGGAGAGGGGAGTGGGGCCGCCCTGGGGATGGAACCAGCCTGTCCCACTGCCACCCTCCACCGGGGAACCGCCAGAGAAGCGCCCGGGTGCCGGAGGGCATCGCCCGGGGCCGCAGCTCGGCACTCACCTTGGCGCTGCCGCCCGGCCATGCATTGGCTCCCGCGCCGCTCCCCCTTCCCGGCCCTCCACCTGGGCCCGAAGTATTTATAGCGGAGCAGCGAGCTGGCGGCTGGCAAATATTTGGTAGCCGTATTGTAATAGTAGACTTGGTAAACAGAGCCAGGGTTTGCTTTAGCACCCAGCAACGGGAGAGCGGCGCGGGGAGGGCCATGGGGACGGAAGGCAGGGCTCACCTTAATGGTTCACTACCCAGGGGATTTTCAAGTGTTGTTCCTGTAAATTCACCTATTAAATCGGCAGCCCCAGCTGCCAAACTGCCCGCACACTTGTGCCGAGGGCTCTTATCTCTCTGCTGATTGGAGGCGAAATCAAGCTTTGTCAAATAGGCGTAAAATTAAATTTCATGCTATTTTGACTCCTGGAGTAGGGAATCTTCTGAAGAACATACTGCGCATCGAGCGATGCTTCTGCAAACAGGTGCTGTCGCTGCGGCTGCAGCAGGCAAAGCATCTCCGGGGGGGTCCTGCTGTGCCAGCCCCCACCCAGCAGAGCAGGGCCAGGTGCCATGTGGCCCCCATGAGGGTCCGGTTCCCCCATCTCCAGCCTCATTGTTCTCCCCAAGGCAGGTGCAGGGCTACCTGACCACCCCCAGGATGGGGTTTGGCACCTTTTGAGGTGGCAGGATGTGGCCCCAATGGCACGGCTGGCACTTTGGGGTGCTGTGCTCCCCGGGGGTGGCAGGCTGGGTGCCTGGGGCCTGTGGCTCTTGCCAGACAGCGGATGCAGAGATGGGGACATGCCGTGTGGAGGACGGCTGGGCCAGCCCCATGGTGGGGACAGGAACGGGAATGGCAGTGTTGTCACTGTGGATGGGGTGCTGCAGTGCCCCATGTCTCTGCTATGGGCTGTGGCCATGCTGGCCCACGCAGCACAGGAGGGACTGAGGACAGTGACGATGGCAAGCAGCTCGGTCCCAGGGTGGCTGTGGCCAGAGGTGACATTTCTCCTTCACAGCGGGATGTGCCAGCAGGGCCGTCTGGGGCAGCACAGAGGGGCCAGGGGACACAGATGGCTGGGGACTGAGGGTGACTAGGGGTGGCTGGGGACACAAAAGGCTGGGGACTGGGGGTAGCTGGGGGCAGAGGACAGACAGGGGATGCAGGACAGCCTGCCTGTGACAGCTGGAGGGCACAGGATGGGGGCCCCTGACACAGTGCCCAGACCCTGTCACCGCCTGTGTTGGGGACACTCATGGGGTGGGACACTTGCCATCAGGATGGGGGACAGTCAAAGCCCTGCTCCAACGCTGTCCTGTCCCCTGCTCTTGGGGTAACCCCAGCTCCCAGTCTGCCCCCCCAGAGCCCTCCCTGCCACCCTGCCCTCAGCACCCTGCGCTGAGCTGTCCCCCAGCAGCAGGATGAGGCCCCCAGCCCCGGGCTTGGTGCAGCACTGGGGAGGAGAGTGCCAGCCCGGGCACAGCTGTCATCCACACCCCCCCGGGGGACTCTGCAGGGACTGAGCCAGGCACCAGCACCCGCTCAGCACCTGCACCGGCCCCGCAGCGCTCCCGCTCCCCTCTCCAAACTGGCAACGCCACACTGGCAACGCCGGCGCCTGCCCGGGCACTGCTGGGCAAACACGGACGGTGGCAGCTGATAAGCCACGGGCACCCTTCGGTCTGCACCCGACAGCACCCACTGTCACCCGCCTGCCTGGCACGGCTCGGCATGGCACAGTCTGGCACAGCCCGGCACAGCTCAGCATGGCCCGGCAGGGTTTAAAACAGCCTGGCACGGCTCGGCATGGCCCGGCAGGGTTTGGCACAGCCCAGCATGACTTGGCATGGCACAGCTCAGCATGGCCTGGCAGGTTCCAGCATGGCCTGGCACGGCCCAGGAGGGTTTGGCACAGCCCAGCATGGCTCAGTATGGCCTGGCATGGCTCGGCAGGGTTTGGCAGAGCCCAGCATGGCCTGGCACAGCTTGGCATGGCTCGGCAGGGTTTGGCACAGCCCAGCATGGCCTGGCACAGCTTGGCATGGCTCGGCAGGGTTTGGCACAGCCCAACATGGCCTGGCACAGGTTGACGTGGCTCAGCAGCCACTGCAGCCTGGCTGCCGGGCCCACACTCGGCCAGCCCTGGGGAAGGTGCTGAGGCACCCAGGGGCAGCACCATGGATGGGTTCCAGGCCGACGGCAGCAGCCCCGTGAGGAGCCCGGCCCCAGTGCCAACACCTCCCGCCACAGGTAAGGAGAACATGCCTGAATCAGTGAAAACACCAACAAGAGGGGCCTGTGCGGTGCTGGGGGACAGTGATCCCCCCCCTGCTCGCTCCTGCAGCTCACCCAGCCCTGCCCCACTGGCCTTGGTGTGTCCCCATGCTCCCTGGCTTCCGAGGCTGCTGACATGTTCTCCCAGAGGGCTGTGCCGGGCCCCTGCAGTGCACGGTGCTCCTCAGGGGCTGGGGGGGCCCTGACAGCCCCCTCCTCAGACCAAGCACCCCCCCAGAGCAGGGCCAGGGCTTGCACCCCGCTCCCCACAGCGGGATCAGACCCCCTTGGCCGGGCTGTGCTCCCCAGGGCCAGGTCCCCCCAGAGTCAGCCCCCCTTTGGGCCAAGACCCCCCACAAGGGTCAGCCCCAGGGCAAGGCCCCCCCGAGCCAAGACACCCCCCGGCCAGAACCCCTCAAGAGCCAAGATCCCCCCAAGAGCCAGCCCCAGGGCTAGGCTCCCCCAAGGCCGAGAGCCCCTCAGGGCCAGAACCCTCCAAGAGCCAGCCCCAGGGCCAGGGTTTCCCCAGGCCAAGACCCCCCAGGTCAGCCCCAGGGCCGGGTGTCCCCAGGCCGAGACCCCCCTGGCCAGCCCCAGGGCCGGGTTTTCCCAGGCCGAGATACCCCTGGCCAGCCCCAGGGCCGGGTTTCCCCAGGCCCAGACCCTCCAGGTCAGCCCCAGGGCCGGGTTTCCCCAGGCCGAGACCCCCCAGGTCAGCCCCAGGGCCGGGTTTCCCCAGCCCAAGGCCGCCCACCCCCCTCCCCCCCCAAGTCTCAGCCCCGCTCCTCGTCGCTCCTTCCCCGCCGCTGCGGGCGGTGCCGCCAGAGGGCGCTGCTGCCGGCGGGCGCGCTTGGTGCTTTGTGTCCATCGCGGGCCGCCGTAGCGCCCGCCCGCTCTGTGCCTCCGCCACTGTGGAGGCCGCGCCGCGCCGAGCGGGGCCGGGCCGGGCCGGAGGGGCGGCGGGAGGCTGAGGAGGGAAGAAGGGGCCGGTGGGGGCTCCGTTGCCGGTGGGGCCGGAGCCATGAGCGACATCCGCCACTCGCTGCTGCGGCGGGACGCGCTGAGCGCCGCCAAGGAGGTGCTGTACCACCTGGACATCTACTTCAGCAGCCAGCTGCAGGGCGCGCCGCTGCCCCTGGTCGACAAGGGCCCCGCTGAGCTCCTCGAGGAGTTCCTCTTCCAGATCCCCAAGGAGCGCGGCGCTCCGCCCAAGGTGGGCCCCCGCCGCGGGGCGAGGCGTGGTGGGGGCCCGAGGGGCCGGACAGGGCCCCCGGTGTGGGGGAGGCTGCTCCAGGCCGCGGGGAAGAGGGGTGGGCCCTGGGGGCTGGCGGCGTAAGGGCAGGGAGCGGCCCGGGAGAGCGGGTGTAGCCCCGGGGAGGAGCCGTGGAGGCTGCTGCTGGAGGCCGAGGCCTTGGAAGGACAGGACGGGTCCCTGCGGGGGCTGCTGCTGGAGGCCGAGGCCCCGGGAGGACAGGATGGGGCCCTTGGGTCCCTGGGGGGCTGCTGCTGAAGACTGAGGTCCCAGGAGGACAGGACAGGGTCCCTGGGGGGCTGGTGACTTAGGGGTTTTTCAGCAGTAGGGTTCTGTCTGGTAAGGCCCCAATGGAGTGGCCAGGACTCTGGGAGACCAGAGAGGGCCCCAGGGAGGTGTGGGGGAGCCCGAGGCCCCTGAGCACTGCCCACAGGCTCATGGGGCTGGGGCTGGGCCGTACCAAGGTTTTTAGATAGTGGACGTGAGCTGGAGCTGAGGTGGGGACCTCCCAGAAAGCTGCAGCCAGAAACCACAGCTGCTGGTGAATGTTGGGGTGGGCTGGGGTCTGGTGGGATTCTGGGCTTAGCCATGACCCCCCCTGCCCAGGCTGCCCAGCAGTGCCCTTAGTGCGGGTTTTTGGAGAAGGAGGAAATACTTTCCACTCTGGTATTAGTGTCTTACCTCTGTTGGTGGGCAGCGCTTGCTAGTACATGCCCATGAGCAAGCACCCGCCTCGGGTATGCGGGTACTCAAATACCACCTACAGCTCTTCTGTGTAAGCAGCTGAATGCAGTGGTGGTTCAGGAAGCTCGAATACGTGTGCTGTATGTAAAGACTGAGTTTCCAATACCTGAGGGAAGCTCTCAGCCTCTGCTGTTCCCATTTTTGACCAAAGCAGCTCTCGATTCTTCACGAGTCCCAGTATATTTTACAGCTTTGCTTTTGTTTTCTTGCAGAGATTGAATTCACTTCAGGAACTTCAGCTCCTTGAGATCATATGTAATTATTTCCAAGAACAAACCAAGGATTCAGTCCGGCAGATCATCTTCTCATCTCTCTTTAGCCCTCAAGGAAACAAAGCAGATGACAGCAGGATGGCTTTACTAGGAAAGCTGGTTTCCATGGCAGTGGCTGTGTGCAGGGTTCCTGTTCTGGAATGTGCTGCCTTCTGGCTGCAGGTACAGCTTCTGTGCAGGCAGGGCAGTCTCAGGGAAAGAGTGAGGGAGTGTCCCTTGATGGGTACAGGTGGACTGAGGCAGAGTGTCACCTAACAGTCACAGTCAGCTGCTCTTCTGTGGCAGTTTCAGCTGATAACGCAGCTGGCTGCTGCGGCTGCATTCACCAGACCTCTGTACTCATGTCCGCTCCTTTGGTGGAAAAAAAGGTAAAGCTTTTCCAATCTATGTGTGTGCTGCATTGGCAGAAGAAGATTTGGGTTTTATTTACTGTGGGTGAAAGTTGTTTGTTTGTTTGTTTTCTGCCTGACCCAACCCTAGTATGTCAAAAGGGTTTGACCAACACAGGGACCAAAACTGAGGCAGCTGCCTTTGCGGGATGTGCAGAAGTCACCTGCTTTCCAGGCAGGGATGAGCAGAAAGACTGTGTTGAGAGGGGAGGGTGGGAGAAGCACGCTGTAATTTTGGGAAAGTGGAAACACAAATGTTGAAACAGCAAAGGGGCTTGGTGAGGTGAGCAGGCAGAGTGCTTGGGCAACACAAACTTTGAAGGGAGCTCTGTAGAACATTCTGTGATTGGGTTTAATCTGCTTTCCGTTGGGTGCTGTCCTGCAGCGAACCCCCGCCGTGTACTGCGTGAGGCTGGCCCGAGCCTTGGTGGATGACTACTGCAACTTGGTGCCAGGGTCCATCCAGACGCTGAAGCAGATATTCAGTGCCAGTCCTCGCTTCTGCTGCCAGTTCATTACATCCGTCACAGCTCTCTACGACCTCTCTTCAGGTAAGTGTTTCCAAACTGTGTCTTTCAAAGTCAGAGGTGCAGAATAACGCAACACAAATTAACTGTTGCAAATTAATTAACTGCTGAAATTCTGAAGATGCTTGTTACCGTGTAATTACTGCCAGGAGCAGCTCAAGGGTGTGGCTGTTACATCGTCTGTCACTGGGATGAGAATAAAAATAATGTCGCAGTGGCTGAAGGGAGAGTCTGCTGGAGAAGCAGCCAGATGACACCTGACACAAAGGGCAACGTCCTCTGCAGAAGGCAAAGGGACCTTATTGATTGAGCAGCTTTAGGAGTGAAAGCTGATCTGCCTGGGCCGGGCAGTGTGGCCTCCTGTTGTGTGTCACCTACCTGGCAGATAGACTCAGGGCTGACTCTCAGACCAATTCCTTCTGAAAAAGGAGGAAATGCAAATTCTGAATGCTTCCAGGCTGGAGCAGGATTTCTGCTGAGCAGGGATGAAGGGTGCAATCAACAGCGTACTGCTTTAACTGTGTGTGAGCAGCTGGTGGTTGTTGCTCAGACACTAGAAACACGGAGGGGTCTAAAATAAGTCTGATTTACCTTTACTCAGCGAGAGAGATGGAGAGCTCGTGGTAGAGCAGGGAATGACCATACACTAAATACCAACATCACGTATCATCCAAAAAAGCAAATACTATTTGTTATCAATAAGGAAAGTGTTTGGCACAGTCTTCTCCAGATAAACAGCTCGGTATTAGTGAGAGAGCGCTGCAGGAGCAGACTTTAAAAAAAAAAAAGTATTTGGTAGAGCTTATAGCATATTCTTCTTCAGTATCTGTTTTGTGCCACCACGTGGAAGTTCATCCAACTAATTAAAATATATGTTGGAAAAGAAATATCATGAGTTATAAGAAGTAATTTTTGTTTAATCCCTTGGTTTACTTGAGATGTTACTGGTGACTCAAGAAAAGGAAGCTTGAATTTCAGAGAGAGATCTGTAACTGGACAGTCTCCACCATGTCCTGAGGACAGGAGTTGATCACACAAACAGCAGTTACCTGTCATACTTTGAGGTCTCAGAAAAACTACAAACTGGAAAGTACCGGTTCTGTATCCAGTGCATCTAGGTAATTCTGTAGTCCAGGTGATTTGTCCTGTAAGTCATTTCAAGCTACAAAAGAACTGACAAGATATTTTGGTCTGAGCCCTTTGTTGACACTCGCACAACTTGCAACCAAAGTACATTGCTCGGTCCAGTGGCCTGACCCTGCGGCGGGATGATGCACGACTGTAAAGTCAGCGTTTCTCCTGTCTGTAGCCAAGCTTCAGTTCATGACCACGTTTCACCTCTTACCTGAAGCTTGACATAATCTGATAATTCTTTCCCTGTCACATGGTTGTGTTGTGGGGTGAAGTTTTTCTACAAAGACATACGTGTTTAGGTAAGTCTTCAAGGAAACGATTGGGGTGAGGAGAAAGAAGTGCCAACAAGTTTTTCCTATTCCCTTGTACATTGGACTTCCTGTGGCAAGTGATAAATGGAGACTGAGTTTAGAGAAAAAGTGAGGCGGTGACAGGTGGGAGAGAAGAAAATAAAATAAGCTTTGCTGGGAAAGGAGATAAGTGTTGGCATTTGGTGGTGGAGAAGGTGAAGTTGACAGGAATGTGGTTGTGTCTGAGCTGGGGAGGTTCTGAAATGGTGATTGTGACAGTGTGGGAAGGGCGTGTGTGAGAGATTAATTAAAGTCTGCTGTCCTGCGCTCCAGTGCAAGGCTCAGCTTGCTCAATAATATCTTTCGAATCTTCAGATGACCTCATCCCTCCTTCGGATCTGCTGGAGTTGATTGTTTCCTGGATCTTTGAAGACCCCCGCTTGATCCTCATCACCTTCCTAAACACTCCGATTGCAGCCAACCTGCCCATAGGGTTTTTAGAGCTCACGCCGCTGACTGGACTGATCCGTTGGTGTGTGAAGGCCCCCCTGGCTTATAAGAGGAAGAAGAAAGCCTCTCTCTCAAACGGACATCCTCCCAGCAAAATTGCCAAGGACTCGACTTCAGAAGAAGACAGAGATTGTCATCAGCTCTATTCAAAACTGCACCTAAGTGTCCTGCAGGTTCTTATGATGCTTCAGGGGCATTTAACAGAGAAGAACCTTTACGGGCGCCTGGGGCTAGTACCCTTTGACCACGTGGTTCCACTTGTTGAGGAAATTAACAGACTATCTGACGAACTCAATCCTCTCAATGCATCCAAAGAGATTGAACTGGCTCTAGACAGACTGGCTCAGGCTTTGCAAGTGGCCATGGCATCGGGAGCGCTCCTGTGCACTAGAGGTGAGCTGTCGGTGGGGCTGGCAGAGACCCTGGCACGGGATTCTTTTCCTCAAGTGTGAAGAGGTTGGAAGAGGGAGTTCTGGGGTGAGGGGAGTAAAGATCGACGTGTTCACAGCAGAAGTAGTAGCCTGCCACTCTTAGGAAGTGATAGTGCAGGAAATAGTTCAGGAAAAATAACTGGATGGAGAGGGAGAAAGGAGAGACGGTTGATGCAGGTGACGGGTGCGTTGCTTTGCACAGCTGAAGAACTGATCTTCGACCTCGCAGTGTGCACGAGTGGGTTATGGCTGAGCGTCCAGCACAGGGACAAATTTTACCCCCTGAGATTTCCTTGTAGCTGTTAAAAAGCGCTGTTTAATTGTGCTTCAGTTTGACTTCTCCAAGTTTGCCTGCTGGAGGAGGATTGTGAAGCAGATAAACCATGGGGTGGGTGTGCTAGACAAGGAATTTGAAAACCAAACAAAAACCCTTCATTCGGAACTCCTGCACCCTCAGCTCTCCTGTAACTAGACCCCATTACGACACATACCATTTCAGTTAAACTCAGCAAAGCAGCCCACTAACGTGGCTTTCATCTGTCTTTCCTGTTGCCAAAGTGAGTTATTTCTGAAAGATCTGCAGAGACGAAAAAAGGAACTGCCTCAACACAGGGTCAGCCAGAAATAATGTTTTCTTAATACCCTCTCCTGAAAACAGGTGATTTTCAGTGCGACCAGGAGGCTTAAATCTCCCCAGCAGCCAGGGCAGTTAGAGCAGACCCGGGCTGGGGAGAGCGGCCTCTGCCTAAGCAGGTGCCTGAAGCTTTTGCCCTGGCTGAACTGGTGCTACTGGTCACATCTCAACGTTCTGCTTTCTGATCTTTCATCCAGTAGCTCTCGGTGTAATAAGAACAGGCGGGAAAGTGGAGGGTTTTGAGTTGATGGCTTAATTTGGCTGTTTTTTCTTAGCCGTTCACCTGCATTCTGAGCACTTACTGTAGAAGTGGAAGGCAGTTTGGTGTAAGTAGCTGCTGAAATACCCGTTGTTTCAGTGTTTTGGGGGAGCGTTTGTCTACAAAGGCAGGAGTTTGATCTCAAGCTGTTCCTGAAAGGACTCCAGCAACAGGATGTGTAGTTAAATACCTTGGTTCTAACTGTTCTGCTCTAGCTGAAGTTTGGAGATGGTAAAAAAAGGTGCAATTTCCAGTTAATAGACTTCAGCAAAAAAAAAAAAAACAAAACCCAACCCCTTCTTTGCACTAGGACTGTTTAAAAAACTCCAAACTAGTACAAACCAGGTATGAAATAAGCTTTGCCTAGCTTTGACCTGATGCCTTTATCATCGTAAATGGCATATGGGCAGAGTCGTACCTTGTATTTCCTGTGTCTTACTTCTTGTTAGCGTATTGGTATTGGAAATTCTACACTGAGGCTTGGGCTGCCTTGAAATGAAGCTGCATTTCCCGTATGGCAGTGTAGGTTAAATTTCAAACTTACAAATAAAAAAAGCTGAAGTAATGACTGGTGAGGTGGAGAAACATTTTCTCTCCAATGGAAGTTTTTGTGCTGAGAGTGGGATTCTGGATCTGCTGAACACTGGAGCTTTTTCAGTAATTGACCTCCCTAGGAGGGAGAGTGCAGAGGAAAATTGCTCCAATTTCTGCTTTACCCTCATTGTCATGTCTTCTGTCCTCTTTCAGATGACTTGAGGACTGTGTGCTCCAGGCTCCCGCATAACAAGTAAGAGACCTTTCTACGGCTGTGTTGGTTTTGATGCTTATTCCAAGACACACATTTGAGGGCTGCTGAGACAAAATCGCCTCTAAAAATTTGTGTTTACTTCTGGAAGTTGGCCTTCACTCATACGCAGTGTAGCGTGCGCAAGGATAAAGGTGAAAGACAGTGCTGGCTACTTCTTTCCTTGCAAGCTGGGCTCGACTGAAGGAGGCTTCAGTGACTCCCACTGCGTACACGATCTTGCCCAGCCTGTGTTAGAACAAATGCACAGAAAGGGAAAATGAAATTACAGTATGGAACCTGCTCCAGAGCTGTCCCATCCCCAACTCCCCACTGGTTTACCTGGCCCTAAGCTTAACTACACTTTGCTTCTTGCCTCTTTGCAAAGAGCAACCAAATTTAAACAAAAAAAAAAGGGAAAGAGGAAAAAAAAAAGTCTTCTGGAAGTTGTAAAGAGCATAATTGATTCGCTGTCCTCTTGCTTCTCAGCAGGGCTGTGTGTTGGTTATGAGTTGTCCTTAGAGCCAGGCCTTTGTGGGTTGGGAGAGCCACCAAAGCCTTCTCTAAATAATCCTCGTGTCTCTGAATTTCTCTCCACAGCCTGCTCCAGCTGGTGATTTCAGGTCCAGTACAGCAACCGACCCATGGCGCTCTGCCACCAGGATTTTATCCTCATATCCATACTCCTCCTCTGGGCTACCCCGCGCACGCCGCCCACCCAGCGCTCCCGGCTCACCCGGCGCTCCCGGCTCACCCCGTACAAACATTTATACCGGGAATGACATTCCCATACCGACCTATTCGCTAAAATGCTGGGACTGTAGAGTGTACCCGGTTTCCCGTAGTCTGAGGAAGCCTTGCAAGATGAAACCAGATATCTCGGGGAACCACATTTTCCTCTTCAGTGTCGAGCTGAGCAGTGCCCGGGTGAGGGATCAGCCCTTCGGCTGTAGAGAAGACACAGGCAGGCTGCAGTCGATGCGGATGCAGGGTACAGATATTAGGGCAGATCGTAGGGATGAAAGGAGGGGGTGGGAAAAGGCAACAGAAACTCCAAATCTGTCCAGTGTGGGAATTTTTTTTTTGACCCACATTGTTTCATATAATCACCAAGGGTATGATACTTCTCAGTCATGTTATTTGTGCTGATCTGTGTACCGCACGGTGAGCCTCAGGGCCAGAAGGAAGGGTGTGAGGTTTTTCAAGCTAGTCCACGCCAGCCTGCTTGTTCCTTTGTAAATGTTTGTATCTATAGCTACTGGAGCTACAGAGTACATGTACACTGTATATTTTTGGAACACAAATGTTTGTTTCAGAAGCACAAGGTAGAGTAAAGCAGCAGTTCCTATTAAAAGAAACAGTTTAAGAAGCATAAAATAATTCTGCCACTTTATCTTTCAAATAGCGATTAGAAGCTCCAACTTGGGCCTGTGCTAGGAGGGAACAAAACCCCTTCATGGCTGCAGCGACCCGCCATACTTCCGACTCAGGAAATCCCCCCTTTACACGCCTAGATCAGTGATTCACAAAACTGGGGTGAGATCTGGTGCGATTAATTAATGCTGGCTGGCAAGAACGGCCAGAGGCTGGCTGCGGTGTGCTGGCCAGCTGCAGGCGAGGCACAGGTGGCTGCAGAAGTGTCCCAGGAAAGGCAGCAGAGCTCGCTGCTCTTGGCACTACAGCAAAACACGCCATCCACTGCCTTTAGTTGAGCTCTTTTGTGTCGTTGTGCTGTGACTGTGTGAGCCCTCTCTGCGGGGTGAAAAGGCAAGGAAGAAGGGTCTGTTGTATATGTTAGTGACTTCGTTACCAAAAGCCCCGCTGCTGTTGTCCTTATTGGAGATGTGGTGGCTGCAGTTACCTGCTTGCACGTGGGCTGCAAAAACCAGACAAATTAGATGGAAGCTGTGAAAATGTGATTTGAATGAAGCAGTTGAAAAGGAAACTCTTTGCCCTTCTCTGGAAAGGGAAGGGAAATAAACCATACAGTTATAATATTAACCTGGGGTCAGCCCTGAAGGGGTCAGGGTGATCATTGGGGGTCTCTTCCAACTGAAACATCTTATCCTATCTTATCTCACTGCGTGTAGAGCTTCATCGACACGGAAGAAACCCTTAAAAACTGATTTCAGGATTAGAGTCCTTACGGGCAGTGTAACACACCGTCCCAGCACCCCTTCCAGCGTAGGACTGGGGGAAACTGCGGGAGAGGCATGTGGCCATCCTGCGTCCCGTTTCCCAAGTGTTTGTCCTCAAGGATCCATCACTCATTTTAATTTCCCCCTTTAATTAGCAACTCTGATTCCTTTCTATGCTCCTACTGGGGGCCACCCACGTGGCCGCAAGCAGCGGACCTTTCCTGCTGCGCATGCGCAGGGCCCGAAGATCACGTGGTCTCAGACAACCAATGGGGAGGCGCCTTACTGCGCGGTGCCTGCGGAAAGGAAGTTCCCGGCCGGTGTCCGCCGCGGCTGCTGGCCTCTCGCCCGCCTCCGCTGCCCGGAATGCGCTGAGCCGCCCCGCCATCCCGCGGCGCGCCCGCCGCCCCTCCGAGGTGAGCGGGGAAGCGCGATGGGGGTCTCCCCAACCGAGCGGGGGGCCGGGGTCGGCGTCGCGACCTGCGCCCGGGACGGGCCCGAGCCCGTCCCGGGCGCAGGTCGCGACGCCGACCCCGGCCCCCCGCTCCTAGGCCGCGGGGATTTCCAGTGACTGGGTCTCATGGGGCAACCGTACGAGTGCTGACTTGTGTCTGGTTGAGACAAGGCAAGTTGGGGCAAGTGTGTCATTGGAGTTATTAAAAAAAAAATTATCTGAACTCTAGCTGGAGTCGGTTCGGTCCCACTCTGGGTTGGGTCCGGTGGTGTCAATGGAGGAGATCATTCCTTGGTTGTGGTGGAGATGCGGGAGGTCCTGTAGCTATGTGTACAGCTATTCCTTCTCTTGGTGGGTTCTGAGTTGGTTTTGGGGGCTCAGCCAGCGGGATGGGGGGTTTGTAGCCTTAAGTAGCGTGTCTCTATTTCCTCTGTAGCAGATTTTCCCTTGGGAGAGCTGGGAGTGTGTTGTGTATTGCTAGATCCAGCTCTTCCCCTTGCAAAGGAATTCCTCTGGCTCTCCTAGCTGCTCCGTGTGTCCTGACAGCTTGGGTCACAGCTCACAGATCTCCCCGGCTGGCTCAAAGCTAATACACACCAGCTTAGCTTTTCTGTGCTTTGTCCTTCAGAAGCCTTGTGCCTGTTTGAATCAGCCTGTAGAGCTTTAGTGGGGGGAGAGCAATTGCTGGACTTCGTATCCATGCAGGATGACAGCTGGATATGTTTTTGCAGGGTGTATCTTGAGGTTGTTAATTGTTGTCCCAAAGAGTTTGCGGCACAGTACTTCCTGTGGGGCGCGGTGGCAGTTGGCTTTGCAAGAAGTGTCCCAGGTGCCGTGCCCAGTTCCTCGGGCTGCGCAGCGGTGGGTTATACCTGTGCTGTCTATATGGTGAAAATAGCATCTCCGTTTCAGAGACTGCTGAAGCTGCATGCTGAAAGTGCTGCTTCTTCTCATGTCCTGTTAGAGTGACTGGAACCAGTGTCCTTGCCACTGGGCTTGCTCTGTCCAACCAGGAGCATGTCTTAGACATTCACTCTTGATTAGAGGCATCAAATTAATATCAGCTCCTGTAGTAAGCTCCGTAAGTGCTTAATTTTGTTTCCTGTGTTGAGTTTGAACTCTGTTAGCCTGCTCTTTATCTGTTGTAATTCATCCTGTCATTGTTCACCTACAGCACTTCCCAGTATGACTGTGGTGAGCTCCTCTGAACCTTGGCCATTCCTTGTAGCTCTTCTTTCTGCTCTTGAGAACTGCATGAACGTGGCTGAGTGTCTGGCCTTTTGTTGAGAGTTATATAGAGGCATTAAACACCTGTAACATAAGGAGCACACTAGCTCAGACAGACCGAAGACTTTCTAGATGTGTGTTTTCCCTTTCTGCTGTGATAATTTCCAGTATCCTGTTTTGACTGCTGCTGAGCAGCAAACTCATGTTCTCAGGGAACTTGCTGTGAGAGCATAGTTTGTTTTGGTTTTTTTCCCCTCACAGTGGTTAACACAAATTGGAGATGTTTGCCTTTCTCCAACCTGGATTCCTTTTTTATCTACCAAGTTATGGACTTTATCTGCCCTTTTATTAGTCTTTTGGTATCATGAGAGCTTTCTACAACTGTGAACAGCTTCAGATTTTACTGTCCTTGAAATCTGTGCCCAGTCACAAAGGATCAGTTTTTGTTGCATATCCATTCATCTCTTCTCCCATCTAGTTTTTATGAATCTGCTGAATGGATTATAGCTGGAATATCTTTTCACTATGGATTCATCCTAAATTTACTTCCTTTCTTTTAATCTGCCATAGACTATCCTTAGTCCAGTTTAGTTTCCTTAAAAGCCTTTACGAGGGCCCCTTCTGGTGGTTTTTTGGGAGTGCTAGTGCATGGTTTTAGTTTTTTTAAAAATAAATCAATTGACTGTATGAATAACTCTAGCAGATTTCTCAGAAGTGAGATTCTTTTTAAAAAAGCTGGTGTCTTTCTCCCAACATGTCATAATTAGAGTGTGAACTCTTCGTTGATGAGAGGAGGTTGGCGCAGCCTCACCCCCCTCAGAAGCGGTGGTGCTGGGTACGACCTGGTACCTGGCTTTTAAAGTAGATGGTTTTAATCTTGCAGGTTAAAAAAGTAATTCTGTTACGTCTTATAAACTAGTGCTTTAATTAGTCTTTATATGCATGGCAGCAAATAAAGAAACACAATAGTGTGTAAGCATTGTTCTAATCCATCATTGGTTCTTTGAAGTAGCAGCCGCTGTTGTTTCTCTCAGCTGGTTGCTTGGTGTTTTTAAAGCAAGTTGACTTCTCGTGTCTGAGTAAGTGGCTGTCCTGTGAATGCCCTCTTAAAACCTGTGGCATTCGTAATTTTTGTTTCTTCTCTGAAACCAGAGCAGTATCATTGTGTCTTCTGGGATCTGGGCTGGCCTCAGATGTCGTGAAATGTTGTGGGAACTGCCTGTGGAATTTGGAAAAAATGGTCTGTAGTTGGGAGTATGTGTGTTTGTTTTTGTTCATGAAGTCTGGTAATTCTTTCATGTCTGTTGTTAGTTCTTTCCCAGTAAGGATTGACTATTTGCATGTGGGGGTGTTTGTTTTCTTTGTTGAGAGTTTGGTTTTTTTTGGGGGGGAGGGGGGCGTTATGAGTATAGGTGGTGTGCCAGTGCAGTCTGATGAGCTGGTCAGTGCGCTGGTGCTGGTATCTGAGCCTGTTGTCTGATGTGAGCTGGTCCTGCCACCTTCCTGGCTGTTTGCTGTCTCTCTGCCCCACACCCCGGCCACTCCCAGCGTGATTTATGGAGTGAGCAGCTGAAACTCTGGCTGCAAAGGCTGGCTCTTGATGACAGCACTGTTGTGAATACCTGAGGAATGACAGGTACCCAACCGGGGAATTCTGTGTGAGTGGTTTGCAGAGGGGATTCAGGAGTCCTGGGCTCTGCCTTCCTGCTCGTCGGGGGATGCAGGGCTGGAGGCAGCCTTTGGTCATGGACGGAGTTCCCTTCGTGACTTGGTGCCAGGGGCTGCTGTTAGTGCTTTGTTCCTCTGCTGTTGAGATGCTTTTAAAGAAACGTTTGGGCTGAACGTTGTTCAGTGTCACGGCAGAGAAACGTCTGTCTCATCTGGGGGCCTCTTCTACAAACTTGGAAGTTGAACGCTGTCTAAAATTGTAATTAGAGTGATATCGCTCTTGTCTTCCCAGGTTTTTCTAACCAGTCACAGCGTGTCTGATGGCTTCAACGCAGGGTGTTGCAAAAAGACTTGGAGCTTCATGTCTCACACTTTGTTCCCCCACCCACACTTTCCTCCTCGCAGAAAAGTAGGAACGGGAGCTGCTTGGTTTTCCAGTGTTGGCTTTTAATCAAGTTTTTAATTTCTCTTTTTCAACTTATTCATGTGGACGTAAGAGCAGATCTCTGTGCCAGAATCCATTTTAAGTGTTAATAGCTTGAAGCAGTGGGGTTTTTGAGTCGACCCTGGGCTGGAAA
>WKFP01013321.1:74832-126021 GCA_011057875.1 Pterocles orientalis | reverse complement strand
GACCTTATTAATGTTTATAAATATGTGAAGGGTGAGTGTCAGGAGGATGGAGCCAGGCTCTTCTCTGTGACATCCAGTGATAGGACAAGGGGCAATGGGTTCAAGCTGGAACATAGGAGGTTCCACTTGAATATGAGAAAAAAACTTCTTCACGGTGAGGGTGACAGAGCACTGGAACAGGCTGCCCAGAGATGTTGTGGAGTCTCCTTCTCTGGAGACATTCAAAGCCCGCCTGGATGCATTCCTGTGTGATCTGATCTAGGTGTTCCTGCTCTGGCAGGGGGATTGGACTAGATGATCTTTCGAGGTCCCTTCCAATCCCTAGCATTCTGTGATTCTGTGATCAGGTAAAAAGATTGCTTACTAAAAAATAATTATAGAATGATATAATCTTAGTTTGTCTTTCAGGCAAGCATTAATCACAAAATACAGTGAAAAGAACTGCAAGAAATCATAGATTCATAGAGTAGTTGAAGTTAGAAGGGACCCATTGATATAATCTAAGTCCAACAGTCCAATTCTCCTACTCAGGCAGGGTCACCTAAAGCCAGTTCCCCAGAAACATAGCTGGCTGCTCTCTGGGAAACCTGTGCTAGTGCTTGATCACCCTCAGGGTAAAAAAGTGCTTTCTTGTGTTAAGATGGAATTTCATATTTTTTCATTTGTGCCCATTGTTTCTTGTCCTGTGAGTGGGCACTACTGAAAAAAGCCTGGTTCCCTTGACTTCATTTCCTCCCGTCCAGAGAGAATGCACACCGTTAAGATCCCTCCAGTGCCTTCTCCAGGTTGAACAGTCACATCTTTCTCAGCCCCTCCACAATACAAAAGATGCTTCAATCCCTTAATCATCTTTGTGGTCCTTTGCTGGACTCACTTTACTAAGTCCATATCACCGTGCACTGGTGATCCCATAAGTCCAAATGAGACCAAAATTTTGTGCATTGCTTTCTAGAATGTTGTAGAAAAAAATAACATAAAATCTATTGCAAATGAGAAGAAAATCTAGACTATGATCTTGCGTGTCACAGAAGTTAATTTTTTTATATTTGTTTATGATTCTCTTTCAGATCAATGAAAGATTTAACAGACACCAAAAGCGGGGGGAAACTTGCTGCAACAGGCAAAAAGAGGAGAAATCAGTGAAGAAAAAGAAAAACAAGTAAATCCCGTAGTTCATGTCTGATTTGTTTCCTACAGATGTATGGCCACCCTGATACAAAAGAAAGAAGTGAGGTAGTGCTACAGGAACTACAGCTGACAGTTAACAAAAAGCACAGTCCAAGGCACCCTGGTAAAAAAGAGGAAATCAAGAAAGTAATTTACAGCATGAGCAGGCATCAAAGTATGCTGAATGGATATTCTGGAGTGAGTATGCACAAGGAAATATAAGCTAGAAAGCTGTTTAAACCTTACCTGACTATTCATTATACGCTTTACTCACATAACATATAGCTTAAAGGTCTGAAATTCTCTCTTCTGACTGCATACATCTGTAAGAAAGCGTACAACAGGATGGCTGGGATCTCAGGCACAACCTCTTCTCAATACGGCTTCTCTTACTCATAACACAAACTATAGAGGCTCAAAGGCACTACCACGGAGAATTTTGCGACTTTTGCAATACATAAGGCAAAAGCTATGGAGTACATCTTCTTACCTGAGACATGTTAAAAAAAAAATAAAACACCAAACTTAAAGTGACTTCTTTACTATTTTTACTCTCACAATTTATGATAACAATAATGTCATTGTTTTCTCTCCGGGGATACAGTTCAGGAAGGATAACTAAAAAAAATTCATATAAATGGTATAAATCAGTCCACTGATTTTTGTGGTGATTCACACCTATTAAGGATCAATGTCAGCTTTCTCTCTCCCATTTGCAGTTGCTTTATATTATAGTTTCATTTACAACTTAGTCTTCCCATCCTTTTCCTCTTTCTGATATACATCCACAACATGAACCTTTTGCTCCTCTCTACAAAATACAAAGAGCGAAACTATGCTCTCAAGCAGCTCATCGACAAACCACCTCACTCTGATGTTACTATAATTTTCCATCTTGTATGTTTGCTTATTTTCTCACTTGCAGGAATTTTGAATTTCTCAACCAGACACATTCGCACAATTATTTTTACCTTATTTTATGCACCCTGCTGTGTATGTCTATAGGCTCACAGTCAAACATCTGCTTCCTCAGCAGCTGATAATCTTCTAAGCTCTGTGGGACTTGTTTACTAGCCTGTGCCAAAGGGGCACAATGTTCTTTGAGTGGCTCTGGTAGAGAGCTGTTGAATATTTTACCAAGAGGAAAATCAATGGTGAGCAAAAGCAAGGGTGAACTCACTTCCACTTGATTAACTCAAAAAAGTAGATTTTCAAAGGAGGGACCAATTCACTCAATTCTGCTATAGTAAAGACATAAGCCTCATAATTATTGGGACTGTTTTTTTAATTAAAGCATAAATGTCCACTTGGAACCTGATCTAAGGAAATTAGATTGGGATTTTGTTTCTCTCTTAAAATATCCAGGTTAAAATACTGACAGAGGATGCCAGATGTACAGGCTTGGTATATATAAAACCACCATATATTCCAGGTAAGAGCTTAATCATGATAAATTTGTAGTCGCTCCATATCCAGTACGTGCTGTTGAATCAGACCTTCACTTTTTTTTAAGCAACCACCTACCTTACGACGTAAATAAAATGAAACAAATGGGATTTTTTCCCCCTATACTCTATTGTGCATGGAAGACAGCATGTCCAAGTAAACAACATAACCTAATTTTATGTTGTCCACTTACGTGTCCCTTCCTGATTCAGCCTCTGGGTGTTCTGGACAAGTCATTTCATTTCTGCTTTTCCTGTGAAGCAGTAATAATAATACTGACCTCCACAGCAAATTGCTTTGAAACTTAATGATAGAAACAAAATAGAGAAGACAGAAATTATCATAATGAGATTATAATAATTTAATTATTCACACATCAGTAAAACCAAAATTACAAGGTAATGCAATAACCTTAAATAGTATGAAAATTCAGCTTTTGAAGACTGCTCTGCTAAGCGTTTGCTAAACAGTATACAATGGTTCCCAACATTCATTTTTCAAGAAGAAACTATTATTTGCCACACAGAGGTATATCAATTATCAGAAACTTCATTGATAAGGCATATCTTAAGACAGATAATTGAATTACTTCTGAGAAAACTAAGCATTTGTTTTAACATATTTGGGTATTTTCAGCATGCTCAAGTTTTCCTTTCCTACCAAATAAAATACCTTTTAAATACTTCTGTTAAATTATCAACTGACCGCATAAATTCCATGCAAAATTTAACACAACCATATTTCAGTAAGAGGTAGAGCTGTGTGAGCATCCCTCTGAGACTCATTCCCTTATGGGGACAAATGAAGTAATTACCTACTTCAGTATTTTACCTGAAAGTTCCCAGTCTTACCAGGTTTTTCCAGGGTCTTTCTACTAGAGTCTTACTAAACACAATCCTCAGAAAATCTTTCTGTTTTTCACATCATCCTTTTAAACAATTTGCATTAATTGAAATGCCAAGATTAAAAATTATGTGCGCTAAATAGCAGGAGTCAGCATCAGATTCTGCATTTCTTAATAATGTCATAATAGTTACAGTAGGTATCCATACTATATTAGCAGGGTATATTTTCCCACTTGTTTTCCCCAAAATAAAAATAAAAATAAAAATAAAAATAAATAAACAGGCCCCTCACTCACATCCATCTATTCAGTCCAGTAACTTTGGTGAGTACGGTTCCAGGAATAAGGTGTAAATTAGCCATTCTATTGAAAGCATTTTCTAATTGAGAGAAACATTTTGTGTGTAGTTTTGAGTGTTTTTATTTGTCTTAGTAGCCCGATACTGAAATATGATTAAGTGGTCATGATTATAACAACTGCGTCAAATATAGCTGTGTGTTTATCTTGACAGTGTTACAGCACACAACAAATAGATACAGCTATCTAGGAAACAAACACAATGTTTTTTCTTGTGTTCTAACTGATGTCTTCTAACCCAATAGGGGTTGGGAAAAATTAAAAAAAGATATGTACCAAGTGAAATCGTATGACTGCTTTTCTCCTAGGGCCCTCACAAGAACAAAAGCATGGCTACCAGGGGGCAAACAGGAAGCCATCATTTGACATGAAACATAAAATAAATGCATCAGCCTCAAGAAGGACAAAAGGAACAAAGGCTTGAGTAATAGGTCAAATTTCAGGTATCTTGCTGGGGTAACTGTCAAATTTCCTCTGCCATGTGTTATAGACTCGCCAGGTGAAACAAATTGTTATATAATGGTTGAAAAACTTTAATAATATTCGACCATGGTAACTTCTTCTTTACATAACATACAACTTCAGTATTAGAATGAATAGAATATAGGAAGCTACAGCAAAAATTATAGATATAGTCTTTGGATTAGAAGTGGGAAAAGTTATTAAAATAACCAAACAGACCTAAGCCAGTACCTTCTGCAGATTGAATATCTGAGAGTTGATGGAAACAGACAAAGTAAAACAAACATCCATAAGAGAACAAATATAGAATGAGGTAATAGGGGGACCATTAATTAATTTTGAAAATATTTATTTTGTTCTTTTCCCTTTGACATATTCACTAGCTTTTAAGTGTATAGTATTGGTAATGATTTTCTTACTTTGTTTTGATCTGAATTAAGAATTAATTTTGATCTTACTGTTAAGATTTAGCAGCCTAATGAAATTAGAATAAATAGTATTTTCTGTGTCAAAGCATCTCTCATATTTAATATTGCCATATTATAATATGTTTTGTAAGCTGTCTGTGTATCTACACAAAGTATTATGCTCACATAGAATACAGATAGACTAATTTAATAATGAAAATCACTAATTATTCTGTAGCTTTGTAAGTTGGGCCATATGGGAGATACTCAAATGTTTTCTTTTAGGGAATCTATATTATAGAAAGAAGATAGAAATACATTTGAGGGCACATTCTAATCTAGTATGCAAGACTTTTGAAGGCATACTACAGATACTGCTACACAATCCAGAAATCCCACATTTTAGGCAAGTATATATATTTACAATTTGTTTAGAAAATGTCTTTTGAGTAATGAACTTTTAGCTTCCTTAACTCAGAGATGAAGTTCCATACAGTGAGAATAGGAATCCTTTTTCCACTGATCTATCATTTTTCCAGACAGCTAAACCTAAGTTCTTGTAGAAATTGTCTGCATTAACAAAACAAATTATCGGTTGTTCACACATACCTTGACCCTTCAATTATTTAGGTACAGTTAAGATGCGTTTCTTTACATTCACAAGAAGCACTACAGTTGTCACATACAATAATATAAATAAATACATAGCTGCTTACAAAGTTCAATGCCAAATGCTGTAGTATCGCAACCTATAAAATTAAGCAGTGGGTCCAGAAAACCTGAACACAGTTCACTGGCCCACAAAACCATTTTAGCAATAGGGAAGTTTAGCATGCACACGGCAGAGACAGTGAAATGGCCTTTAGATATCCCAAGTGGATGGCAGTGTCTATTACTGTTGACTACAACTCAAGGGAAGTGATAGGTGAATTAGTCAGTGGGTTCTGATTGGCAGGACTCCTAAATTCTGCAAGGAGGAATTTCTGGAACACTAAACTACTTTTAGCATGGTTCTTAAAATTATGCTGAAAATCACATACACACCTAATATTTGAACCTTTAAAAAGGACACTACACCCTGGGAACGGTTATTGTTATAACGGTGAGCAGTTTAGTATATTTTTTCCTTTCTTTGTTCTCCAAGTCCACATTAATTTGGGGAAAATAAAATCTCTAATATCATGTTTAAAAATTGGGAGCAAAAAAGTTACCCACATAATATTTTCTTAATTAACATGTTTTCTGTACAATGTTAGTATATTTTTGTAATTCTACTGCAAATAACTAATTTACAGGAAAAAAAAATAAACAGTAGGCCAAAGTGGATCTGCAGTGCAATTCTACTGTAAATTGATGGTATTATCCTCAGGATGCACTTGGCCATTGTTTTGTGCCAAGTCAGCACATTCGTGTCTCTAAAAAGCTAAATGAGTTCAGGTAAATCCTTTCCATCTTGGAACTGGAACATTTTCCTGCTGTGTTTGAATCAAATGCATTAACGCACTGAGGCCCACAGAACACACTGTATGTCTGTGTCTGGAAACTTCTGTTACATCCAGCTTTATGGAGTAAAAAATCTTTTTTGAGGGTGGGGTGCCAATTGCAATTGCACTTTAATGTGAAGCAGGGGGTACAATCCCTTCCCAATACAAAGAAGAGGATTTCACTTTTGTCTCTGGTGTGCTTGCAAATTAAGATGGGTGAATCTCCTTGACTTTGCTAACTTTCTCATTTGATTTCAGATCCACACAATGCTCCACATCCCTATACAATTCAGTTGAAAGGGTGTGAAACAAAGCACACTAGAAACTTCTGTTACAAGATCAAAAAATTCTGCATATTATGTTATTGAATACAATTATTTCCTTCAACGGAAAAAAAGAAACAAACAAAAAATCCTCATTTTATTTTTGATGTCTTGACCTATCCCTGATATTTATAGCATCAGACATGGAAAAACCTACACTTCATAGCCAATTGAGGATAGGCACAATCCAGTCAGCATTCCTAGTCTGACTGGCCAAAGGCATGGTCTCAAACTCTGACCATGGACCAGGGTCCTTGTTCAGCTCATAAAATTCTGCGGTGCACTTGCTTTAGATCCTGTAATCAGTGTCTAGACAGGCTGAGCTGACACTCACTTATATTTGCATACTCTTCATCAAAGTATCACATAGTCTTTTACTACTTATTCCTTGGGTTCTCTGGATTCTTCAGTAAGCCTTCTTTTAGATGAACAGAGTAGAAAACAAGAGAGAATAAATTTAGCCATGTTAAGCCAGGCTTAACCAAGGAATATGTTGTGTCTGTGCCTTTTGAAAGCATTGCAGAATTTGGGTGATAATCTGTTCCTTTGTCCAGAAAAACAGCTTTTTCTTTCTGCAGTGCAGGCAAACTGAACATTTACAGCAGCTCAAGCTGATGCTGAGGAGATAAAACACTCTTACGAGGAGCTGGAACAGAAATTCTGAACCAGTCAAAGATTATGGTCTTTAATTGTTGTATCATGCTTTCCCAGTCACAAGCCCTCCAGAATTTGTCACAAACCTTCCGTGGAATACATCATAGCAGATTTGCCTGGGCAAGATGAGATACACACTGAGCACTTACCACAAAATACAGGTCAGGCTGAAACAAGTGCCTCCCATACGTCACAGCCACCGTTCACCATTCCACCTTCAGCTGAGACATAAAACTGAGCTGCTGATCATTAGCAGTCACTGAAGTTACCATGTGATTTTTTTTTCATCATTTTACCACTGGTATCCTAGCCTGATTCCGGACAGGTTATTGTATTCTACTTGTCTCATGCTCCTTTTCATCCTTAAATTGGATTTGATATTCTCGCTCACATCCCTTCCTATACTGATAAATATTTGTGTACAAGTTTCCATTTTACTACTTTTAACTGAACAATGCAATTCCTATAATTATTTGACTTTCTTGAAATCTTTATACTAAAACAGTTCCAGTTAGTGCTGTTCTTTTCTAATATTCATTGTATTCACCAACATTTATAAAGCTCAAAACAACATATCACATATCCACACTTTCTATAACTACAGAAACAATTTACTGGTCCAGTTCTTTCTAAAAAAATCTGACCCAGAAGAAAATTTATTAAATTAAATTACAAATGAAATTAATTAGCATGTGATACAAATTAGATAATACAATCTTAATCTTACTTGTAACAATCACGGCGCTGATGATTTGGGATAAAGGACATAACATTAGGCAGCTTAATAAAACTGTAAGGATTATAACTGACAATAATCAAAACAGTATATGAAACTGGAAATAGCCTTGAGATAATCCCTTTTTTGTAAATATATATGAATTTATTGAAGAAAGGAAAGGCTTGGTTATTTTATCACATTGGCTTCTTATCACTTGTCATGAATGATACCACCCTACATTCTCTCATCATATTCCCCCTTCACTCCCAACCTGTGACCTTTCAGTATGATGGTATACTGTTTTCAGCAAAACACACTGAAATTATGCAGTCAATGGATATAGATTCTTTGCGCACCATCTTCTTGGATGTTAAAAGTCAGCCTCCAAAAATTTAAGAGAGAGACCTACCCAAGTTCCATAGCCTGCTCTCTCACCTAGGATGTTCTAAAATGGTTGATATGTAGTTCAGAAAATCTGTCGATAAAATAATATCTCAGACAGATCTTCCAAAACTGTTGGATTTTTACCAGAAATAAAGGAAAATCAGTGATAGAACTAAAATAATGCCATGTGCATAGCTCTCTATGACTATAGATTTTTATCATTAATTCACCTAAAGACAACTCTTAAAATTGCTCTCAGTCCCTCAAGTCTTTAACGGTTCTCATTTTCTTCCACAACTCAGTCTCCTCAAATCCCCACATTCTGTCCTTCAAAACGGTCTGTCTTTCCAATGGTTAGCCTTCTAAGGAGACAGGCATTCAGCCTCACACACCTTTTGACAAGTGGCATCTGTTCTCAGAGATGAAGACAAGCCATAATCTTATCATATTGTCTTTAGGGGAAACATTTAAGCTGGCAGTCTACAGGCCAATTTCTTTGAGAGACCTAGGAGGATCCACAGTTCCCTTACAACCTTTCCATTCTGGAGGATTCTGTAAGTTTTAATCTCCTAGTTCAAGTTCCAAGAATACAGTATAATGTAGTGGAAATTTATGATCTACAGATACTTTCACCAGGTCAGCATCCTCGTATCAGGAATTCCTTCCTTAAATTTCATCAAGATAGAATTCAAACGATGGAATATCTTTCAGCTTCAAACATATAATCAAAACAAAATTGGTTATCCAGTATGTCCATTTGCTGATGTGACTAATGGGAATCATTCATCTAGTAAGTGAACTTTAATTACAGCTTTGACTTGAACATATTTTTGTTCTATTTGTAATAGACATAATACCAAAAAATCAGTAATAAATTTTTTCATATGAACAACATTTGTTTCATTAGAAAGTTTAGCAAGCAATGTAAAAAACTGTACATAAACAGAAGAGGGAGTGGACCCCCAATCATCCACACTGTGACACTGTTAGACATCATTAACTTTCACTCCAACTAGCTCTTTCCAAGACAGCTTTTCTATAGAGGGGATGAGTCCCAAGATACTCAGACAGGAGTCAGTCACTGGCATTTATACTTAGGCCGATTCTTGGCCCTCCTTTACTTAGTAGTATGGACACAGTCCAAAGGGGACACAAACCCTGATAGCTCCAGAAATTTCAGGAAAGCAATTTACAGGCCACAGGACTCTGCTTCCAAATTAAACCCAGTCCATTCACATCATTTCACAGAAGTACATTAAATTCTTGTAGACTAATATGACAACGAAAAAGATGTAAATATATTCAGTTCAGCATTTTAATAAGTTGTTTTAAACAGGTTAATGAGTCTTGCAAGGTTTAAACAGCTATAGATGGTCATTTAAATCTAAGATACTTCTGTGTAAAGTGACAACTGAAACTATGAAGAGTCATGATGTAAATTTTATGGAATATTTAGTGCTCAGTAATAGAAATAGTGACATTTTATAGCTGACATTGAATTTGAGAATCCATGGCACTACCACTGCCCTAAAATTGTGAGTTGTACATGAAGGAGCTGGATGTAACCAGACATGTCATCACCTTAACCTAACAGCACAGTTTCTGATCAATTTCAGTAAACAGCAAGTCTCTTCCTGGACTTCACCTTTCATGTGCTACAATGACAGCTTCGTTGAAGATCCTGGGCAATCAAGAATTGATAACATGACTGACAGGAATTGGATTCCTCTAATCCAAACACTGATGTCCAGTACTAGAACTGAAGAGCCCTTCAGCTCCCAGTAGCCCAAGACTTTTGAGTAGCACAAAACCAATAGCAATTTGAAGGGAAAAATATGGCAAAGAAAGGAAGGAAATTCAGCTTTGAAAACTAGTGTTTGTTTTGAATAAGTATTACACTGATGATTTGCATGTGGCTAGTCAGAGTCCTCACATAACAGAAGAATGCACAGGAATATCCAAGCATACTGATTTTTTTAAAAAGCTCCACTTTGACACAGCATATATTCTTCCTGAGTCACCTGTCTTCCCTCTTCAGTTCTGATCTTTGCGATCCCTTTTAATTTGGTTGTTTGTTTTCTTCTTTGCAATATGTATCTGTCCATCTCTGGAAAATTGTTTTCTATACTGCAGCTGCCTCTGGTTTACATATTTTAGGGGTTTTGAGGGTTTGCTTAGCTTTGGTTTTCAATCTTCCTTTTATTAGTTCTGTTTCTCTTTCCCTTTGCCTTGTTATTTTTCTTCTCTACCACTCCCAGAAGACCATACTTTCTGCTCCATCAGGTGTTCATCTTATCCTCACCGTTATCCTGCCCCAATTCTCACTGTTTTGTGGTGTTCTTTTTTATTTATTTTGTTCATATTTCTCACCTGTGGCTTACATCCACATCCTTTCTGTTCCTTTGGTAATACTTCTCTGCGTTCCTCCCACCCGATCTCCACTCTACTTTCCAGCCATTAATAGGAACTCCATTCACTGCTGCCAGAATCATGCCTCTCAACGTCTTTGAAGCTTCCTGTTCCACCTAAGAGCTAAAGTAGAAGGAACACCAGGCACAATATGAAGAGGGAACCTCATTAAAGATAGCATAATTATTATTTTCTTACTTTTTCTTGGTGCTATTAACATCTAATTGCTGTTATTTTAATACATCCAGCCTTTGCTAATATAGGAAAATCCTACAAAATTTATTTGGGACTATTCTGTAGTTTCATTAGGTCTTTTAGAAGGAGAGATTTTACCATATATTTTTACTCATACAATACCAAACAGATGCAATTATGCCATTTCAAAAATTTTAATCTCCATATGGAAAGATGTATAAACTGTATTAACTGAGAGCGGTGTTATATTAGATTAGCTATATCCCCAAGGAGGTTTTTCAGTATTATGACTGCAGTTAATATGTTACAACTTCTGTGCATAGGCAAGACCTCTTATGATTTAGATAGCCCTTAGGCTTGTCCATTACAACTGAATCAAGTCTTTTAAATCATTTGTTATATTTTCCTAACTCAGCTACAGGAAAAGAGGTATGTGGTATATAATATTCTTTAAGGTCAAAAAAACTATGAAATTATTTTTCTCTTCATGGCCAGTAGCTGTTTACTCCTTGCAGCTAACAAGTTGGTGACAGCACCTGTTTTTAATTTCATAATTTAAAAAAAATGTATATATTTTAGCTGAGGCACTAGAGAGAACATGAGACCCTTTTGTACAATACAGATATTTTTCTGCCGTCTGTGGCTGATATTAAACTTTGCTTTTTCGATCTCTTACTCAGGTTACTTTCAGTAGTGCCATTAAAGTAGAGTTACATGTACTTGGATGCAACTTTGAACTTTATGTGGAGTAAAAAAATGTCAAATATCTCATTCTAAACCAATGTGTCAATGTAGAAAAAGACAAAGGCTTTTACACAGTCCTTTTCCAGTGGGAGCACCATGAAAATTCAGGGGATTGTTTAAACCTCTCAAGCATATACCTACAACACTTCAGGCAGAGGCAAGATTTTTTATCTGATCAGACAAATGAAGGACACAAAGTCAGCTCTTATCACAGGGTTGAATATTTCTAGCTAGAATGATTTACTAACAAGTCTCCTTTTTTTCTGACAAAGCAGAAACACTGAGTGATACAAATTTTTTTCACACTATTTCTGATAGCTAAAAAAATTGAGAGCAAATAGTATGTTTTCTGACATAATAGATTAGAGGTTGCTGCTGTAACTTCTTTCATTGTCTAACCAAATCTACTTCAGGCAGAAATATACTCACAGAGATAATGTCTCACACTGTTCTTCCTCCCCACCTGTCTGCATTTATCTTGTCATAGTCCTACATGAGAAGGGGAAAGGCAAAGAAAGAAGATATACTTAATTTGTTTACAAAGTAGGGCCCTGTTTTCACAACTAGAAGTTATGACACTCTTGAGCTTCATGTTTTATCTAACACGTATTTCTTCACTCTGGCACCTTAAGTATTTCAGAGTCTTCAATAACTCAAGTGCTCCAAAGTACTATTATTCATACTGCAAAATGACTCAGTCACTGGACTTAACCAAAATAACCAAGAAACCCGCTGTGGAAATGAAAACCTAAGCTTGCAATTTCAAAACCTGTATCACAGCCTTAAACCCTGAGCCATCCTAACATATTACTATACAAGAAAATACTTGTGTTAAAGAAATATGTTGTACTGAGGACAAGTTGGTAGAATTTATGTTTTTATGTTATCCGTACGACTTGGCTGTCTAGAAGAAAAATTCTCACTAGGATTTAACAAAAATATGCCAAAGCATGCAACATTTAGCTTTATCGCTGCTTAAATAGTAACATTTACTGTGACATTCAAATTGTCCCTCGTTTTGCTTCTGCATCCATTTCTCTCCACCTCCTAAACACACCTTTCATGACAGCATTTATTCTAATTAGTGGACTGTATCAGTTAGGTTTCAGCATACACAGGATTGTGCCAGCTTCTAGTGGTTCAGTACCTGCACCATATACAGGATCATGAGACAAATCCTACAACTTTACTGGCATAGCAGTTGCACACACCTTATTACGGTTACTAGTATGGGTAATATAGCTGTGACATTCTCAATACAACTATGTCAGACATATGTCAGCATATAAAAATTCTGAAAATTATCAGTCCTATACACTACATTCCGTTATTTTACTTATTATATTTTATTTTACTGATTATACATATTTCTTCTAGTTCTACTCTTTCTATTACGTAACACCAAGATGTCACTGCTATGCCTTTTCCCCTCCATGTAATAGAAAGTAGACTTTTAGATATAGCTTGTGCTTCTGTGGGAATTTTTTCCCCGACAGTAGCTTTTCAAATACATATTTATATGAATACAAATACATATATACATATACATAAATACATATTTAAATAAACATATCTAAATACATACACAAACTACATATTACATATAAAATATGGAGTGAAAGTATAGATTAGACAACATACAGTCTAAACAAGAAAGGAACACACAAACCAAGAAAGGGGCACCCTAATCAAGTGGTACTGCAACATACTTGCAGCTACTGAGTGCATTCTCCTTCTTAATTTTACTTGGAGGTCACGAAATGTAAACAATAGCAAATAGGTATTGCACACACTGAAGATTTTTCTGGATCTGTTTCAGTGGTGTGTGACAAGGGTGCATTGTCCCCTCCAAGGATATATGAAGAAATTATACACTCCCTGAAATATTATCTCCAAAGCAGAAGTAGAATTAGTCTGAAACCAGCATAAAGCAGATTTCTTTTCAGAATACTGTCTAAAAAAACCCACATTCTGAGGTTTTTTTTAGCAAATGTATTGCACATCAATAGCTTTGATGGGAGAGAAAAGGTAAACAACAAGTAAAATGGGTAAATGGAGTGAATAAAATCACATAAATGAATATAAAATAAAACATGTTTATAGAAAGGAAAAAAAATAGAAGGAATAAAACTGTCTTTAAAACTAGCTCTTAAAACTCTGATGTGCTAGACCAAAAACTCCCAAAGCAGAGATATAAAGCCTCTTGGGGTCACACAATTATCAGTAAAATTAGGAACTTGATGGAAATTCTATTGCAGAAGTGCCTTTTGCAACCAGAAATGTTGATATCTGATATAAACTGGGAAACAACAGCTACCAGGGAAACCTGGCTTTCAGATGAACAAAGAACTTAACTTAAAATCATAAACTCTCAATACAACAATAAATAAATAAGAGTGCATTGCAGGTAAAACATGAGAATTTACATACAAAAACACTATTAAATGAGTGTTCAGATAATAAATGAAAAATAAATATTTGTACTAAAAACTTCAAATATTAACTTGAATATCACTAATGAATGGCTGTTTCACTGGAAAGGCAGCTAACTTCAGTTTAAAGACAGTTTCAATGATCCAGGAGACTGAATCCATTGGCAACTGGAGCCTGTTCCTGAATGTAAGTTTAGTGCAAGGCAAATACCATTTTAAAGCACACCACTTCCTTATAAACCTGACTCTAATACTGAATTATTTTCTTACCCTGCATGAGGGAAGTGAATATTACCATATGATTCTCATCTAGACAAGACAAATAAATACATCTATTACTAATTTTAAATGCTTTCATGTTTAAAAACAAAACTATCAGTCTGTTTTGTATCAACCTGCCTTTTAATCTTTGCTCATGGAAAGCCCCGAATCATTTATTATTTCTGATTCTTCTTCCTGACAACAGTTTCTAGTCATCTTATTCCCTATTCACATAACTACAAACAAACTCAGGCTGTATTATCTATGACTTTTGCTTATGCTTTGCTAAGATTTTACCTATATTTATTTAAGCTTTTTAAAGGTTATTTTGGACTACCAAATGAATTAAGGCTTGATGACAGACCGCAGAAATTAGGTCAAGAGTTTGGAAATAGGGTCACCTGTGAATGTGCTTAAAAATGCTGCTGTGGAGAATGAGGCACTCTTTAGATTGATGGGCAGGGTAAAGAGCAGTCTTAAAGCTGCTTTATGTACACACATCATTTAATGCAGATACTATTAGAAGATGAAAAACAAAGGAACTTTCTACCCTTGTCTAGATGAATAAAGAGACAGACAGTTTCACTGGTACAAGATTTCTATTCAGATATCTTCCAAAGACACTTTGGGAACCACTGTATCTTAGCATGAACTCAGCACTAGTTAGCAGTTAAATTCACATAGGCAAGAACAGCTTCCATCTTAAAGCCAGGAATTTAGCTTCAGCAACAGGAATTTTCCTTAAGAGTCTCAGATATGTTAGTTCTCTGCTCAAGTGTCATATGGACTATATGATTCAGCACAGGAGCTAATAACAGAGGAAGATATGGAGATGATTTCCTGGAAGAGTGCAATGCAAAGAGAATCTTTGTTGAAGCCCCAGAAGACAACAGCTCAAAAAAATCTCTGCAGATTGTTTTCCTATTCAGGTGCTATATAATTTTGAAATCACTAAATCTAAATGAGATGCGAAGATTATGAGGACCAGGCCTGACATCACAGACAATTTTCCTCATGGGCATATCAAAATTGTGGAGTTTTCATACTAGTTGAAACCAAAATATGTGTGGGATTTGTGAGACAAGAGAGGGAAAATGATAATACAAAAGAAAATTAGCCTGTCATAGACACATGTGGCTAGGTGAAGAAACACCAGCTTCCTGCCAACCTTGTCATGTTTCCTTTTTCGTTTGTTAAGGAAGTGTCATACTCTATACTCAATTTGTATTTCTTTTCCTTCTCTCACCTCTTCTTTCCCACTCCCTCAATTCTCTCTGCTTCAATTTTCAACTTGCACAATCCAACAAGCCAAGCAGACGAAGTAAGAATTTCCACACTGGGTCAGATAAAATGTCCATACGCAGAATGGGGTGTCTCCATCTGTCCCCTGATTGCTAATATTAATGGAACAGCTTAAGCCCTGAAGTACAATGCTAGACATCTTTTCAAAATAAGGGCTACAATACTTTCCTATACTGATAGGTACTCCTTCTGTCTGCCAATATGTCCCTTTCTTTAAAAAAATTGCTAGTATCTTGTGTGATACTGACTTTGAGTTTTACACACACAAGGGGAAAAAGTTAGGGAAGGTGTAGAATTTAATCATTCTGCACACAGAATCTCTTGATTTATTTTAGTCTTGTTTTGCTCGTGTTGTCCTGTTGGTGCTATCAGCACAGTATGCCAGATTTAAGAAAGTCCATTCACGCTTTACTGTCATTTTTCTTCAAACACTATTAAAGCACCAATATTTAGAAATTCCAATTTAGGTAAAGGTGAAGGTTTGGGTTTTTTTTCTAAAGTATCTATCTTTAGAAATCAGATGCCTAAGCAGAAACATTAAGGTATCAAAGAGTGTCTGAATGTCAATTTTTGGATTACTGGCCTTCATTTGAACTTTTAACATCTGGCATTTTACTCAACTCCCTAAAGAATGTGTTTCCTAAGTGATATTACTGTGGAGAACATGACACAAGCTAATTAGCACTAACGGGTGAAGTGTTATTTATCACGAGAATTGAAACCTGCTATAGGAAGGAAAAGAAAATTATTGGTAAATGTAAATAAATGCTGGTGATTAGAATTTGTAATCTTCATTTTCTTGGTACACACAAAAAGTACGGAAGGAGGTTTGCACGGAGACACTATATGCAAATATCTGCACCTGTACTGTGGGGAGGAATGAAACAGGAGGTAGCAGATAGAGTAGCCGCATGGCCTCTTCATCTTCTTTGCTTTCAAATAAGTGCTTTCTGTCATCAGTTCCATAGGTCAAACCAGAAGGCATGTCAGGTACAGGCTACATGAGAGGCCAGAAGAATACATGGGTTCAAAATAACAAGAACCCAGTCAGCCTCTATAATGGAAGGGATTTGACTGTGTTTTCAGAGCACCGGTTGGAATAGCAGCCACAAAGTAAGCAATATAATTACCAGATAAGCCCTGCTGATGGATGCTGGATTGATGCCTGTAGAGATGGTAACCAAGAAATCCTCACTGGGTTGCCTTATAGACTCACAAAAAGTAAAAAGCCTTCAATTGTTGTAGCCCAATCCTTACACTAGACATGTAGATACAGGAGAACAAAGGACTGGGGAAATAAATCCCATTCTTAGTCTAAACTAGCCATCTACTCTTCTCTGTAGTCAATGAAGACAGATGGACACTGAAAAAGGCAATTCATGTCGTCCATCTTTAGATGGAATGAATAGCTCTCTGGAGACAGTTATTTCTCTCCAGTTATTTCAGCTGACTAGAGAGAGCACCTGAATGACTACCTTAGATTAGAGCTGTATCTTTTTTGATGGCTGAAATAAAAGAAGATGAATCTAGGTAAAAATGTTGGGAACTTCTAGAAAGCCATTCATTTTTCTTTCATCTCAGGTTACCTGCAATCACTGGGAACAGCACAGATGAGTACATTTTCTCTGCTCATTAATTTTAATTCAGTAACGTTCCTTACTTAGCCTAGTATAAATTTCTTCAAAGATGCCATATTCTGTTCAAGTCTAATACATTTTTCCTAACCCTTCAACTCTGTTTAATTTTTGAAACAGATTATTTTAACCCTACATCATAAATTATGCAGTATTTCAGTTTATTTAAAAAGTCTGAACAGTGGTTTGTGAGATGTAAAATCTCTGTTCATTAATTCTCTGTCACTTCCTCATTTTATCTTTTTACCGCTAATGGCTATTTAAAAGACAAATCTGTAGGCACTATCATATGGGAGAGCTGGCATTAAATAATTAGTAAAAAATGTTATTTTAGTTCAACAGAAAGAGTTTAGCAGCTTGCTTCTCTTTGCTGGAATAACTTTTGGTATTAGTTCAGTACACGCCCTGCGTAGGCCTGTGCTGCTTCCTTTGGCACGCAAAGATGTGAAAACCTCCTCTCTAACTTGCACAGGCTTACTTTGGATCCAACAGCACGTGGATAGGAATCACTCCATGTTCTTTCTGCTGAATTATGTCTCTTCCTCTCCAGAGCAAAGGAGAGGTGAAGAATGATTTGCACCCCGGTTCTGCCTTTAGCAGGCCACTCTGCACAACTGAACTGATGCCAGCCAGCAGCACATTAACAGTCCACGGAGCCAGAAAGGGTTTGGAGGGACAGGATCTCAGCAGAATGCTTGTGTAGAACACCATGCAGAAGAGGTAATGGGTGAGGAAACTTGAATCTTTGCTTGGTCAGTAACTAAAGAGAAGTAATCTATCCCTCCATTATTAGTTGTTTGCAAAGAATGTTAAAAAAATAAATAAAGCTCCAAGTTTTGCTACTCCTAAAGTTTTTGACCGAATTATATAAAATATTATTGCAAATCACAATATTAATTGGATTACGGGTACTTTTCTGATGACCCAAACTAAAGATTATTCTGCGGATTTGCTGATTTATGGCAGTATTTGGAAATCTCAAATTCTTAATGAATTATTGTACACCTTGTTCACCTCCAGAAAAAAAAAGAAAAAACAAAGCAAAACAAAAAAAACACAACCTGTCAAGTATGTTCCACTCATCAAATCCAGATTTTTAAGTAACTTGGGGGACACACAGTGCCACCTAGGTGATAAGACAGTCATAACAAATAGTATAAAACAGGCAAATTAGAACAGTTTGCCTCACACCTTGAGAATAACTTGTTTAAACTCCTCTTTGAGAACAAAGGAAAAGGCGAGCCTTCTACAGTTGGCGAGAAAAAAGGACAGAAAAAAGAAGAAAGTATTTAATACTTTAAAATAAAATTCTGTGCTTTAAAATTTGCTTTCTAATATATTAAATCATAAATCTATTAATAATTTGATTACCAGTAGAACTTCTATCCTGTAAATATGGATTGTTGCTTCACTAGTTAAGATTTGAAAGACATTGAATTTAAATTACTGTATTTTTTCTTTTTATTGTTATTTGCCAAATATAGTAGAAAGAAATGGCCTTTGGAGTAAGGCCCCTGCCTTTGGCTGTGTGCAGGGTTGCAGCTAGAACCTCTCAGAACGGTCATCACATTCCTGCTAGCTAGATCACATGTTTGGGGAGTTACCTAGCATGCGTACAAAGGGAGAGATGCAAGGCCTTTCACACCATGCTTAATTTTTCTAACTGAACCCTGCAAACTAGGTCAGGCCCCAGATGCTTTCACGGGGAGCTGTCACATAACATGACAGGTGTGTGACACGGCAGAAAAGGATTTTAGCTTCCTGTGGGCACTTCAACAGTTACAACGTGTTAATACTGGTTTCTTGGGTGGTTAACGTCTCCCCCATAATGTTGATAAATGTGGCATGAACAGTCTCACTAGCTCAAACTCACTGTTTTCTTTCCCCCTTTTTTTTTTCCTGATGGAAACAGGGCAATTGCCCATAAGTTTTATAGGTTCATGGCTGTTTCTACAGTAGTGTTTATCTAGAAATCACCCTTTGCAGGGCTCAGCTGACATCAGTGGTGAAGCAGGTGCACTACACAAGCAAATATGCTTTGGCCAGATAGTGTCATTTCAGCTAAAGTTGTGATTCTGCAACCAAATCAGCAATGTTGATTCCAGTTTCAAAGGGGGAAAATCAACAAGGTTTGTCAAAGCGATGATAATTTCCAGTCCTCTTTAGAAAGTGTTGCAGATAAGAAAAATCTCTCTTTGCTCTGTACTCTGTTTTATTTAACCAGGGAAATGCCTGCCTTCCTCATAATGGATTTGAGGGCTGAAAAGGCCTTAGCACTCTGACCTGCAAACACACTCTATTATTAAGAATTTTGTGCATTAGAGCTGCTGAAGAGCTGGCTTCACCTTCTAGTTTGCTAAGTTCTCACCAGAAGAGAAAGGGTAATTCTGTAATTCTAAAAATTTTATGGATAACTGCTAAAACAATGTTTCTATCACAACTGAGATTTGGCAATGATAACTACATAACGTGGTGAATAAGTCTTCACTTAGCCCTGACTTCAGAATGGAAGAGTTCTGATTATTACTTCAGTCATGTTTGTCGACAATTGGCCCAAATTTCACAGATTTCCCCCAGCATTAATTAGAATTAATTTGCTTTGTAGTATGTGACAATTTTTTCACCCCTTTAAAATTTCCAAAATTTTGCAGAATTGTCAATGGAAAATTTGAAACTATGTGACCTCAAAAGTTTAACAATTATTTGATGTCAGCAAATGTCTGTTCTAGATGGCATCTGTTTCCCTTTGAGATTCAAATGGAAGTATCACTTCCAAGAATACATTTTTATTTACATTTCCCATTCCATCCTTGTGTAAAGAAAACATTATAACATAGAAGAAATGTGTTGAAATTTAGGCGTGCTTGTGCTTTCATAATTATATAATTAAGTCTAAAAATTTTGCATGGTCCCCATTGCTGTGGTAACTCAGCTTTGTGCCACTAGAAATGGATAAAATTAGATTTTATCAATAATCTGCTTTTCATTTTCACATATTGCACAGACAAAACACAGAACAATGAGTTTACAGTGGTTACATTAAAAAGGTAGTTCCATTCTCATGGGTCTGCAATAGCACTTGACTTGGAGTTCAGCCTTTCAAACACACTCAAATTCCCTACTAGAGGAAATGAAGAGTGGAGTGCTCTTGCATGGCTAAAAGGCAATTTTAAGTATTTTAAAAACAGAAGTTATGAATTAATGAATATTCAGTTGGGACATTTAAATACCCCAGTGTTCCTGACATACATTAAAAGCATGGCTCTCCACAGTTTGTTACTTGATTCAACTAAATTATCTATAAAATGTTTTAATTAATTTCCAAAGATGTTGCCAATGCTGTTCCTTATTCTCTGTACAAATACTCACCTATCCTGACTGTTCTTAAATCGCTGAATAAATAGAGATACTATTAATCCTGCATGAATAGATGAATTTCAGATTCTCTTTTTGAAGAATGACTCAACACAATGACATCCTACTACTAATAAAAATTAATATATTATTAAAACCAAGAATAAATTAATCCACATTTTAGAAGGTGATAATGTTGCCTCCATAGATATACTTGTCACAGGATCTATCCCTATAGCTGTTCCGGAAGCTTCTTGGATAGAATTAACTAGTGCCAAGAACTGTAGAAAAGTGAGCCTCCCTTTTGCAAATAATTAATTCAATGTTACAATTATTTGTAGCACCATGACAAATCAGTAATACAATAGCAGTGAGTAATGGAGAGGGAAGAGGACAAAATGAGAGGTTTAGAGATGCTAGACAATAACTAAACCCAGAATATCAAAGGTATCACGTGACAGAACTCAAATTTTTTATTGCCCTTTTCTTGTCAGAAAACCATCCTTAGAGCTGAACTTTCTATATGATAGCATCAAATTTTTAATTCAGTTTTTCTTATTAAAATGTAGTTTTCAATTTTCCAATATGCACTACTGCAACCACTTCAGAAGAAAATTTTATTTTCTAAGACTTCCTTTAGACATTCTAAAACAGTTGTAATGTAGATAGAGCATATACATATGTATGAGAGCATATATATGAGATTTACTATGTAATTCCAGGACATATTTCTTTAGCCTTTAACCTGCTATAAACACAATTATTTATGTGCTTCTGTTCATACATGTGGGAGACAGCCACAAGCATGCTCCAAACAGGAAGAAGTGCTCTCTCTTTCCCCTACCTCCCACCTCTGATTGCCTGGACATACAGGCTGATGTTAATTCAGGTCTATTATTGACACACAGCTCTTACTAAATACGTTTCCTACTTACCATTTTGCAGTTTTATCACAAGTTGTGTAGGGAACATGCTGTCATTTATTGGAAGAGGCTCTGTATTTTTGTTTTGAAAAATGACCATGTCTTGCTCGATTGTTAAATTCAAATATGAACCAGACTCCTAACAAGCATTAGTAGCTACGGTAGAATAATTTAGGCACTGGGTGGCCAAACATGGCCTTGGTCATTGGATTTCTACAAACCTTGTCCAAAAATACAGTCAGGAAATTTTGGGGGGGATTCTTGGAAAAATTCCTTCCTAATTAGTCTCCAAGGGTGAGGTGTTTTAGAAGAGGATATTAACTAACGAACTGGTGTTTTACATACGAACCCTTCAGGACTTTGAAATGTTTGACGGCAATGAATTTGAAGCACGGATTTTTTTCAGGGAGAGAGTTAAATCTCTGACCAAAAAACCCCACCATCCAATGGCATATGATAACCTGATTTTGGGACTATACAGCCCCTGTTATCCCTCTAACATAGGTCTGGACTATATCTAGACCTGGTTCCAGACCAGTTTAAATTTATCAATCATTAAAACTGGTATTTCCAGTATTTTTAATAGTGCTGTTTACTGTGCCAGTGTTTGTTTTCTACTAACACCTACTTTCTAATGGAAATAATTTAAGCTTTAAGCTTTTTGCCAATCTGTTGTTTAGCACATGAAAGCACTGCCACCTGTCAGTTTTCTTAAGATAGATTTTAAAATAGAAGATAGCCCCTACCAGTGCAACATTTCCTTGCAAATAATGACAAGTTTACACCTAAGTCTGCCTTGCTTCCTTTACAAGTTCAGTTGATCAGTTTTGGCAAATATCACTGAAAATGGTGCAACAGGATCAAAGTGTCCTGAACAAGTGGAGTCAGGGATGTACACTCTAAGAACCCAGTCTTCTAGCACTAAAGCCAGTGATTAAGTAGCAAATACGTTTCCCCTAAATTGGAATCTACTGCCACTAATATAAGGTGTATTTTCTGAAGAAAAGTGGTGATGGGAAGGAATGTCCTCACAAGAACATTGTGTCACTAGGGTGTAAAAAGCATAGAAATCCTTTTCTTCCCAGGTATGAAAGCCAAAGTGAAAAAAACAACCTTCAGGAATTTTATGATCTGCTAATTACTCAGAACAAGAGAGAGTTTTTCCTTGTGGGTTTACAGTTTCCAGATGTTTCAACATTATAATGCCAGCCTAAATTCTGATTTGACATCAAAAAGACAAAAAAAAGGAGGAATAACAAGTTTCAAAGGGAAGAAAGGGACAAAACATGTTTGTTGGAAACATCTTCACACCACACATTTTTAAAATAAATTATTACTTTTAAGTGTCACACAGATCTCCCTGCAAAAGTTACTCCACTCAAAGCCCTGATACTTCCTACTCACAGAGTAGACCCTGAGCAAATCACTCAGCTGTTTTGTCTCTGTTTACTCATCTATAAGGCTCAGGAGGATAGGAGTTATTCCAGCCTCACTCCCTTTCTGTTACAGACTGTGTGATTGTTTAATTTGCTTATTCCCAATTACTACAAGTTTACATTGCTTTGATCCTTTACAAAGGATCTGGGCAGCAGATAGAAAAGCTCCTTCCTTTTCTTTGGCCCAGCATGTATACCCATGAGTCTAGGGAACCTGGAAAACAGGAAGGTTACTCCTTCCCTGAGGGCAGCTGAAGGGAAGCCAGTGGGAACAAAGCAATGCTCAGCACTCTAGTGGTATCAGATCCCAGAGAGATTTCTTAAAAGAAAAGCAACCTAAAGAAATCATCAATATCTAACCAAGATCGGCATAGGATAACACTTTTTAAATAGTTTTGGATAAATAAACAAATTTTGGATCACTTAATCTGGTATTCTCCTTCTTTACTTGAATAACTAGTTTGGATCCTGACAACAATAGCTGAATTTAGTATATTTGGTACAATACTTTTTTTCTTTTTTATACTAAGCCTTTCAGGGACAAAGAAATAGAGATGGTTGTGTGTGTCACAGCTGCAAGGCACTTTTAGTCAATACTCTGCCACAAACTCTCTCAAGGCTTGTGTTTTTTGTAGTCATACCAAGTTTTGGCATCTTCAGATTTTCCCTCTGTGCTCTGGCTTGCTTCTGTCTCTCACCAAATACCTCCCTGGCACAAATAGACCAAATAAAAAAAACATTCCACCTAAATAGCTCCAACCTTTAAGAGATTATACATATGCCTTTTTTTCTATTTGGAAAATTTTATCTCCTAAGTGTCTGCAAGTTTAAGTTCAGGGCAGGGCTATATCCACGCTCAGCTAAACTTTTCTAAGATCTATTAGCTTTATACTAAGTATTAAATTTATTTCCTTTTTTATGTCAGTATCTTTACTGTCTTGGTAAAATTTGCATATTTCAAAATTACAAAATTAATTAGTATTACCCCAAAAAAAAGTATATTTATCAGATGTTTCAATCCATAGCTCCATGAATTTGTTTTCTATCCATTCTTCAGTTAGTTGTCCCCTACAGCCAGCTTCCTAACAGGATATGATTCCAGGGAGAATGCAGCCACAGGAATGCAAGACTACTTCTTGTGGCTGGCTCAACAGAACTTCATTATTTTCTGACAGCTCCTTAGGTGCACTTGTTCTGAAAACACTGTGAAATAGGCTGCATATAAATATGTAGCAGCGGCTGTAAATGCAAGTTATCCAATTTCAGCCATCTCCATTGCCTCCTGGAGGACTGTGTTAATTTAGCCATATTTGAAAATCTTTGTGAACTTTACTCAAAAATATGAGAAGACAATTCTTTACGAATATTGTATCAGTCATGGTTTCAAGTATGAGGAAAGCAGGAGCAAAAAAAAAAAAGAGGTAAAGAAAGCTACAAAGTGCATCCTGCTACCTCAAAGCCCATGTCTGCAGTTCCAGAATATGCCTTTTCTCAATAAGAGTATGTCAGCATTACAGCTTTCCTCAGACAGATTCAAAACAAAAGCAACAAAATGTCAAGGCCGGCTAGTTTTAGTAGAGACAAAACTGAATAGTTTTTAACTTTTTATCTTTTCAATGCCAGTTTTCCAGTTTCCACCTCAGCCTAGATCTGTTCTTTAGCCTCTTTTTCCCTCTCCAGTACTTTACTCCTTCTTATCCCCACCCTTTTATATAAAAAACACCAACAGAAAATCCACGCTAACCCCACCTCCTCAGCTCCAGTGCTAAACTCAAGCCCCCCATGCTACTCCTTACTTTCTTGACAACTATGAAGCCCAGTATGGCAGTAGGCAGTACATGTCCTTACGCCTGTGGGTAGCTTCAATGATCTTCCTATCCAGGCACTCAAAGCAACATTGTTAAATGAGGCTATTCAAGAACTGAAGCTTTCTGGATCGGGAAACAAATCACTGAACATTCAAGGCTGCTGGAGTAGTTTGTAATGATCTTAGAGAAAATAATTTTTTGAGGGTTTTTAAACAGATTTTTAATTCAAGTCTCTCCAAAGTAGTACACCATCCCTCTAACAACCACTAGTCCGATTCTCTTCTCGACCCAGCTGTATACAGCATTTTACTACCTTTTTGCATAGCTGGAAATTATTTAAGAGATATGAAGCAGCAGAAAATCAAGCTCCATGCTCCAGATTTCTTCACCTATCTAGACTAACCTTATCTAGAAAACTTTAAAGATGAAGTTGAAAGAATGTTATTTCAGCTGTGACTTTATTTTCCAGATTTCTCTGTAATTGGGCAAATAAATATTTTTAGTGTATTTTTTTTATTTTTATGTTCTCTATTGCTAGCCACATGGTTGTAAACATGTCTGTCATTAAAATTGTATTCCATTGCCTTTAAAATTAAAAAAAATCCATAATATTTTAATTTTTTAAACGCTCCATTTATTTTGAGGCGTGTTCATTTTTGTTTTTTAATAATATAGGCTTTATGTATTCAAGCTTTCCTCTGAGGGTTAGAAAAATAATTCCTTTTTAAAGCAAAGCTGACTTTTTCATAACCACATGACTTTGGGGCTTTGGCCTGTTAGAGAAAAACAGCATCTACTGCAAGACTCACCGGTGAGAATTGGCAGCACTGAGTGCAATGCTGGTCATTCAATCATCATGACAGAATGGTTGGAATCAAATATATAAAATCAGAATAAAATGTGACAAATATTTCTATCAGTCTTAGTTGTATAAAAGTCTGTTTATAGACAGTGTACCAGCCAAATCTAAGTTGGCATAGTTCCTGTGAACCAGAATGAGGAAGAAAATTGTAGACAAATATGAATAATACTTGTTTAAGAGCAAAAGCTGCTCTGAATCTCATTAAAAGTAATTCTGTTGGAGACAAGATAAACACCATTTCTTATTTTATTTTCCTCACATCGTGTATCTATAGTGATTATTCAATAAGCTGTAGAAATGGATTTTTAAAGACAGCAGCAGCACTAACGTAAAAATGAATAAGAAATGTGAGTCTTTGCTTCTTCTCATAGTATAAACATAGTCACACCATAAAATAATAATCGTAAGCCATAAATTCTAAGAAATTGAGAGTCACACTCTATTCAGCTGTAAGATTATAATGTTTTTCTTACATTACTTGACACCATGATGCCTTATTGTGGCACATAGCTAAGGAGTTTACTTCTCAGTGCTTTGAGGTTTTCTACTTGAGAATCCCAACAAAATATATTATGTTGTCTGAAACAGATGTATCTATTGTTTCAGAAATTCCAGACACATATGAAAGTTGAATGCCCAAAAGCAATAATTGTCTGGGAAAAATACACTGATAAAAAATGGTATTATCAAAATCAGTCTCTTGCAAACACACAGCAGTAGTGGAATGAAGTATTTACTGGAATTTAGCTTGTGATGAGCCTCCCTCCTGTAACACTGTTCATTGCTTTAAGTCAGTTCTCTTTCTGCAGAGCAGTATTTGAGAAAAATCTTCACAGTCATCTCTCTTAAAACATGTGCTCTTTTGTATCACTGTTTCATTCCATGCACTTTTAAGAATTATTCCGTGGGCTATTTGATGTAACCATCTGCATTTACACTGTATGTGTAGTGGTCAAGTACAATACTGCTTATTGCCATGTATTCCTGACACATATACATACACACACTGTCCGGTGGAGGATACTGTTGAATGACACCCAGTCAGCAGGATGGACCAAGTATACACTAAGAAGCATAGGCCGAGATGAAAACTGCTGTAGTAACTGCACAGAAGCAGAATCCCATGTAATCAGCAATGATATGTAGTCCTTCAGTATCTTGAAGGACTAAACATAAAAGAAATCTGAAGAACAAAATAAAAAGCTAAAACCACATGTGTGACATCAGCATAAGAAGACACTGACACACTCATTATTCTGGTTTATACTGAAGAACTCATTCTCCTTTGGCTTGCTAAATGCTTTTGATCTCATTTAGTATGATAGTAGGCATTTTTAGCTTTTCTACAACCGTGTTAGAAAAATTATCTTTCCTGTAGCATACAGGAAGGAATTACATACTGGAGATTAAAATAATTTACAGACTCATTTTAACATATCAAATATATAAAGCAAATATAAGTAAAGCAAACACAAGGCAATAATAAACATACAAAACTAACCTGTAGGTTTGCTTGCAAAATAGTGAATATATCATACACAGCTGGACTCCTAGACTGGTAGTTCATCTATATTTAAAAAGAGGAATATTATAGAAAAGATAACTTGGAGATGATTGTATACAACAACACTAACAGTATATAAGAGACTCTGCCAACCGTGACAGATTAATTAGAGTCTCTGTCAACAAACAATTATGGACTAACACCCAGTGTTAGCAAGACCACTGCTAGCAATGCTGAACCTTCTGTTGTCCGCAGATCAAGACTGTGAAAACGAAAAGGCAGTACAAAGGAGGGCCAAAATAATGAACTAGGGGATAGGAAAAATAAGCCGCATGATATGAGACTTAAAGAGCTCAAGTTATAAAATAAGTACTTGACCATGAATACATGAAATTGCTTCTTGATAGTGGGAGGCCTTTGAACCTTGCTGACAATGACATAACAAGATCCAATGAGTGGAAATGGAAATTAGACAACTAACTTCAAAGTAGCTGCAATTTCACAAAAGAGGAAATTTCAGAGACATGACAGTGATTAAATACTTCAGCAACTTTGCTTTACTAACACCTTGAGCCTGTAAAGTGAGACTAGATATATGTCTTCAAAACAGACTTAATTTCTGTTTTGGGAGAAATTCCTTGGCTTGTGATCATGGTATGAAAAGAAGAGTAAGGCTGGAGAATCTTTCTGGGTTTGAACTCTTCGGATTGGATTAGCATCAGTCATGTCTTTTATTTTTGAGCCTCAGGGAGACCAAGACATCCACATCCCCCACATGCTCTGTAGTTCTGCATGAAGATAAGGATAACAAATTTCATGCTTTAAGATTTCTCAAAATGCCTGTAACAAATTGAAAATAACTTTTTTTTCCCCAGCAACTTATTTGGTGCCAAAGGGGCAAAGGATCATACCTCCCTCAGAAGTATATGGAGTTTAGCTATGGGGAAGAGTAAGACTTGCAGAAGTATGAACCTCTGAGCCTCCCAACTAGTATACTTTCTTAAAAAATAAATAAAAATAATTTTATTTCTATAGGGCAATGAATTTCCTGCCCAGTGAAAATGGCAGAAACATTCATTTTTCACAATTTCTGACTTAAAAAAGAGTAATTCTACTCTTTTCATGTCCTTGTCACTGCAGAAAACTCACTTCATTGTTACACGTGGAAAATGTTCATTTTTTGAGTACTGAAACACTTGGTCTTTCCTGCTGATCTGTAATGTAAACAAGAACAAACAAGATGTTATCATGGACTGCTGGTCTTTCACCTAATTAATTAATTTAAATTAAATTAATTAAAATTCAAAATTGAAAAAATAGCATTTACTATCTGGCTAGTGTAAGCAAAAGGTGAAATTTGTATATATATGTCTACACAAATATATGTGTATGTAAATATGTTTAACGTGCCTAAATAGAGCAATTTTACTAACATAGCATTCCTTTTCCTTGTACTACTAAAATATTATTAGATTTCTGTATGCACTGTTACTAATCCATTTCTTACCATTTTTATGTTCCTATTGCACTTAGAAACTCAGAATCCAAACCAAGAGAAACATTTTTGTCATTTCCTGCCTTGGCCCAAATGATTCAGTTATTTCTAAGATGGATACTAAAATTATTCTAATATTTTGCCCATGTGAAAACAACTTTAAATATACTTTAACTGTGTGAAAATAATTTTCACCATTTTATGTACCAATCTAGTATCCCAGCATCCAGACTTTAAAGAAAGTCTGGGACACAGAAATGACATTTATGTTACATATCTTTTTTTCTGCTGTGAAAAAATACCTATATTTTAAAATTTTATGCAAACTAAATAGTCCCACAAGTCTATAGTTGCTTAGATAAACTGAGATGCAAGTTTTCTGAGTGATTTCAAGGGGAATCTTGCTGCTGTGACTCTGAGAAGCCCCCTCCTTGCAAACTACTCTAGGGTCCTCCAATGTCATGAGTCCCAACTTCACACCAAAGGGTCTACAAACAGGGAGATGAGAGTTTCTCAGTGGTCCCAGGCTCCCTGTTGTGAAGGTCAGATCTGAGCTGTGTAGCTGGAGCCTGGGTTTCTCCATCAGAGAGGCTCTGTTTAAGAGGAGCTTCCTAAGGTTGTGGCCTCCACAGTCGTGTCAGGCAGGTTGCCCAAGAGCTGAGTCACCAGCACTCCCAGGCTGCCTGCCTCTGGGAAGACCTTGGGCAGAATGGACCAGAGTTTCCAGAATGCAATGTTTCCATTGGAAATAAAGTACCCAAGGATTTCAGATTCAGAGCTGACAGCTATTTTGTATCAGAGCATCCAGTGTGGGTCTGCCCCACAGCTCGGGAACCACCATGTAACCCACTGCAATTGCAGGGGAGATTTTGTCCACCTTCTGCTGTGTTCACTGATATTTTCTCAAAGATGAGAGGTTTCAAATTAAATATTTAGGGTAACAGGAGTTTTTGATTTTAAAAAGAAAAAAATATCTAAAATGTGACTAGGTTTGTTAACTGAAGTCAGAGAGAGCTGTGCTATAGAAGGATTAACACTCTGTAAAAAGTTAGATTTTTGTCACCTTAGAGTAGACTCCCAAAATTAATGAAAGATTTTTACTTGAATCCCTCAGTTCCTCACCAGTCAAATTTGGACAATATCAGGCCATCACCTCCCAATGGTGCTGTGAAGATTTATTAGTTAATGTTTATGAAGCACTCAGATACCACAGTGATGATGTCATAGAAAAGTCTGTCTAGACTGTCAAGAAAGTAACTACTCTGTTTTCAAAGAAGGTTTCCAACAACATGCAGTAAAAAGATCAGGCACGAACTCAACAGTGAAGAATAAACTGTTTCTGAGCAAATCCCACTAACTGAATGTATTTAGCAAGGCATCCTAATGCTTTTTTTTTCATCTAAATAGGAAATTAAACTGGGAAAAGGGAATCTGAATAAGTTTGCCCACACAGAAATTATGGCATTTCTTAAATCCTGACTGCTGACTGTGCAGCCTCCAAAAAGCTCTTCTAATGCTGAACCTTTGTATAATCTCTCAGAGACTAAAGCACATTGTTAGATGTGTTTTACCATATATATTTAATGTATTTAATGTATCACAAATACACTGGTATCTTAACCTCTATGTTTACCTAAATGAGAATCTAGCTGCTAAGCTCTACAGTGAACACTTGTTTAACAAGCAGTTTCATTAACTGAAAGCTCAGTTCTAGTAACCTGTTCCTTGAAATTGGTTAAATTGGTTAAATGTATCACCAGTAAAATTTTGAAGTACTCAGTCTCGGGTCAGACTCAAGCACAGGATATGTTAATTTTGTTAAGAAAAAAACTCTAAAATTACAGTGCAATCATACATTACAAAAGCAGTGCTCAGAATTCACTGTCTCAACCATCGACTTATTCTTTCTGAGCAGAACATCAGCTAGGTGACACTTCTGGTGGAAAACACCTGAACTGGGAACATGTGCAGGAACCCAGTGAGAGGTACTGAATTCTCATGCAGACAGGCCAGCTCAGATCATCAAGCATCATATTTCACAAAGGAAAGGATAAGTGATCACCTGGTCAACAGTATCTCGTCTTGTCTGGGTTCCTGACTTGTGTTTCCTTCTGAGCTTTAAGCTTAGCATCACCTAAAAGTCTGTTATGCTGAGGCTGGACACTGCCTTTGGACAGGCAGCAAGTCCTACCTAATTCTTTTCTTCAACAGCATGCCAGGCCAGAAGCCCATGTTCCTCAGGGTGGCAGAAAGTCATTATCCAGCTACTGTCACTGTGACCCTCTGAATTGCACATGTGTAATGCCTAATGATACCTGGGCATCCATGCTGGACAATGTTAGATCAGTGCTATATTGATAGATTGTATTTCTGTCTTCAATACCTGACACAGAGGTACGCAAGGTATTGGTGCACTAATGCAGAGAAGAAGGCTGCTTCTGTGCATTTTAACTGGTTGAAAATCCTTCATAGGAAACTTTCAGAGCTTGTGTAGAAAGAAAGAGAGAGGAGGAGAGAGGAAGGAAGGAAGGAAGGAAGGAAGGAAGGAAGGAAGGAAGGAAGGAAGGAAGGAAGGAAGGAAGGAAGGAAGGGAGAAACCATGCTTCTCATCTCTGGAGCTTGGAGCCCAGGTTGACTTTGTTTAGGAAAAAAATGAAAAGGCAGAATATGACATGTTACTTTAATGTCTGGCACTGAAACACAGTTGAGTGAAAAGACACAGAAAAGCAACAGTCCTAGTTACTCCGTTGCTCCTTCGTGCCCTAAATAGATATGAAACACTGAAGAAGTTATCTTGTCATGTCAGCTGAATTGCAAGAGAGAGAAAGTCAGTTTTTCATGGTTTTAAAGGCAGAGGAATTAGTAATGCTTTGCTGATCCTTTTGGCAATCCCACATTAACACCAGGCAGCCATGTGACAGGGTGCATCCCGCTCCCAAAAGCATGCTTCTGTTAATTGGCAATTTTGAAATATTTCACAAAGATATGTCTGAGTTTACTTGAAACTTGCCATTGAATGCCTTTTCCCCAAACTCAAGCTTGATCAGAGACATATTCATTGCAATTTACATGGACTAATCCCTTCTTTCTGCAAAGGAATTTATTTCAGCCACTTTTACCCAAGCCCATATTTGACAGTTGTGTTATTTAAAACTTCAAGTTGAGTACAAACAATGATGTATATTCTATTATTCTTGATTCATTAATAAAAAGACCATGGTTATTTTAATAACATAATTTCTAAAGGTAGCTGAATTGGAATAAAATATGAATGGAGACTATTTTCATTGTTCACCAGACCTGATTCATAGGCTTTTATTTCTTAACCGCTGTTAAAACTTTTGTCTGATTTAAGTCAGGCTTCCTGGCAGCACAGTGTGCAGATTTCAAATACTGCGTCTCGGGCGGGGGGAGAGGGGCTAAACACAATTGACTTAATTGGCTTAGTATCAATGAAAACTTGATTTGTTAACAGTCAAAACCTGTGTCATTTGTTTCAAATTTTTGTACCTCACAGACAGACATTTTGCTATATGCAAATGCCACACTTCAAGTCAACTTGGAGGAAATTGGATGACTGTAATGAAAAGAAGGAGACAACAAATATTCATAAATTTGATTGAAGTGTGATGCCCTGGTCCAAAAATGGCAAAACTTATTTTGCCAAGAAAATAAAATCTTATACAATTTAACAAAGTGAAACTTTTCAACATTTAGGGGTAGTAGAAAGATATTCATACTGACCTTCATTGGAAATTTACATTCTCTCCAGGTTCCCTCTACAGAGAATGGAAATAAAAAGATGCTGCTCTGAATTGTTAAGAAAAAACTGAGTCTCCTTCCATCGACCATAGAGTGAGCAGTCTCCTACTCCAGTTATTAAGTTTGGCACATAAAGCACAGACTGTACAAATGAAAAATGTTAAACAGAATTACCAACTGAAACAAAACGAAACATGCCATTGTGCACCAAAATTTTAGCTTTCACTTCTCCAGAAGTAAGTTACTTTTATTTTGACCTGAATTAATGCAAATTTTTTCCTGTTTATTTTCATTTGCTGTTCAATCCACCAAAGCAAAACCTATGGTTTTTCCAGCTCTATTGGCATTATTTCCCTAACAACTATTTGAAACTACAGTGGCAGCAGTGTACTGCATCCTCACCTTACCAGTAATTAAGCACAGGCTCCCATAAGGCTTCCCTGGCATTATGATCTTTTAATTTGGCTTGGATTAAAAAGATTTAGATTTAAAAGATATGTTCTGACCTTACTTATATTGGCAGATTTGATCTATTACTGTAAACTTGGTGACCTTTATAACACATAGACATTTTAATATGGAGGTGGTCTCCACTAAAATAATAGCAGAGGTAGACGGTACACAGAGCTTCCCAATCAGATATGCCAGCCTTACTTATATTAGCATAACATACAGGAGGATTTACTTGTCTGTAATTTGGCCTTGTAAGTGACACTGAGGAATATGTATGAAATAAAACCGTGAAGTCAGAAAAATGCATTGTAAATAGAGGGAAATACCTGGCTTTTCAAATCATTATTAAAAAGCAACAGAATTGTTAAAAAAAATAAGTGATTGAAAAATAACCTTCCTAGAAAAGTTTAAATATAATTCTGTAATGCTGCAGGCAGCTTATTATTGCTTCAAGGAAGTGATGCGCAATATACATGTTCCATGTATACTAGAAATTCCATTATTATAAAATCTATCCATCATCAAAACATACACTGGAAAAAAAGGGATGGAAAAATGTAGAGGGTTTTCTTCATTCCAAAACACAAAAACAATGTCTATCCTACAAGATGTTCCCTGTAGGACACAAACACAACATATAAAAAATAATAGGTCTTGCCCCACCATTTACTCACTCTGGCTTTCCTTGGCATGGAGTTTGGATGTATCCAGGTAAGACAGAAGATTCCTCTTAGACATCCATAATCCTAACCCCTTTTTTCAGCCCTTTCACTGACATGGAAAAGGCAGAAGAAGTTTTTATTCTGTATATCTCAAAGCTGAGTTTATTCTTCATTCCATTTTCTCTAGATCCCTCTAAATTGTGTTGCAAAAGCTGTCTCTTTGTGTTTACTTTCCCATCACAATTCATCAGCACTCACACACAAAAATAATTATGTTGTTAGAAACCGAGTCTGGTGACGCTGGCATTTCATCATGTGTTGATGGCTACCTGTAGTATTTCAAAATGTGAGTGATGTCCCCAGGTTGTCATGACTAACACAATAATGGACTAAAAAGAAAAATAATGGGAAGTAAAATGGATATCTGAAGGTAGGGCTTTTAGTTCTTCTTCCAAGAACTGAGGGGAATAAACAGAAAAGGCAATATCATCTGAAACACGAAAGGCAATGTATAATCCATTCTTCTCTCTACCTCACAGAGACAAATATTGTGTCTATATTGTTCATTAAAAGGCACTTCTACAGGCGCTATTAAGCCTCAACTCTTCAGTATGGTAGGCTTGGAAGAACAGCTTTAATGGGACAGGAAAGCATCCTCCACAGTACAGAAGAACTCTCCATTCCAAGAGTGCCCAGCATGTTCATGCACATTACGCCTGTCCCACAGGCAGTCTGCAGGCTCTGTACTGAGGCAGCCATGCAGATGGAGAGCTTGCAGGAGCTGAATCATGCTGTGTTTACATCTGTCCTGGGGTGCTTCGCTTTCAGAAATACAAATACACGGCCATTGAGTCCCTCCCCTGTAAATGAGACATTTTCTTACAGTGAACAGCTTGGATATTAAAGTAGCAACGTACCATTTACTAAAGGCAAAGTAATATCAATGTCAATTATGTTAAAATAACTTTTTCTAAAGAAAAGAGATTTTGAGGGAATTTATCAACTAACTACTTCAAGATGCTGAGAAATTTTCTGAGGAAGTGAGATTGAAATTTTCAGCTTCCCCCAACTGAAATAGCTCAGTGCTTACAGATATAAGCTTTTGTCAATATCTGTTGCTCTGGGATGATGACTACACAAAGAAATTTTGAGACTGGTCACTCCTCAGCAGTGGCATGTACCTTGCTGTTCAGCCTAAAAAAGGATATATATTTGTCACACTTTTGTATGATCCACAGACATTAAGGAAGGTTTGTTCCCTTGGGGACAAATAGTGCTTTTAGAAATGGTACCTATGTGAAAAAAAAAAAACATTTAATGTAATAAACATCAAAACAAACTGTTTTTAAAAGGCTGAAAGGCTAATTTTTTTATTTCACTTTTTTTTTTTTACCTGAACTATTAGTGGGACCCAGTGGTAACTGACTCTGCAAATAAATGTAGGTCAACTGAAATTATTTTTATCATCAACTAAAGTAAATAAATCTAGGCCAAAAAAACCCATAATCATAGAGTCACAAGCACAGCACAAAAGGCACAATCCCACCAGTAAGAAAAGAAAGAAGAAAAATGAATTTGCAGATTGCTTTACAAAGAAAATCATAGGGTTCATATTCACTCTCTAAAAGAACAATTAAAAAGAACAGTAGGACTCCTGTTGACTGCAGTTGATGCTAAATCAGGACTCTGTTTTTGCAGCATATAATTATAAATTTGTCCATCTGCCATAATGATGGCTCCATACAACATTTTAATTATATTATTTTATTTACACACACAGTATTGTTAATGTTATGGCTTCAAATGCTTGCATTTAAAAACTCAAATAAAAACGTAACGTGCTTTCCAAATACAGCCAAAATATCTATTGTTTTGTGGGACATATGCTGAACTAATTGAGAATTGGAATTATCTATTCCATTTTTAACTGATTTATTGCATGAAGAGCAGATTTTCAGATAAAATATGCTTTCAGCATGAGAAATAAAAGCCTGCAGCAAGGCTGCTGTAGGCGGAGTCAGCTTGCAACAGAAGTATTTGTTTTGGAAATTCCATTACAAAGAGTTATTGGGGCTATAGTGTGAGTGTCCCATGCATGTTAATTTCTGGGCTCCCTCAAATGCTGCCATGCTCTTATTCTGGACACCATTCCTCATTGTATACTATGGACAGATGTTTTCAGGATGTACAGCTTTGCCCCATTGAAACTTTTTTTACAAAATATTATTTTTAATAGAAAATATATATTTACTAAAGTAGATATTTTTAGAAATCACATACATCTTTTTACATATAGATATTATGTTTTAAAATAGAAAAACACATTCTTCATGTTCTACCCGGTAGTCCTATAGATAGGTGCAGAAATTTACTGAAATCCCTTGAAACCATAGTGTAAGAATAAGCACATTGTTCCCAAAATATTAATTTATTCTGGGAAATAGATAATGAAAATACTTTAACATATCTTAAAGTAATTTATAAGTTCTTTGAACAGCTTGAAAAGATAAGAAAATTTAAGATCAGGATGAACAACTACTTTCCCCCATTAAAATTAAGCAGCAGCCTATCAAAAGAAATTTACTTTCTCTTTGCTAACATTTGAAACAACGAATGTCACGGCGACAGAGTTGTTGAATATGGCTTAAGGGAAACAGGAGCAAGAGATTATGTTCACTGTCTTATCTCACTTCAAGGCAAATGCATAGAGAGGAAACAATGGGTACCCACCGGTCAGGTCTCATGGTGCTGATTGGTGCCTGGGCGTGTGGTAGCTGTCCACAGGAAACTCACCAAAAACCTGCAGAATATTCTTCCACATGCACTGTTTCAACCTATCAGTATCACTGACCTTCAGATAGCTTTGTGAAGCATTTAGCAAGACTGCACAAAAATTGCTTTATGGGGGAAACCATCTTGGTGTTGTGCTAGAACTGAACCCACGCGCCCTGAAGGAAAGCTTTTGTGAGTTGCCCTTGTTTCTTCCTATGCTCTTCTGCTTTTAAAAGGTTTCTGCTGAAGTAAAGAACTTTAACAAAGGGATTAGCCTGTGTTCCACAGCCTGCTTTTGTTCCAGCGGATATCTACTATGACTTGAAACATGTGGATGCAGGTCCTAGAAATAGCCTGCCACCTTGGGCAGCCTCATGGCACGCGGCAAAAGCTTGTGTCTGCTTTAAACTGTTTTCTTCCCTTCTCCCTTAAGCAAATCAAAAGACTCTCAAACATTTTTTGCCTAATTCCACTGTGTGCATTTTCTGCATTCCTGATTTATGCTTCTGGGTAGAAGTAATGTGTTAGAACTGCATTATAAAGTTACACTTAATAAACCAACACAAATAGTTTCCTAAATAACTGTCTTTACAGAGAATTTTGGCAGCTCCTATTAGAGATATATTTTGGTACTGTGAAGCTTTTGGTTGCATTTCTGGCAAGAGAAGGAATCAAATTAATACGCTATTAAAATAAATTGAGCAACATGCTAATTATTGCCAGAAACAAATTAGTGAAACTAAATTATATTAACTTAAATTAGATAAATATGTAGTTCCTCCTACATGTGACTGTTTGCTGTTGTTGTGAAGACAGGCTTTGAAAAATAATCTTGACAATGCGTTTTGACAACTGCTTTACACTTGCTGGTAAAGTGAGTGTTTCAGCTTCTACCACTGTTCCCTCTTGCACTAAATACAATTGGCCTGGGACTACAAACCACTTCAAAAGGAGACAGAGCAGGACACTGATAGCATAAAAATTAAGCTTTCCAACTTTTCCTGCACCTTAAGTGTAATCCTAGAACTGATTTCTGAACCAGGCATACCGTAATGTCCACAGCAATTTTCATCCATTTCCATTAAAACTTATTGTGAGAACACAGACGGCCAAATGCGCAAGGATAACCAGTGGAAAGTTAACATAATGCCTCTGTAGTGCCGCACCCTCTGCAGGAAGATCTGGCTCCTGGTATACATTTTTAGCTATTTATAGGAACTGATACGAGACAGATTGAGTTAATTACTTACAGAACTGAAAACCAAATTCTTCAGTTCTTCCTCCAGTGGTTCCTGACCAGGAATCTGGCTATGCTGTCAGATGCGTTTTCACATCCAGTTTTCACAGGTATCTAAATGATTTAGAAGCTTATGTCCCATTTTAGAAGCAAATCATGTGCTTGCTAACTCACCTTTGATTGGGGAAAAATGTCATCTTTTTCTGCACAACAGTGATGTAGGTTTTGTTTGGGTTATTTTCTGTTGGGTTTGTGGGTTTTTTAAGAAAAAATTAAATGTCCTGTAGAACCTGTAGATTTTCTTCTTATTCAAATAAAAACAGCATAAAATCTTAAAGTACTAACTAGCATGTACTGTCTAAGAAGTTATTTGTTGAACAAATAAGCCTTAACTGTCCACATGTTCAGATCATTTCTGCTAGAGCATTTTAAGGCACTGGGTTGCCAAAGGGTACTGCAGGTTCCTGTGACTTGCTCCGTTCTGATGTTTGGACAAACAGCTCATTAAATTTCCTGCAGAGGCCTGGAATCTCTTTGGGTTTCACATCCTTCTTCTGAAAGTAAGAGCCCCAGGAAAGATGCTGCATTTTGTGCAACAGAGCTAAAACAAAAGCAAAAGTATATGTTTTAACATTTTTTCCCTCTGACTTTCATTTCAAAATTTAATTCAAGTAGCAATATTTGAAGGTTTTTGATCAATTTTAATTTCTCTTGGCAAATAGTACTTGGCTGGTTTTCCAACCGTGCTTCTTGTGTTGACTAGTTATTTTTCAGACAGCACATAAAAGCTAATTCTCATTTTCTTGATACATTTAGTTATGCTTTTCACAAACTTAGTGGCTCAGGGTCTTTTATTTCCCTTGCTTCTTTTTAAGCTGAACAGAAGAATCTTATCTGAGTCTAGCTTACAGGACAGTAGATTTTGTTGGTTATCTTGATTAAGATGGTGCTCTTAGGACAGGGGCATGACTGGCCTGTGCCCCTGCATCAGTTTGCATGGCAAGGGTCCTCTGCACCACAGGGTTTCAGCCAAAAGAAAGAGACACTCTCCTTGGCTCCTGTGCAATGTGCAGCATGCCTCTGTGTCCCTGTGTTTGACGGGCAGAGGGAGAAAGTCAGTGTAAAGCCTATCATGAGGCCCCAGCACTTCAGTGGCACACAAAAGATTTTTGTGCTCCTGCTGAAAAGCAGACAGGCAGCTATGGTTTGTTGATTGTCACTCCTCTTTCAATCCATGGAACATCTACATTTACAACTTGGGCCACATTTACTAGTCTAAATTATTGCAAAACTTTTTCTCAATCAATAACAGACATGTCTGGTAATTTGACTAACTGTATTTATTCCAAGAATTCTATTTCCAAAGGCCCTCACACCCACACTAAAGGCAGCCACCCAAATTCAGGAGGTCCAGATTGCCAAAAAAGTGGCTTATCGCAACAGTTGTGTAGGGGAAATGTGTTTAGTGTTACTTCTGTGCTGTGAGTGATTTCCAGCTAGGTTTAGTTACAATAAATAAGGAGGTATTTCTGTGAATTAGCTGAATAGGATTTGGATGATCTATTAGCTAAGTTCTACTTAGAGCTCCCTGGCATCTTTCTCAGTTGAATCCACTAATGTTTTTGAAATTTTTTCCCTACTTCATCTTACATCACTACCACTGACAACGTCAAACTTTCAATACTCTTAAAGCGAGCCTTAGAAAAACTGTAAGGTTGGGTTTTTTTCATGTGAGTTTTCTCTTTTTTGTCCTCTCTCTAATTTCGATGTTGTACGTTTAAGCTCCATTCTACACAAGAATGCATAGAAATATTCCAAAAAACACATGTACTGGTTTTGGCTGGAATAGAGTCAATTTTCTTCATGGTAGCTAGTATGGAGCTATGTTTTGGATTTGTGCTGGAAACAGTGCTGATAACACAGGGATGTGTTTGCCATTGCTGAGCAGTGCTCACACAGAGTCAAGGCCTTTTCTGCTCCTCACACCACCCCAGAAGCGAGTGGGCTGGGGGTGCACAAGAAGTTGGGAGGCGACACGGCAGGAACAGCTGACCCCAACTGACCGAAGGGACATTCTGTACCATATGGCATCACTGTCAGCATATAAAGCTGGGGGAAGAAGAAGGAAGGGGAGGACATTCAAAGTGACGGTGTTTGTCTTCCCAAGTAACTGCTATGTTGGATGGAGCGCGCTTTCCTGGGGATGGCTGAACACCTGCCTGCCAATGGGAAGTAGTGAATTAATTCCTTGGTTTGCTTTGCTTGCATGCAAAGCTTTTGCTCTACCTGTTAAACTGTCTTTATCTCAACCCATGAGTTTTCTCACTTTTACTCTTCCAGTTCTCACCCCCATCCCACTGAGGGGGAGTGTGTGAGTGGCTGTGTCAGGCTTTTGCTGACTGGTGTTGAACCATGATACCAGATTATTACATAACTCTATGTAACTATTAAATTCCTACTAATCTCATAATTTGCAGTATTGTGAGTTATCAGTAATTGTTGGAAATATTACAAATTTACAATTTGGCTCACACTATCTTTTTCTGAATATTTTGAAAACAGGTTTAACAAGTGCAAAGGCCCTAACATAGAAAATGTGGGACAAACTTTTTCCTGAATTATTCTTTTGATCCTATGTCTCACATCCAATAGCCAATTTTCAGGTACTTTCTTCAGAATATTAAGTTCTTTTCAGATATCTGTAACATAATGTTCAATATTTAAGGCAGGAAAAATAGCTTTTCTTGTTACACAATAAGAGAAATCAACACTATGGTGAACTTTTAAAAGCATTCATTTAGATGCACATCTTCCAGAATTTTTGTTCTGTCTCAATTTTTTAAAGTATTTAAGGAATCACTTTTCTGGATGTCCCTCTGCTTCTACTGTTACTGCTTACTGTAAATCACCATTGGCTGGCTATTTCTGCTATCACAAACACATTATTGTGATTTCAGATAAAGAACAACCTGCCATAGAAATCTACCAGGAATTTCACAAACACTAAACAAAAATAATCAGTACAGAAAAACAGCAGAAGAAAATTAACTGTAGAAGAATAAAACATTTTGTTTCACTACAGATATCATTCAGCAATAGCTAAAATTGGGTTAAGGCATTTTAAACTAAACTGAATGTGCACACACCCCTGTAAATAGAAAGCTTAAGAATTTTTCCTGTGAATTTAAGACTAATTTAAAATGAAAATGTGAAATTGGGGGAGAATAATAGAAATCTCAGAAAGTATTGGTATACATAAAGTTGCAAGGCGCTGCCATTCAACAAGTAGCTGCATATTAGGAGAGAAGAAAAGGTTATTTTTTACTCTCCCTACAGTTATTAAGCTGAGAGAAAGGAACAGCAGTGGACAGTGAGTGAAAGAAAGTAAATGGAAAAGTTATAAATTCCATTTTTATGTTCAAATTATGGAACTACTATTAGGAAATATTAGGCAGAGACAAGCAGACAATAGGAAAATTGATTAAGTCATCTGCATAAAAGATTTGGCAATACAATAGCTGACAACTCTGAAACAGCTTTTAGAATTTCAGATTTCTCCAACAAAACTGCAAACCCAAACTTTTAAAAAGTGTGTGTATATATATATATATATAAATATATTTTTTAATTCCCTCATTTGTAACTAAGGCATTTCACAGACCCATAATATTTACATTTGATTTTCAGAGGTTCTTCTCAAAATTTATACTTGTTTGTAAAACTTAAATCTCACTTCACAAATTCTCACATAAATACAGATCTGTATGTATAAATTCCAGTACTGTCTGCACAGATGGTAATGGTAGAACAATGTATGCATAAATTAAAACTTGTTTATGTACAATTGGAGATTTCAGTAAGGTCATCTTTAAAAATGTGACCACACTATACACTGATATTGGTCACAGCCATCATCATATCTTCAAACAGACTAACCAGCTCCTGTCAAAATTGCAAAATTGAAGCATTTTCTCCTCAGAATAGATGAGCCCTCAAATCAAGTTCTTTTCTAGTTTAGCAATATTCAGAGAAAAAAAAAAAAAAAAGATCTAGTTTTCTAGGACTCTAAATAAATGATATATTAACTTTTCCATCACAGACTCTTTTGAAGATTTGCATGTCCATGAGTCAGGAATCATGAACATGGAGAAAGTACTGTACATGAATGTTTGCCAGCCTCTCTGTGGCACTCTGCATTTAGCTGTTATTGCATTTGATTATTGATGTTAATGTTACGATTCACTCATGCTGAAGGTTACATGGTAGTCTCACAGTTTTTCCACATCTTCTGTAATCTGCTAGTACCTTCTACTTTTGTCCTTTCTGAAACTGACCTCTCCCTCTCCTAGTTCTCTACACTTACCTCTAGTATTCAGTCTATAAACCTCATCAATCTTTCTAGCAGAACTTTTCAGGGATTTTAGAGAAGGCTAAAGAGCCATCAGCCTGATGCTAGTCATACAGTGCTGCTGCCAGTGCTGATGGGATGCAGGGTGGCAGTGAAGCCAGGAACAAATTACCCATATGCAACTTTGCGCAGACCTCCAAGGAAGGGAAACCTAAGGATCTCCCAATACCTGCAGCATTCTAGAGTTATTTTGTAACCTCTAGTATTGTGCGGATGGGCAACAAAGTGTAGGCTTGATTTTGAAGGCAGCTAAAATATGCTGAATGCATGGCCAGAGTCATTTACCCAAGGTCATATGGGGATTCAGGAGCACGTCCCAGCAAGGAATGCAGGCTTTCTGAATCCCACCCTGATGTCCTTCACTGAGAAACACTGCCTCCTGTGTTTCTTTGCAACAGGGACATTTGAAGATAAGGTTTTTCAAAGCAGTTCCAGAGTCATATATTAGTGGATAGCTCTAAGAATATGTTTTAAATAACCTGGAGCCAATGGATTTTTCTATTGGTAATAAATGGAATTTAAAATTATTACTGTGTCACAAATCATCCCTGAAAATATCTCTCTTGTGTAAGCATCCAAAGAGAACAACTCATGTGGGAGACGGAGTCAATAACTTTTCACTTTCTTTATGTATTTTTTTTTCTTGCATACTTCTCCAAATTTATCTCTGCCGCTTGCAAAAATTAAGACAGAACTGAGAGGCAAAGACTGAAAGCGACTTCCGTGTTTACTGTTGAGATATCTTCCCCAAAGGAAATCTAACTCTCTATAAGGTGACCCATCTTTCTTCTACTATGAGATATCTTGCCTCTTACCCACAGTGAGTGTCTGAACTTCCACTCAGGCTGCCTCACACCAGTTACCTTGGTGTCACAACACTGTACCACTGTAGTCTCTCTGTTTTCATTGCAGGGGGGCTTTGTTTCTGGGTAGTATCACAAAATCATTGTGCATTTACTGCTCATAGCAATCGCCATCCTCTTCTTTTCTGTAGTGAACATCCAACAGCACACTGACTGCCTGGAAATGCTATGCCTGCATCAGAATTCAGCAGCACACATAAAAAGGAAACATTCAGCACTGGAATTTATTCTCTTTGTTATAGAACAAGTCAGTTATAAGGAACAGTACAACTCAAATGTTGCCAGGAATCTATTTTTTATTTCAAAACATGCCTTAGATAATTGAGAGTAATTCCTAAATTGGCAATGGGAAACAACTCCCCAGATTAGTCTTTGGTTTTAGATCTTTGTGTCTCAGACTTCTCATAGCTTTACCTTCTTTTTCCTTTATGTTTCTAGTGCTGTACCCTTCACTTCTCTTCCCACATTGCCTCTTCTCTATGGGTTTTTCCATGTTTCCTCCAGTGCTTTGAAATGATGGGAGCCACCCGGTGGGGCCTTCCTTTAAAGACACTTCAATTCCTTTAACATCTCCTCTGACTACTAATGTGAAAATGTGTTTTCAAAAGTTGGAAAGCTTTTTCTGTAACATTTAAGTGGACAAATCACAGAATGGTTGAGGGTGGAGGACTTCTGGAGGACATCTAGTCCAGCCCCCCCGCACAAGCAGGATCAGCTAGAACAGGTTACTCAGTGCTGTATCCAGTCTCATTCTCAGTATCTCCAAGGATGGAGACTCCATAACATCTCTGGGCAAAATGACAGTGTTTGACCACCCTCAGAGGAAGGAAGTTTTTTCCTATATTAAAATGAAATTTCCTGCATTTTGGGTGGGCCCAGTGCCTCTTGTCCTGTCACTGCGCACCAAGGAGAACAGCCTGGCTTCTGCTTTGCTCCCTGCAATCAGGTATTTATAAGCATCGATAAGATCCCACCAAGCCTGACTGAACAGTCCCAGATCTCTCAGGTTCTTCTTGTATGAACGATGTTCCGGAACCTTAATCACCTTTGTGGCCCTTCACTGGACTCACTCCAGCAAGTCCATGTCTTTCTTTTACTGGTTAGCCCAAAATTCCACACCTAAATGGTCTCACCAGTGCTGAGAAATTACCTCCCTCAGCCTGCTGGCAGCACTTCTCCTAAAGCAGCTCAGGATGAAGTTGGCCTTCTGTACTGCAAGGGCCCATTGCTGGCTCATATTCAATTGATGTCCACCAGAACCCCCAGGTCCTGTTCTGCCAAGCTGCTTTCCAGCCCCAGCATGGACTGGTGCATGGAGCTGTTCTTCCCCAGGTGCAGGATTCCACATTTCCCTTTTTGGAGCTTCATAACGTTCTTCTCTGCCCATTTCTCCAACCTGTCGAGGTGCCTCTGAATGGCAGCCCACCCAACTGCTGTATCAGCCACTCCTCCCAGATTTGTATCCTCTGAAAACTTGCCAAGGCTACACTCTGACACATCATGAAGGTCATTAATGAAATTATTAAACAGTATTGGCCCCAGCGTCAACCCCTGGGCTACAGTACTAGTGACTGGCTGCCAGCTGGTCTCTGTGCCACTGGTCACACCCTCTGGGCCAGGCCATTCCGCAAGTTTTCAATCCTCCCCGCTGCCCACTTCCCTAACCTTCATGCAGCCTGTCTATGGGATCAGTCATACACATATATACAAATCCTATTACGCTGCAGCTCTTTTTTCTTATTTTCGCATTCCTTTAACAGCATGTTAGAAGGGATGTTATTGCATTCCCATACATTAATTCCCATGCCATTCCTGGCGTGGGGGTGAGTGGTAGTGTTTGGATGGGGGAATCCACCCTGTGAATCCATTGGTGTAGGAGCGGTGCAGGTCAGAAGGCAGTAGTAGCTGAGCCTCTAATTTTGCTTCAAGTTTTGAAATTTGCTAGTCATCAGTTTTCTCCCACGAACACACCCACATTTACTTTTTTTATCTATTGGATTCAGGGTGGAACTAAAATTCTCAAGGAACATAAGGGAGGCCACACAAATTCTTAGTTACAGGCTTGCAAACCATCAGGTTTTGCATGTCACAGAGGCTACGACTGAAGCCATATTCCAGAAGACATTATTTTCAGAAGCAGCAGCAAGAGGTTGTGGTTTGGGAAGGGAGGAGTTGTTTGGGGTTTTTTAAGCTATGGTACTCCTTTGTTCAGGTTTGTGTCCATCAGTCGGGATCACCTCATGGCATTTCCAGAAAGACCAGCAAGCCTGCAGCTTCTGCTTACCACCCCAGTGGAAATGATAAGGATCTGTGAAAAAGCTTTTTTTCTGTAAAAAAGCTTGTTCGGTACTTCATTTTCTGTTGTGGTTATTTTTAGGCACTCTAGACACCAAGAAAATATTACTGCAGAAACACCCTGTAGCTGACAGATCTTGTAAAGAAATAGCTAACTTACTTACCTATAACTAGTTAGCTCACTACTGATAGTAATATACTGACAGCCGGTCACTGCTCAATAAAACTATCCACCGGATTATTTACCCTCGTGAGCACATAAGGCTTGCAGCTCTAATTTAAAACTAGCTTTAGGGGATTCACCTGGGCTGAAGTCCTTCTAGTAACTAAATTAAAGATATACAGTTAGGTTTTATGCATGGGGTGAAGGGTTGAATTTGCAGGTGTGCAGGAGCACTAACATAATAGCCTAGCACAAATCCATGTTCTAGCAGGTAACTCTGGTCAACTCTTTACAGTAAAAGAAAAGCTGTGTGTATAATAGCCAATATGATGTCACTCTGTCTGAAAAGTTATACCTATGCTGCACTTTCAGATTTGTTTCCTGTTCAGCTGGGGAAAGGGCGATTTTTTCAGTTCTCAGATCTCAGGCTTGGCTAAATGAGGCTTCATAAATACCCATTTTCGAAGGTATCACAGAAAATAAAACACATGTTTTGGGAAGTCAGACTTTCGCAGACTTAGAAATCATAAGGAGCAAGTCTGATTTAGAAAATTAAGAATAGTTCCTGAGGTCTTGCCAAGTTTATCAGATATATATATATTGCTATAAAGCTTACAGATATCAAATATGTAGCTAGTTAGCTCTCCATCCTAGCTTATCTACTTTTGAAACTGGCTGATCAGTGGCAGAACTCACCCAATGTGAGCCTAAAATTTTGAATGTGGTTAAAAAAAATGTCCCAAATTATGATAATGTATGAATTGGCTCATGACACATAGCATTCTGTAAATACAGATATTCAGTAATCACTGAATGAACTACTGTAGTCCCAGATCTGCTGGCAGTAAAACATATGGCTGCGGACCTGATTTTTGTGAAAAACCCCCATGTGTATAGTCATTTAGCATTTCTCATATCAGAGTTATAGTCAGTAAAATAATACAAAACACACAAGAGATGCACACTTTTCTGCTGTAAGAAAAGCAAAGCCATTTGTTCCCTCTAACTTGGAAATCAATGGGAAATAAACACCTAAACGCCTTTAAATCCATGAGCTTAAACTATGTTAAAGTCAATATTCTCTTTAATCCTCAAGCAAAGACATTCCCAAAAATCTCTCAAAAACTTGCCACAGTCAATCCTCCAGCACAAAAAGCAAAAGCATAACCCAGTATTCTTGATATTTTTAACTAAGACCATGAAGAAAAATAATATACAAAATGGTACTGTCTTTGTACATCACAAAATCACATCAAAGAGAACAAACAACCTTTGTGGTTCACCCTTCCACATACTGATGGTCTGTGGGTGCAGTACAGAAATGGGGTTAACACGGAGTTTCTGGAACAGTGCACTCATCCTCTTTTCTGCTTTTTATTTGATTTTCTCACAGAGCTGACCAGAAGCAAAGAACGTGTGGCTACTATTATCTTCTTAAGGGTCTTATAACAGCCATCCAATGTATCACTTTAAAAAGTATTTTTTTAAATGAACAAGTTGCCCTCGAGGCTGAAGACTCATGAAACCTCCCATGCTAGATAAAACCACCACTTTCAGTTTCAGCTATGGCTCCTGCTGCGACAGCTCTTTTGAAGTGCTCACAGGCAGGGGCAGCCCAGCAGACAAAGCCCTGCTGTTTTACACCAAGGATCCTGAACCCAGAGAGCTTACTTTCTGCTTGTTCTGGAAAAACTCCTGCTGAGCAGCAGGCAGAGGTGTTCAAATAGGGGGGTGACAAGTACACTAGAAATACTGCAATTGATTAAATGACATTTTGCATGGGAAAGAGGCTCAAATTTAAGCTAAGGTCCTTGCACCTAACTGTAACATAGCTTTAAACTGAATTTTAATGTGTGTTTTAAGGCTGGTGGCTTACCTTTGCTTTAGGAGTGAATTTTTAACTATGCCTGAGACTGAAGATGTTGTGGTATCACCTGCCTTTGAAGTAGATACAGAAATGTCTCTCTGCATTGAGAAGTCTTTAAGTCAAGTTCCAACTAAGCTGCAGCAAATTTAAAGCCAATGTTTTAAGACAGTGGGTTTCTTTGTCTGCAGAGAGAAGCTTCAACCCCAGCTGTAAGCACTTCAAAGGCACAGATGCCACAGCTGGAACTAGAGCTAGAATTGAGATGCCAGCTTCAACATGCGCTAGGTTTTGTGATCCAAAGTTTTCCAGCATCAGTTTTAAGAATGTACACATTTTAATAAATTACAAGTCATCTACAGCACTAATTTGCTGTTTTAAATATAGCTACACTCTAAAATATTATTTAGATGAAGTAGACATTTTAGCATCATGAATTATTTACATTTGTCAGAGGCCTTCCTTTCTAAAGGATCACAAATATACCTCCTGTAGTTTTTTAAGGTGTTGAAAGTAAGATTTGCCTTTATTAGCATGTCAAGTAGAACTGTTCCTATGATTAGTCAAGGACTCTGAAATATTTATTACAGTATATTGAGGAACGACTTCACAATCTAGCCAGGTAGTCTTCACTACCAAAAGGCCAGTGTTGCTTTACAGAATGATAGCATTATTCCCCAGACTTTGTTCAGAAATAACCAAAACACTTCAAGCACACAGCTTGGCATGTGAAGGGAGAGCCAAGAGCAAGACTGTGTCTTTTGCCACTCCATAAGTGCAGCAAGGCGGGTGAGAACGAGCTCCTCACCACAGAAACACTTAATTCAGGGGAGGCCCAGTTCATGCTGGGTAAAAGTACAGATTTTATAATAATGTAGGAAAAAAAATATCCCTGTGATGTATTTTTAACAGTGTTTCCCAGATTAATCCACAGACCCCCTATCTTGTCGCTGATCCACAGACACGTAGCTCTGTCATTTCCTTTTGAGTTTGGAGTCTAAAGAGGGGATCTAGACCTGGGCAAGGGACACAAAAGGAAAACTCCCTGCTGGTCCAGTGCCTACAGGGGGTATTGAGCCAACAGAAGGGATGGAAAAACATCTTAAGAACAGGGTTTTGGGGGACTGTCAATTCAATTTTTTAGTCAGGAGTTTTATTTCCTCTGAAATTAAGCTCTACTTTTAAGAGTTTGCCCTTTCATTTTTAATGAAAAAGCTAAGTCAATGACTTACAGCCTTGCTGACACAAAGGTCTCTTAAAAAATCTTCTTGAGATTTCCTTGGTGAAGTGGCTTTATTTTACTTTGTCTTAGTTATTTGATGAACAAAGCATTCTAGTTTATTTGGCTCTACTTATATGTTTCCTCTCCTTCAGAAATAAAATGAAAAGAGGACAAGGAAGTAGAGAATGGGATGAAATTGGGAGGAAAAACCGAATTAAACTGGAGACAGCTCGATGCTTCCTAAGAGTCCTTTCTGTCTACTCATTTCACCTCCCATTTCCTCCCTTCCTCCCCGGGGCAAGAGGCAATACTTAATTTTACTAGCCCACAATGAGAAGCAATATGATGTTTGCTGGCTGGACAGTCTGGAATTACTGTCAATTAAGCTGATCTGTGCAAGAGGCATTAAAGAGTGTCTCATGTTCCATACTGGGGTTTACATTTTGTCTGCAGCTATGAAGCTTTTTTCAGTCTTTTTAACAAGGGCAATAATCTTTCGAAGGATTATATGCTTGGCCTTTTCTTACTGCAATTTAAAGTATAATAGAGAGCTACGGAGTAAATATAATGCTGTAATTAGTTAGAGTGGCTCTGCTGATGTTATTAGCCATGAGAGTGTAACTCAAGTGGTTTCTGAATAAGCCACAAAGGCCCAAGTGTGAAATACAGCTCTGTATTCACTTCATAGCCATCTGCTATTATTAAAGTATGTCGGATTTTCCAATTAACGCTGGAAGTTTTAAAGTAAGGCATCACTATGAGATATTGGAAAATGCTTTTCTACGTGGTATATGATTGGGGAGAGGGCAAAAATTCTAATACTTTGGCACTAAATATTAGTATTATTTTACTGTGTCACAGCAAAGGCATGTTGTAATGCTGATTACCCTTTGTTTTCCCAATACAATATTCTTTTTCATTATAATTCTTTTATAATAATTCTTATTATAATTCTTTTATAATAATTCTTTTATAATTTTTCATTATAATTCTTCATTCTGAGCTGTCTATGTACATCCAACATAACTATAGCCTGCATTAGGGAGGAGTGGAATACATACAGTTCAAAGCCATTATGGATCTCCCTGCTCTGTGGGACAGAGCCCAGCTTGTGTGAGTTTTATTAAGGTCAACGTTTCAGCAACTGGTAGAGCATCTGATGCTCCTGTGGTTTTGATCTGAACACACTCATTATTTCCTTCTTATCTGCTTTCCCTCACATATTAAACATTTATATTTCAAAAATTTTATTCTCAAAAATTCACCTTTCAATTCACATGCAAGTTCTTAAAAGTTTTTAATTTTAAGGTGCTTATACCATTTCTGGCCCCTGGGAAAGCAAGACAGGAACCCCGGCTGGGTGAGCAAATCTTTAGCAGGCATCAATCCGTATGGTTTTAGGACAGAATTGGAATTTCCTGATTTTTTTTGCCGCTTCCCTTACTACATACAACATCACTCTATTTCTATTTTTAGAAATTTAAGATATTTCCAGACAAATTATTAAAAACATGAAATTGGTCACAACAGGGAGCTAATCACTCAAAGGAATCCAATAAACTGGGCAAGGTGGATCTCACCATTTTCATTTATAATAGTACTCTGGCCAAATGTCTCAAGTACAGCCAAGTATCCATTAATCTCTGTCAAGCCACTGTCGTGTGCAAAGAACTGGGGAATGAGATGAAAATTGTCAGTAGAAGTGTGAACCCAGTGGTTGAAGGATGGAGTGTGGAGATGGGTGTCGTGGTCCATGAAACCACAGGTACAGTTTCCTAAACACCTGGTGGGCTTAGGCAGGGAACTGGGAGGGCTTCACTTACCACTTAGGGCCACGGGCAAGAGACCGACACGACTCGTGGAGAACAGTAGAACAGCTGAATTTATTAACTATTTGCAACAGGAAGCAGGGTATTGAAAGAGAGAAACTGCATCTTACACAAAAGCACTTCTCCTCCACCCCTGCCTTCGACCCAAGGCCCAAAGGCTTTGTTCCGTACCTCTTCCCCCACCCCAGCGGCACATGGTGTGGGGGGGAATGGGGGAAAAAAATGGAGGTGCCTTCAATTCAAAGGCACCGCCCTCCTGGTGACCATGTTCCAACGGGGCTTCAGTCCCCCAGCGACTCCCTCACTCCTGTGAGGCTTATAGCTTCGGTCCAAGGCTGTTTTCTTCACTCGCAGGCGAAAATGGCGGGGCTTTCACTGACTGGAAGTGTTGTGCAGTTCCATTATCTCTCAAATCCCGCTCCTTTTCTCCGCCATCGGAGGTCTTCATCGGCTCCCGGGAAGAAGGGCTCCCAGATGAGCCATGGCGGGGGCTGGGCTACAGCATGTTGTTTGCACAAGCCCAGCAGGCTGTGGGGGGGGAAATGCCCGGCTGCCGGAACCGTGCGGCTCCCACAGCTGCTCCACGTGGTGCCTCTCCCAACCACGTGGCGCTTCCCCCCGCCGTGCCAGAAGAAGGGGGGGGGTGGTCCTTCCTCAATATGTTATTCGTAGAGGCGCGATTGGCTGATCCTGGCTTGGGGCCTGGCTTGGGGCTGGTCCATCCTGAATGGGACCCTGCCTTCCAAACAGTTTCTTACAAAAAACTCCCTTCCCCTACCCCTTACCAAATCCTTGGAGGGGGGGTGGGGGTAGCTCCTTAAGAGCCATTTAAAGAAACGGAGCCAACACTTTAACCCCTTGTGATGGGTTGGCCCTTGGCTGGGGGCCAAACCACACACACCCGCTCACACAGTCCCTGCCCCCACCCAATGATAGGGGAGAGAATTAAAGAGGTAAATGGCAAAGAGGACTCGTGGGTTGAGATAAGGACAATTTAATAACTAAACTACAATAATATTAGAAATAATACTATATACAAAGATGCAATGTGATA
>WKFP01013321.1:58615-72755 GCA_011057875.1 Pterocles orientalis | reverse complement strand
TGATTGACCTTAACAATATATATGCATTGACATACATTCAGGAGGCCTAGCAACAGGATCAAACTGGCTTGAAAATCCCAGCGATACTCAAAGTTCTCAAAAACTTTTGCAAATACTCTGGAGGAAAAGAGGACGGTGAAGGGAAAAATCGCCTTCATAGTTCTGTTACTGGTGTAGTTGGCAGAAATGTTCAACAAGGGGTACCCAGAGCCCAGGGATGACGCCACAGCTCTGCTTAACCCACGACACCCCTTCCTCGCCGCCAGACAACCCATAACAATGGGATTGTGGAACACTGTTTAAATTTGGGACACAATCAGATCTAGGACTGGAGTTTGAGAATAAAATAACCAAAGCTTGTTTATTACAGGACTCTGCAAGGTATTTGGGGTTAGATTAAGGCTGCTGCTGCTGCTATGGACAAAGAGTTTATGTTTGTCTGAGCCTCTATTAAAACGAATACTAGAACTGGAGTTAGTGTAAAGTTCTGTGAGAGTAAGAACTGAAAAGATGGTTGTGTTGCTGAATGCCAGCGAGATCCACAGGGCCAGCAAATACATATTATTGAAGGCAACTTTACAGATGGATATGGTTTGTTGAGACACAGTAACATCTGAGGCAAAGATGAGGGAATTAGTTGAGCAAGAACTGAATTTAATATGCCAGAGGATTTGATGGGACTGGTAGAGTTAGGGTGAGAACTGCCCCAAGGGATGCAGAACCAGGGGCCAAGAGGGATGACAGGCCCATCAGGGCAGGCGTCCACCATACCCCTCCAGTGGGACAAGCAGGGCACACCCAGGGATGGCAGCTAGGTTCAGCCCACGGTCCAGGTCAGACAAGTTCATGGCAATGGGACAGGGCCAAGACCAAGCTGGGAAGTCAATTTGCTGGTCAGGGTTTTGATCCTGTCTGATGACGGTAATCAGTCAGAGTCACACACAGCCCTGTTGTCGCCAGGCAGGTTCAAGGTCAGGCTGGGAAGTACTTTTGTGGGTTGGGGACTGAATTGATAGGTCCGTGGCCAGATATGGGCATGGCTGTGGCTGAGCTGGAGACTGAAACTTCTACAACGTCATTCATTGGGTAGGGTCTGACAGCCCCCAGCTGAGCTGAAATGGGGCTTCTGGGCCATGGGCAAGGCTAGAGAGAAGCCCCAGGTGAAGCTGGTCAGGGCCATTGAAGCCTACCAGTGCTCTCAGGGTCTTGAGAGTAGATGACGATGAGTATTTACAGGAGTCCCTGAGCTATCTTTAAGGTTCAGAATTGCGGCTGAGAGTCAACACTTAGACTAAGGAGATAGCTTTAAACTGTGTCAGATATACCCCACAGAATTAGGATGTGGGCTGACAGCAACAGCATGGTTAGGTCTACGGAAGGTTCCAGTCACATATAGTTAAGATTTAGTTCCACTGAGGGAATAAGTAAGTGGTATAGTAAAAGGCACAGTTTATTGCTGGATCAGTCAAGGCTAGGATAAACTGGCTAAGCAGAAGAGTTGTGTTTAGTTTTAGGATGAGAATAGATTGTCTTGCAGTGTTTTTCTACAGGGCTAAGACACACTTTTTGCCAACTGGGAATGAAATCCCACATATTGGTTGAGCTTACTGAGGAGGTAAAATGGCAAAAAATGAAAATAGTTTTCTGGTGATTTTCTTCTGGATGTGAATGTTGTTGTAAATGGATTAAGCTTTCAAAAATCTAGCATAACTCTCTCTTTCACCAAAGATACTGCTGAAGTACCTTTTTCCCTGAAGTGGAACCTACCAGTTCTCATTTCACTGCCTTTCCCAGCATAAGTTTTTATTTGCAGATATTTTGGATGTGCTTCCTTGACATTTCACCTTGTGTGTTTAATTTGGGCATGGAGGGCAGTGTTTGGTTTCACTAGGCACAGTATCTGAACATTAGACACTAGGGACAGCATTTTTTAGGTCTGATTTTATGGGTCTTTGGTGACTCTCCAGTTTGTTTTGCTATATTACTTAATTTAGCCCGAGTGTATATCTATGTAACAGCTTCTACATACAAAAGTATTCTGCAGTATGCTAGAATAAGGGTATGCAGTAATGGTACCACTATTGAAAATGGCAAGGTGGAAAAGCAGTATATTTACAGTCCTGGTTTCTGACAGATGTCTGTTGCAAAGGCAGGCTTTATAGGAATCTGATCAAGACCCTTTTAAAATCAGGGGAGTTTTCCCATAAACTTATTTGTCTCTAGGTCATTCATGAGGAACTTGCTGATGAAATAACATAATATTAATGATTCTGCCATTAACTGCAGATGTAGCAGAGGTGAAGGAGGTGTTTTGAGAAGGTTATGCCATTAAGTTAGCACTATTGATTTTTACCCAATAACCTAACCATTGTGGTCTCCCAGATATGAAAACACTCTGCTTCTCTAAGCAATGTCTAACAGCAACTAAAGTTGCTACATGCAAGACATAAATACAGAAATAAAAAATAAACCATTGAGCATAACTGGAAGAAATTAACCAGCCCAGTGTGGAGCCAAGCCCCATACCTGGGCTGATTTCAAGACCACTTCACGGCAGAAAGGATGGACAACTTGAGGACCATTTAAGTTTTATCACATTCAAATCCCCGCACATCACAGAAAACTTGAGGCAACTTTGTGCTGATCCATTACAAAAACGCAGCATGCCCAGCTATTCACAGAATTGCTTGTTTGTCTGTGGTTCCTGGATGTTCCTGCTTCTGTTGAATTGCCTTTAATGAGAGAACTAGGGCAAGGATTATATATTGGGTTGTAGTTAAAGGTGATAATTGAAGAAATCTTTTCTAAAAGGAACATCATGCTGCTTGTGAAACGTGTCCTGTTTTCATCTTTGCCAGCTACCAGAATCATGCACTTATTCACAATGGCTTCAGAAACAGCATGGTCTATTCCACCTCAGTCTCTCTCATTTAGTAAGCTTTTCATGTAGATGTCCAACATTCCACCTACGTGCATGTCTGTAGCTGTCAGGCAGCATGAACTGAAATCCCAGGAAGCCACAAGATCGGGTAGCTGGCAGCGCTGAGCAGATATCCAGCCATGACTTCTGTAGAGCTTATACCCTTCAGAGAGGGGGACAACTGTACAAGAGTGGTAAAAAGCAAAAAGAGGGGTAATCTGGGATTCATCAGGAGCAGACACAGACAGCAATCTAGGACTAGTCCAGAATGTGGCTTTTTACATCAAGTTGGATAATTGAAAGAGAGAAAAAGAGCTAGAAAAAATATCTTAAGTGGAGGGGTTTTTTAAATTTTCAGTGGCACTTAGCTAGAGCTAGAGAAAATCCAATCTTTTCAGACATGAATGCCTACATTGAGTCAATAGCAGGTTAATTCAAACATGTAATTTATATTTCAGGATCCCAATCTGAGTTATATGAATGCTTAAATAAGCAAATATAACCTGTTCAGCAAAGCCTCTTCTCTTTCTCACAAGCATTTCTTACATTTAATTTTTCAGTGAGAGTTCTGCAGATGGTTGCTAAATCAAAACAACAAAATATACTGTGAAATTTACAAGTAATTAATAGAAACTGTTTTCCAGTCAGTCCCCTACAGAAACCATTGTTTTACTCTTGCTGTCCTCCATGAATAACTGTTAAAGAAATGTTGATTGCTGTTTTTCTAACAAAAGAGCAAATGAAAAAAAATGATCAAATTAATTATTTTTGGTTTTTATTTGCTGATTATTGAAAATTGCCAACAATATGCTATAAATGAAAGAACCAGCTATGACGGTACTTGCTTGCTTTCATTTTTACCTGGAAGAATAATTAGTATACTTGCCTCTAATACAGCATGGAAACCACTCCTGTGAGAATACTTGGAGCAATCATTTTCCTCCACTTATAAACAGGATTTCATTGCCAACCTGTACCTACAGTGTAATGCTGTCAGGTTCATAGATACTAGGGATATGGATATAGGTTTACAGTGCAGTAGCTGTAAACTGGAGCGCTTCGGTGTACGGGTTCTTTTCTCTATGTACATATTTCTCTCCTACCTTGGGCAGGGTAATTTTATTCTCACTGGATCCTAAGAGCCATATTTTAGGTTAGACGCTGTCTGTGAGGGAGGGATCAAGCACTTGCATTATTATATTCATATGCAGATTACTCCACTCCACCTTGACTCAGAGTGAAACTAAATTGAAAGCTGCTTACTTATTAGCTCCTTCCTGACAGCAGATAGCAAGGAAGGACAGAAACAGCATTTTCCTTCTGTTCTATCCCATTACTTGCCTGTCATGTGCAATAGGTCTGCTCTGGTTGTTTTATGATTTGCTGTTGTAGAGGGGCAGCAAACCATCAGCATAACAGGAATAAGGAGGGAATTTTGATTCAGGCACTTAACTCTGAGTCAAATGTCTGCTGAAGCTGCAGGTTTGCCTAGGGTTATAGGGAAGATTGCCAGATTGGTCCATGCTAGACAGAGCTATACACGGAATGACAACACCCTGGGCAATGCTGGGTTGCACAGCACCTCCCCAGATTCTCTGGGAAATAGCTCTAGCCCACACCACATCCTCTAAGATACCATCTGCCTGGGTTCTTTTCAGCTCCCAGCATGTTGCTCATCTGCAGAGGAGGAAGATAATAAACCTCAGCTCCTCTGACCGCTGAGACTGAGATACCCAGGTATTCATTAGGCAAGTGGAAAGCCAGAAGACTTTAGCTTCCCTTTTCACACCAAGGAGCTCTCAAAAGGTCTGGTAGATGGTAAACCCAAGGTTTCAAGCAGTACCGAGAGAAATAAGAAGCTAAATATTTTCCCTCTGACTTGCTTGGGTGAATAGGGATTTGCCCTCTACATTACAAGATTGCAAGAGACAAGCAATGTATCCTGATGTATGGACTTTAAAAGCCAGTAAAAATAAGTTGGTAAGTAACAACACAGAACAAGTCTGAAAACTATACTGCTTGTAAGAGAGAGGCAAATGAGAACATAATTTAATACATACATACATGAACATTCTGAACATGGATTGCAGGCAGAATTCCACCACATTCAGGTGGAATGTTTTCAAATTTTGCATGTCCTCTTAAAGTGTCTGTGTTATCAGGATCATAATGAAAAACACATTTGTTTCCCATTCACATCTTTGCTCTTTATTCCAGAAGAAACTCTCTACCATTTACATGTGAAAAATTCCAAGGAGTTGCACAGAAGCTAAGAAATGTAAAAATTAAAATAATCACAGTGATGCAACCCTAAACCTCTGCAAGGTGTTAATATCATCCCAGGACAAAATTCAGATGAGGCATTGTAATTGAATGACTCCCATTTCTATGGTCACAAACCATGGTGCTTCGAGAGTATCTTTTTATTATGTCACTACAATCTATTTTATAGGCATTAAGGACTTCCCTCAGTCATGCCCACTCACTTTAATATTTAGCTGCTTGGACTGAAAAATGTGAAAACCCTATCCACATGATAGATTTGGTTCATTTATGCTTTTCCTCATCTTCTCATAGAATTTATGATTTCAGGTAATTTTAGCAAAAGTCACTGAGAGACTATTTTTATTTACACTTAATAAGCATTTACATTTCAATCCATTGTGTGCCTAATCTCCCTGCTCTATACTGTGCCATGGCAGAGCTGCTATTGCAGATAAGAAAGTGCTTGGCATAAACAGGCACAATAATTTGAACAGTAATGGTGGGTACCAAAGCCTCCTGCTAGCATTCTTCTAAGTGTCCAATGTCTATGGTTACCTTCCAGGTACCCACAGCCTCTATCCAGACAGCAAGTCCCTGTCTGACAATTTATTAGTGGTTCAAACTACATGAACCTGTCTAAGGGCATGCCGGTCTCAAGTGTGTAGACTGAGGTGGCAGATGCTGTGCTTAAACAAGTTCATATTCAGATATTAACGAAGCTGTGTGGTACTGCCTTATGCAATGTATGCTATTAAGGAGACATATGGGAAGGGTAAGGCAAGGTGGAGGTAAGCTCACAGTTCATACTTTTATTCACGCCACACCTTCCTAAGGAAGTGTTGCAGTGTGGTTCAGATTATATTGCAGCATTTGGCTTGAAGAGTCCCAAAGCACTCTGCTGCTGTGTGAGTATGTTTTGTCTAATCCGATAGAACTGTGAGAAGAAAACCATGCCAAACACCAAATCTTTTCCAGGCATTTCTCTGCACAGCATGGTGTCACGCACAACAACAAAAAATAAATCTCAGTTTTGCAACAGTAATGGCTTAAAAGGGCCAGTCTCTGTGAGTATTTGCAATTAAGGTTGAGCAAAATATTTTCTTTTCCTACAAGATCACATACACTCAGCTTGACACGTATTAGTACAGTGCCATCCTTTTCTTCATCCACAATTGCTTATAATTTTTTCTCTTTTTAATCTCTCCCATCTGTTGCAAAGTCACCTGGCTACGATTCATTACAGCAATTCCAAACCAGATGAGGCTGTAATATGAATAAAAGTACGTTCTGTGTATCCTAACAGTCAGCCTGAATACCTGTATTAACCAGTAGTAGAGAAGTGGCATTCAGAACACATTTGCCAGGGCACCTCTTTCCCTGATAAAGCTACTTTTAGTATCTTTTAATATTTTGCATGTGGACTTGCAAAGAGCTGGCATTTTGCAGCTTGTTAATGCAGTTTGGCGCTAAAGAAAAGTTTCTATTTGACATTTCAACAATCTGCATTTAACCAGTACAATAATTAATTAATGTTCATTGTATTTGTGTTTCTGTGGCGTTCTTCAAACTGATATTATGCTGATTGGTGGGGGTGTTTATACATATAAACGTTGCCAGGGAAACCTATAGCATTCTTTTTTGAAGAAAATAATTCAAATTAATTGTGCCAGTCATAATTTTTAAATAGTTTTGCAAGTGATCAGTTATATAATTATGCTAAAAGAATACAACCTTTAATATTTAGTACTATGTCCCTAATATTTACTCTAGGTAAAAAGACCAGAACAAGCCTCCTCCTACATGACACACTTGGAGGACCATAGCTGCAGTAGTTTAAATGTGTTAATCATATGAGCATCTGTTTTATAGAGTTTTTTTCTAATGTCACAACACTAAGTACAATGCTTCCATGGATGATCTTTCTGCTGATTCATAAAACTGACCTTAGAAATTAAAGGGGGAAAAAAAAAAAAGCTCCATTTTAGGACAGTATCTGGGACATATTCCAGAGAAGTAGTTAGGCCTTTGTCTCAGACCCAGGTGACATGCCTGTGTCAAAACCATGATCCTGAAACCCCTGTGATGGCTGAAAGGTGGAATGACTCTTCCCTCCCTTCCCTTCAGCTCTGCCTTTAACCACTAGATTATTTCGTACAGAAGATGATGGATAGCTGCCCTTCACTTTTCCTCACATAAAACTGTCTGCCTTACGCTCCCAGGTGCATACTGCAAGTTTGGGGACGCACCTCCTCTCCAGCCTGAGCAGCCCCTGAGGCTGTGATTGCAAGCAGCTGCTCTTTATGGCTTGTGGCAGCTCTCAGTTCAGCAAGCTTGAGATTTTGGACCCTGCTTTGAGATACCTAACTCTACAGTCACCAACTAAAAAAGTTCAGGCCAAGATCTGCAAAAGACCTCCCCAGGAGTATCTGGCAAAGCACATCAGTGTTCAGGCAACTTCGAAATCCAAGCTTATCTTCAGTAGTGAGACAGCCCAATCAAGCCAGGTTCATGGTATCTCTTACTTGTCTACATTGCTTCCAAAAGTGACCTCTCTGCTATGTGCTCCTTTAGGGGTTTTTTACAATGTTATCTGTTGTTAGATTCAAATATTGTTTCTGCCCTACTGACTTCAGTTTCGCCTCATCAAGGCCACAGCAGAGGTGGCTGAATCTCCTCCCAGCCCAAACCCTGCTGTTAAATAGCAGCATCTCCAGGGACAGATGTTGGTTACCAGAAAAAATCATGAACAGTGCAATGCACTTTCAAACCATGTGTAACAGAATGACTTTATGATTACAAAGTCCATCAAAATCCAATCACACTGCCCACGTGCAGTGCACATACCACCCTTAGTCACCATTCCAGGAAACAAGCTGGTTTCTGGATGATTGCCTCCTTTAATAATCACCCTGGTAAACATTTATTCAGAAAATAGCTTTAAGCCACAGATTGGGATAATCAGCATGAAAAACAGTTGGATCCTTTTGATGTATTAAGTAGCCCATAAAATATAATACTGATCTCTTTCAATAGTAGTAATGATGCAAAACTGGTTTACTCTCTCCACGGGCCTGACAGGTGCCTGGATTTTCAAACTGGGGACTGACCCCCTTCAGATGTCTACAGTCAAGAGACATGCAGGCTCTATGTTTTATTCCTTTCCTTCTATCAAAACATTTTTTTAACCTTCAGCTTGTTGTTTTACCCCCCATTTGTTAGTTTCATCCACCTGTTTTCTCTTGGTTTATGCATCCTTTGAATTGGGACTGACTTTATTATTACTCATCATCTGGCACAGGGAGGGTCTCTTCTATGACAGGAGCTCTCAAACATTTCTGCAAAACCAAATAAATATGCAAATAACTGCAAAAATAAGTAACTACAAAGACAGGTAACTGCAATAATGTTTAACCAATAGGGAATTGCTTCTGAATATTTTGGGCCAAATTATGCTATTTACAGTGTCTCATGAAGAAGGATTTGACACATGGGTATGGCAAGGCCTTTGGGAAGTAGTAATGGATTGAACAAAAGAGCAGGCAATATCTAACGGTTCATGTAAAGTATTGCAGTCAGAGGAGAGCTATTTAATAGGATAGCTACTTTTGTTGCTGTTGTTGTTTCACTGTTGAAAAGGAAGAGAAGAGAGGGAATAAGATTAAATAGACTTTTCTCTCTTTTAACCATCTGTACTTCAGCTATTGCCTTAGCCACCTTTTATTCCTGGCAAGTAAAGTTTACCCTGCTAATAAGCCCCTTAAATGCTGTGAAGTAAATAAACTTTCAAATGGAGTAAATGTCTTACAATTTACTTAATAATTTCATGACTCTTGGAAAATTTAAGATTTTTAAAACAGAAACTTTCATACATCTAATTCATCATAAATTAACCATAATTTATTGCAACAGAACCCATCAAGATTAATTCAGTTGACACTAATGCAAATGTCATCCATATTTCTGTAGGTACTCCATTATCATTTGTCTGCCATTAAATATTAGTCAGTCATCACTTAAAATGAAGCCTACCCTTGATTTTTCTCCCCAGTGTATCTTCTGGTCATACACAATGTAACTTGAGTCTTGAGCTAAATGGGTATTGCTGATCTGTTTGTGCTACTAAACTGCACTTATCACAGACATGCAATTTAGGGTTTTTTAGCTGGTCAGTCTGTAATGAGTACTATAAATGGAAAAAGTTATAGAACATAGCCAGTTAAATGAAATTCCACATTCTCCTTAAGTTAAAAGAGGTTAAAGTGTCTTAAATTGAATAGAAAAAAAATCCTGTCTTTTTGTGGAAGGAAGGAACAATGTTGCTGTAGCATTGACCAGAGAATGAAGAAAATGCTGTGAAGGAAAAATGCTTTGACTCTATAATTGGACCCAGGGATTTTAAAAATGGCATAGCTGTATTTTAAAGCAAAAAAATGTTGAAGAAGACTTTTTGTAATCTTTTAAGGTGAAGTGGGGATTTTATTAACATAGGTCACCCAAAAGGTGCCAAACGTCCTCGCAGCTTGACCTATAAGAAGTTTCTGAAAAATCCTATACTTCTGAGCCATTTACCGTATGAGTTACCAGTAATACGTAGTTCTGAAGGACACACTGAAGTTCAGAAGGTCACTCTTCAGGTGCTTGTTGGGAAATTCACCACCCGAAGGATCAAAGAGGAATGCAGTAAATTCAAACACACAAAAAATATGTTCATAATGATATAATTACAATTATGCCTTTATAATTATAGTAAATATATTAGTATTCATATGCAATAGACTTTTGCATTTGTAATACACAATGCCTTAGGAGGAGTTGGGGGAAGGGTTTTGCAAAGAATGAAATTGTTCTTTTAAAGGACAAAAAAATTGTACATGAACAATAAAGAGCACACAGATGACAGAAATCAGTTATCTGTTAGTATTCCTGATGCTCCAGAGTCATAACTCAGTAACTCAGCTGTACAGATTTAACCATTTTACCAAAACTCTATAGAGACAGTTCAAGAATATATCTCACACTAACTCCACAGTTGAAAATAAAATTTTATCTTCTCATTCTTCTAAAATTCGCATCTTTGCATTTGTGCCCTTTAGTATTTCCACGCTGACAGTTAAAAAAAATAATTATCAATATGCACATTCAAATATTAGTTAAAGGGGTTTTTTTAGTTTTTTAAAGGATTTGGGGGCATGTTTATAAAGAAAAATTGAAACTTGATCTGGCAACACTGATTATAGGATCTATGAATTTAAAGGAATTTGGCAGGACTAGGTCCAACTAATATTGTTCAGGAGAATGTGACCATCTTTACAATCTGTACGAATTATTTGTTGAGATAATCCTAACACTTTTACTGAAAACACTGAAGTCTCTGATAGTCAAAGAGTAAAGGTTGAAAGCATCTCAGTGTTTGTTCCCAGGATTTACAGATCAGTATTATTTTACATGAGTAAAATAAGGAGCTCTGTTTCTAAGTGGGGCTCAAGAGCAACCAGAAGTAAAGAAGCCAAGATAACTGATCTCTGTTGCTTTGATAGCTACAGCACTGGTGTTTAGCAAGTATTTTACTAGCCAAAGATATCTTGGACAGGTGCTGAAACACTGGATGCAGGAATTCAGTTTCCAGCTTTTCATTCTCTCAGCAGGAAACCGTTGTTCTTTTTTCCAAATAGTTGAAAACAACAAGAAAATCAGCAAAATATTCAAAGAATGGAAATGTCTGAAGTACAGAAGAAGGGAGTAATTTACATATATGTCCTTCCCAGATTTAAAAATCTGCTTTTCAACTCTGTTCACACTCACATTTTTTCCCGACTTACTGACACTCGCTAACAGTAAACTTTGTTGAATTCTGTCAATGCTAACAGGAAAATGATAGTACACCTCCCAGCAGATTCAAACAGTAGGAAGACAAGTTTGACAAAAAATAAGTAAGTAAATAAATTACTTTTTAAAGCGCTGATAAGTAACATCAATAAAATTTTTATTATTGATGTGTCCATGCTCTAAGCAGCAGATAGCAAAAGATCAGATGACTCTAGTGTGGCTTACAGCCTGCTCACTGAACAGTAAACCACTCAGCTTCACTCTTTGTTCAGAAGCTGCTGCTAACCTAAATTATCTTGTCATTCTAAGAGAGGGGCAGTTGAATGTCAAAGATTTGTGCTGGTAGTTCACAAACTTCGTGCAATTCCAAGGGGTGCATGCTTAGATACCAGAAAACATAAGTGTGCATTAATGCAGTCCTAATGTGATCCCTGGCCACATCTCCATTGCAAAATATTTCTTCTTGTTGTTTCTGAATACCAAGTACTACTACTGCAATGATCCATAAATGTTGCCGGACAGGCTAATACAGAGCTAGTGCCCAGTGGGTGAAGAGGACAATGGCAAGAGAACCAGACACCAGAGTAAGGTCAATATCCATTCATGTGTTTCTTCCACACTCAGTATATCTGATATATTCCCTATGACAGAGTAATAGCAGGATGGAAGAAGAGCACATCAGGACTAGGGGAAATTGTTACACCTGTTCTGCTGGCTGGCAGGATGGTAAGGGAGCCACATGCAGTGCCACAGCTGCATGCTAATAGAGAGGCTTAGCTCCTAGCTCCCTAAGCAAATTAATCCCTCCAACAATATACTGAATATGCTAAAATATCAATATGGCTTTTACAATACTTACGTCTAAAATGCATGTTTGCAAAATGAGTAGAGCTCTCTGTAACTGTACCAAATTTGGAGCTGTAAGTGAACAAAAATGTAAGTTCTCACCCAAGATAGTTGAATTTCCAAATCTGCCAAATAATTTTCAAATTTAATTATTATCCTTGCAGTTTTCACTGATTCTGTTAAGCTCGACTTTTTGAGAAGTTTCACAGAAAAATTGCAATTTCTATTATTAAAATGTTTTTTTACTTTTTTATGTCTTTAGATCTTGCCCAAACATATGTGTGGCAATGAATCTGGATATACATCCAAAAGGTAAAATTCTTCCAGTACTGATAAAGGAAGAACTATAGCATGTCTTTTTACCATACTTATTACTCAGAGTCAGTGATAGTCTGTAATACGCAAGGTGTAAAGGATCAGAACGTTGTAAGATCAAAAAAAATGAAATTAATTGTAAGAAAAAAGGAAAATAAATGGATTTCCACTGATTGGAAATTGGATACCCAAGAGTGAAGAAAGCAAAAAAGTGTTTACTTCCAGAGTGCCCCAAAGAAATGTTGGCTTTGTGACGTTATACACTGCAAAAAACCATCAATAAATTATCCTCTTTTTGGAGACTGAAAACATTACACCAGCTGATGGCTAAGGAAACTTTCCTTTTTATTCTGCCACCACTCATTAAGTACTCCAGTCTTTTTGCTGTTTACTGTTCCAAAACAATGGGAGAATGACACAGGATGTCTAAATCCAATTCCATGACAGATTATGGTCAGCAGAAAGCATGTGTTTAAATCACACTCTTTCCATAAGTAAAACACTGCTCCTACTTAAGTCAGTGGAAAATGATACCGTATTTCACAACTGTAGCTGAGCTAAGAGATACTTAATGCAAAGCTTATAAAATTATCTAACTAAATAGGGGCACAATCAGACAGATAAATTTATTTGGTATACCGTGTGTTTATTGTGTTATGTGAAGTTTGCTTAAATGCATTCAATATCGACATAATACAGATGATTTAGGGCTGGAAAAAGCAGTTCTGGAAAAATAAAATCCAGCAGTCTATCATCTTATTGCAAAGTTTTTATTCTCTGTGGATAGCTGGCCATATCACAAAATCTCACCATAACTGCGGAGACTAGACTCATTTTGCTGCGGAGACTAGCTTCAGAGAAGGTAAGACTGCGCTGGGCAACGGTTCTGGAGTGAAAAAGGCTGACCAAAAAGCCCTTTTAAGGCTTTGAAAGCTCTTTTTAAGGCTTTTTTTTTTTTGAAAACAAGCAACAGTGCTGTGCCTGTGCTGGGAGCTATCAGCTGGTGGGCAGGCTCTGAGTCAGCAGGGGTGGAGTTAGCACTTCAGCAGCTCAGTTTAAACTCCCTAAAAACGAGTCATCAGTCATTTGCTGCTGAGACTAGCTTCAGAGCAGTCTCTGTGACTGAAGGCCTAAACATGGTCTCCACCAGACTGTGGGCTGATTCCAAGAAGACAGTGGCAACCCAGACAGAGAGCCTGCCCAGAGATGTTGCTGTTCAGGTCTCTGGCTGCAGGGAGTGCCTGAGCCTGCTGCTGCCTGGGGATGGTGGCAGGGATTCAACCTGTGTGAGGTGTGAGCAGGTAGATGAGCTGCTCAGCCTGGTGGTGGAGCTCAAGGAGGAGGTGCGGAGGCTAAGGGCCATCAGGGAGTGTGAGAGGGAGATTGATTGGTGGAGTGACCTGCTGGCGTGCCAGAGGGAAGGGTGCCAGGGCGATACCCCCAGAAAAGTGGTTGACCCTCTGCCCAGTCACAGTCAGACAGGCCCGACCGATGAGGAACCTCCCCCCAGCAACAATGGTGGGGGGTTGTGGAGTGTGGGGTAGCGGCAAAACCAGTCTAACTCTCTCCCTGAAAGGCATCAAGGTGATATTCACCAGACAGTGGTGGACCCCTTGCCCTGTTGCTGCTGAGCAGAGCCAGGCAAATTGAGAGATGGGGAGGATTGGAAACGTGTACCGCCTCGGCGAAGTGGGCATCCCCCATCCCGACCATCCTCGGTTCCCCAGGTGCCCCTGTGAAATAGGTTTGAGGCCTTGGAACTCGAGGGAGAAGTGAGTGGAGGCGTGGAGGGAGGCCCATCTGTTAGGTTCCCTCAGGTGAAGCCCCCGGCCCCACACCTCAAGACTGCCTCCATCCGGAAGGACAGAAGGGTAGTTGTCATAGGTGACTCCCTTCTGAGGAGAATGGAAGGCCCTATATGTTGGCCTGACCCTACCCGTAGAGAGGTGTGCTGTCTCCCTGGGGCAC
>WKFP01013321.1:40525-51406 GCA_011057875.1 Pterocles orientalis | reverse complement strand
GTATCACATTGCATCTTTGTATATAGTATTATTTCTAATATTATTGTAGTTTAGTTATTAAATTGTCCTTATCTCAACCCACGAGTCCTCTTTGCCATTTACCTCTTTAATTCTCTCCCCTATCATTGGGTGGGGGCAGGGACTGTGTGAGCGGGTGTGTGTGGTTTGGCCCCCAGCCAAGGGCCAACCCATCACAACCTTACAAGCCAGAGAAAGAGGGGAAAAACAGCACAGGTGTATTGCTTAATAAGCAAGTTGAACTAGTAAGGGACGACTAAAGAAGGCTGATGCAATCAATACTTTGGCTTCTTCAAGTTTCATAGAAAGGTTAATTACAATCAGACACTATATGGGATTAATAATACCAACAAGAAGGGAGTAATAGGGCAGGGCAGAGCACAGCAGGCAACGAACAGCCAGGAGAATATTTACTTATGCTAAAGCACTTAAGGAAGTATCTGAACTAATTTCTGAGACATTAATTGATTATCTTTGGAAACTCCCCAAGGAGTCCTGAGTTCCTAAAACAATGGAAAAGAACAGCGGTAACCACCATTTCTTACAAGAAAGAAAGCAAATTCTAAGGGTTCATTGGATACCTGGAGAGACTATTAAACAAAGTCAGTCTGAAAGCATCTTTTGGAAATAAGTCAAACCAAATTCCTTTCTTAGCAGAAATATTACCTTAATGGGGAGAAATAAAACAGTAGATGTGATATATCTTGATTTTTGTTAGGCCTTTGACATCTCCCAGAAGGTAGTCTCACAAGCAAAAACCTGGAACACTGGTCTAGATGAAAATGTGTAAAGAGTTCGTACAACCAACTGAAAAAATATCCACCCTCGGTCTAGTTGACAGTAGTCTGCTACTGAACTGGAAAAAGTTATGCAGCAGAATAGCCTGAAAACCCAGGTACCCTGCAGGGGTCTGTCTAGGGTGTGGTGGTATTTTTTTAATGTACTGTTATAAAAAGGCAAACCTGACCCTGAAATGTGCTGTCAAGAACACTTCTTGGAGGTCTGCTTGATGGTGTAATAAAGATGTGTGCAACCTGGAGAGAGTTCACAGGAAAGTAGCACTGCAGATATGAGGTTCAGAATCTTTTAATTTGGTTGACAGCTTGGGAAAGCTTTAAAGAATTGTCCTTGCTTAGCCTAAGAGTGAGAAGACTAAAAGGAAACATAATTATAGGCATTAAGCATAATAAAGGTTGAAATAAAGTGGATACTAATCAATTTCTTTGTGTGTCCTTGGAGGGTAAAACAAATTGGCTTAATTTGTAGCACTCAAGAGAAAAAGCTTGAGCTAAAAGGACAGTTAACTAGTGGAAGAAGAGACCTCGGGAAGCTATTGACTCCCCATTACTAGGGAGTTCAAGAAGAGATTAAAACAAACATCAGGGAAGATCCAAGTGCATGGATGCCCCTATACTGTCTCTGATAGCAAAATGTGACTTACAGGGACACTGGGTACCCTCAGTTGAGTTCACCCAGCAGTAATCTCAGCTCTGAGATCTCCTGAAGGAAGCCAGCAGTTATGTTCCAATGTGTAACAGGGCTCCACAAAATAATCTTGAACAAATCTAGGATAAGTGTATAGACACATCCAAAGACAGCCTGAGTCACTCTCGGCACCGTGTTTATGTGGACTCCACTGTTCAATAGATACTTGTTATCATGCACATTTGCTAGCACAAATTCTCAAAAACAGTGCATGTTTTTATTTTAAAGTGTGACATTTCTGATGAGCTAGTTAATATATTCTTGCAAGTAACATATGTAAACAGTAAGTATAATACAAATATCACATGGATAATATAACTAAAGGCACAGTTTCAAATGTCTGCAATTATCATAAAATTAAACACTCATCTTTTCAAGACTGGTGACAGGCCAGATTCAAAGAGAGACAGCTTAGTCTTCCAAGTATCTACTTTATGAACCTAAATCAAAAATTTAGATACTCAAAACCCTTGCTCAACTACTTACCAACACATCCATTTCCATCAGAAAATTTCCTGTACACCAGACTGTCTGGTTCTGGTCATCAAATATTTCCAAATCTGAACTTAATCTTGAACTTAAATTTATTGTATTGTCTATCTCTTCTTCAATTCAGAACAAAGATTTGACAATGAAGGGCAAGAGTGACTCACAGTCTTCCTCCAAGGTATCTGAGGAGGTAGAAGGTGATTATGAGACTGTCAGTTCTTCCACTCTGGAGGCCATCCATGCTTTGAGAATCCTTCCTGCCAAGCCTCTACAAGAATCTGAATATGCAGGTAACTTGCTGTCTGCAGAAAGTGAGCCAGACCTAGAAGTAAATATGAACAGTACAGATTTGGGGTTTTCAGTCTGGATATTTTTTTTTAATTAAATGTTTCAACTGAAAAATAAAACACTGGTGGGCATTAACAAAAGAGGAGCTTTGTCTGCACCTTTATATTCAAGTTACCTTTTTTTTTTATTCAGTTGTGTTAAATTAATAATTAAATGCTGCTTTTGTAATTTTAATATAACCTTCATGGGAGAAATTCTATGATCCCATTCCACCTGGAAATGTGTAAAAACCTGAGTGGTCAAATCCAGAACCATTTCAGAAAAGCCCACTGCTATTTAAGCCTAGAAATCTTTAAGATGGAAAATATATTAAGGAACACATGAAGCTTTCCTCCAGATGATAATTTGCAGATGAAGAAATGTTATTCTTTTTAAAGGCATTCTCTGCCGCTTTCAATTGCAGTAGTAATTGCTTTGAGTGCAGTTCTCAGGCTTTCTTAACCTTGCAAGACAGCTGCATTAATCAAGTTTTGGTTTACTAAAGCCATTCTAAGTCACATTTAATGTCCATACATACACAGTCAATATCCTGTCTATGGAAATGAAATATCATCCTAGCTACCCATTGCTCGAAGCTACTATAAACAGTCTGTGGAGGTTTTAAATCATTAAAAAACTGCGGGAAATCCTAGACGAGGAAGAATTGAAACCAGAAACCAAAAATATCTGAAAGTACAGGATGTATGTATGAAAACTTGTTCCAGTTCTCATCAAAGTCAACAAAGATTTTCTACTGATTTTTGTGGGAGTCAGTTTGATGTCTAAACATACAGACGGCTTTTTATGCAAGTAAATTTATCAGTGAGTGAGCAGATCACAATCGGTCCGAACATACAGATATTATACTTTATATTCCAAAAACTCATTTGTGCATTTTATTTGGAAATCTGAAGTAAATTCCAAACACTCTTTTTATCTTAGTAGTAAAGACTTTCAGTCAGCACCTTTCGTGGTTTATGTAAGACTGTCCTGAAATACCAAAACCACACCACTTCTAGTTTGTGATCTCAGGGAAAACACATAAAACAAAAAGCTGCCTTTTGCCTGTGTGTTATGCCCAGTAACTATAATGTGGTAGGATACAAAAGTGAAGAAAGGTCTGAAAATGTATTTCAGGAGGGCAAAACTAAATGCTAACATCCCATTTTTCCATCTTTCCTAGACAAACAAAAATGCCTTTGAGATAAAAAATTAATGACTCAAAAACACATGCTAGTGTACACCCTGTGCGTTTCTTTCACATGGCCATGGGTGCAGAATTTATTAAAAGCTAAAGTAAAAATTAAAAAGCTCTCGAGAGAGTCAACCCCCCCACACACCCCTCGCAAAATGAGAACAACACAATGGCGTTGCCAAGAACAAAAGTTCAAATGAAAACCAAGTTCACTAATCTGTTCACAGTTTAGGTTAAGTATATGTCTTAACTGTGTACCAGCTTATGAAAGCTTTTGTTTTTAACCACAGCGAGTAGGTTAACCATAAAGCTATTACCAGGCTGATGCTTATGACCTCAATACAGCTACTAAAATAACAGTTAAGTTTTGGAAAGGAAAAAACATTTAAATGCTATAAAAATTGCAAGATCTGACCTGAAAAACATATTTTGAACATTAAAACCTCTTCTTAAAACATAGTATTACTGAATTACTCAGGCTTGCTCTTTCTTCTTTTTTACAGATAAACGTTGTTTAAGGCCTTCAGGTACCACTTCCCCAAAGAGCAGCCAGCACACATCTCAGCCCCCTCAATACTCGACTGTAAGTAAAGATCCTAAACCCAATTCACAAACAGATCTCCCCTTTTCTGTAATATCGTTTAAAGTTAAGTGCAAATTGTTTAAAGTCTTAGCCACGTAACATTCAATTGTACAAGGTCACACAAGTTTCTGTGAGCCGTTCCTGTTTCACTTTGCACCAATGTCCTTGCCACTTGCTTTCACTTGGTGTCTGCCAGGGATCTACCAAGCATTAGAGGCATCCCAGTCAGGAGCAGCACCATTTCTACTAACCATAGTTTCAAGGCCAACGACTAACATCACGTCTTTATTTTGTTTTATTAACAGAAATACACTTCTGCTCTGGAGGGGAGGAGCACGCCAAGTGTTAGAGGTATAATAAAAAACCTACCCAGTTCTGCGATCAAAAATAGAAATTGCTGGTCCTATATTTAGCTTTTGTAGAGACTGCAAATGATAAAAAGACATGTTTTTTCAGAGCAGCAGCCAATTTCCAAAATAGTCATACTACAAAATTTGCAATACAGTTTCATCTAACATCAAAATAATTATTTATAAAAGGACATATATATGAGTTGTCAAGAGGGGGGTGGGGGGGAAAGGGGGAAGCCATTCCATTTAAAAATCAGGTTTTCCTTTTCCATACAATTATAAGGACATAAAGTCGGGGGAAAGCCTGTTTCTCCTGAACTGTTCTACCAAAAGGCTGCAGGATCCCTGCTATGCTTTACTTCTCCTTCTTGTGCTCTCTTGCTTTTTTGCTCCCTATCCTTCTTAAACATTTTGTATTAATATATTGTAAAGCATAATCTAATAACTATTTCTAAATAGTAATATCAACTATAGCAATTCCTACAAAGGATTTACATCCTAAGGTAATTATTTACAAAAGCTATCTGGCAATGTTCTCCTACTAATAATACGCTAATTATATGGTATATCACCTAGCATATATTTTTTCTCCATTGCTTTACTATTAACTGTAAATTTGCTTCAAAATCCTATAATTTTGAGTCACCAATGTATCTTTAATTTTTGTTTGTTCTGTTTTGTTTCTTGTGGTGAAATCAGACACAGACTGCTATCTTGTTCTTCAAGAACCTAATGAGGTGTCCAACGATTTAATCCTTTAATTTATGGCTTTAGTCAATCACAAGATTATTTTTAAAGCAGATTTCCATATATTTTTCTATATACTTTTAAAATATTTGACATACATTAGATGTAGCAATATCTCACAAAGTCAGCTACTGAGGGATTAAATATATGATCAACCTTGAAAAAGAATGATATTTTTTCTCTTATAATTTTCAAATCTTTGAGCTATATGCTAAATATGGTCAAAAAGAATACGATTGTCAAGTCAGGAAAATATGATCCTTTCTACATTTGCTGTAACTGCTGATTTTCAGAGAGTATTACTTGATCAACCAGGAAAAAAACTCATGGAATTCCATGCAAACCAGAATATGGTGGTTTTTTCCTTTTAGTTTATATTGTAGTACAAAACAAAAAGCCAAGTAATTCCTACAGATTATGAGATAGTAAGTACTATAAAGTTTGCAAAATGAAGGGTTAGACTGCCTCTTGTCAGCAAGTTCTGATGGAGCTTGTAAAAAAGCTGAACTGAGAGCAATTTGAGTAAACTATCTTCAAAATTTGCAGAAACCAGTAGGAAAGGTCCCACTGACAGTTTGCCAGTTTAGATAAAGCTTCAAATTCCACCAGGATTTAGTAGTTTGGATTTACATGTTTGTCCGCCTCCATGAGATGTGTGCTGATGTTAAGAAAGATGAACCAAAGACAGTGCAGGCAGGTAAACTCTGCAGTTTTAGAATACAACTTACATATATTTTTAGTAGATCCTGAGCTAATAGTGCTTATAGATGACTCTAGTATTTTTAGATAATATCTACAATGTTATCAGATGTATTTTAACATTTATTCTCATGCCCAGTGCTATTAAACGGCTTTGCCACAAGATGGCATAAACAGCACAGAAGAATTTTTGCCAGCAGTTATTTTCTAGAATTGTTAAACATTCAAGGTACCATTATTTTATTCAGAGCAACTTGTTATGCTTTACTTGAAAGAGAACTTAAGATATATTGCATGTCTTTTTGCACTAGTTAGGATTTCAGTATGTAGAACTTATGAAAAGATTTTCAAAATTAAAATGTAATGCAAATAGAATAAGATGGGGGGTTTATTAGTATGATATCCTACATTCATTTAAATAATCATTCATATTTTGGTAAATTTGAAAGCAAAAAAAAATAGAATAAATTTCATTGTTTTTCAAGATCTTAATAGATTTCTATACAAAAATCAAAACAGACAAAACATGCATCCCAAACAACTTGATAAAGCACATATACAAAGTCTCTGAACAATATTTAAATTTACAATACCTGAATAAATATCATCCTCAGATGTTTCACTCTGAAAGCTAGAGCTAAAATCAAAGGTCACTCTGTTTTATCAAGTATCATGACAATTTATTTCCCCTATTGTATATTTTCAGCTGAAAAAAAAAAAACAAAAATACCTTTTTTTCTTGCTTTAACTAATTCCTAGCTATGTCTCTTATGAAATGAATGTGACTGATGTGAAAAAGATCTAATTGGCTACAGTGCACAAAGATTCTCAACACTTCTATGATCACCATAATTATCTAAATACACTTAGTCTTGTGCTTTATATTGAGAGAAGCACAAATGGTTCAGAATGAGTTACAAATTGCATCTGAATCCATCCGTGAATTCACCCTTTAAAAAGGCGAAGTAAAGTACAGATCAAACAAAATCCACGCCACGTGCAATAAGCCTCATTCAGAGCCCACTGGCCTGGTGCAGAACAGCTCACAGAGAACACACAGCAGTCCCAGCTCCAGTGACCTCCATCTCAAGTCTGGGCTGTGGCTTGCCTTCATTCCTACACATAACAACCTCCCACTGAACCTCTGGAGATTTCAGCCCTAGCTTCACAGAAAGTAACGCTTCCCATTCGATAGCAGAAGTTATAGAGATGTGATAGGCAGGAGGAATGGTATGAGGACAGCAACATGACCTTGGAGCAAAGAGTTCTGGAGGTAGAGCTGGGGAGGGGAAAGGATGGGGCTGGACTGCCAATAATAATTACAACAATACCAGAATAAAGCTATACCATTATTTGTGAATTATATGGACACCACTCCATTAACAATTATTAATAATTACCTTTAGGAGAAAGACTGAAAGTACATGAACCCCAGGTAAGCAGAATCTTTCATAATTTAATATTTTTACACACCATTTTGCTATTGAATATATTCTTAAGAGCTCGCTGCAATTTTGCTAGCACTAACTAAAGGATAAGTGGACTCATATGTGCAGTCCTACATTATCTCACTTATTTGCATTCATGGTTTATGTAGACGTCTTTTACCCCCCAGTGATTTTAAAATGGCATATTAAAGTATGATTTTACATGTTGTACAGCACAGTACATAAAACCTCTAGCTGCTGACACAGGCATGTCTGCTTAATCTAAACTCTCTACATTTCTCTTAATAAAACAAGGAAAAAAGCTTACACAGATTTCTTTGTTTCCACTCTTTTCCAGAACCCTGTGCCTCCCCCACGGTAAGATCACTTAAGAGGTCGATTACCTGAGGTCCTCTGGGAACTCAATGCTAACGAAAGCTCACATCCATTTATACCAATCATAGTGATGAGATGACTGGAAGTGAGCTGGCATCCTTTTACTATCTGTCTCTCTTTGGACTTTTTTAGCTTCTGAAACTAGGGAGAACAAAACATGAACCATAGTGTTGATAGCTGCAGCTCACCAGCTCCAGCTTTAAAATCAACTTGACTGATCCTATGACCAAGTCAAAAGCCTAGAAATCTTGAATGTGGTTCAATCCAGATATAAATTGTTGGGAAAAAAAATCTTCTGTTGATTTTTATTGGTGCCTTAGGCTCTGTTCACCATAACATTGACTTCATTGCCTTTTAAATCTTTCTGCCAATTTTTTGCTACAAGTCCAAATTGCGTCCATAGAAATCAACTGGAATATTGCCACTTAATCCCATAGAAGACAGACCAAGCTCTGTTCCACTAATATATTTTTTGTTAAGTGCCCACAAACAAATAATTAATCACTTCTTGATCTTTTCAACCTGAAACAATAATAACTGGTACAATTAAGAAGGTCATCCAGGACTGACAAACTTACTCCTCAGTGCCTGTACTGGCTTCTGTAAAAGCTGTAAACAATTTTAAAATATTATTAGCATTACAGACATATTCAGATTATTCATTAAGTTAAAATATGAAATAAGGCCATAAAAGGACAGTGTAGCTTCACAAACACAAAACTGTAAAACTGCAAAACTGTGGAAATAAGAACATTCTCATTTCATTATTCTGCAAAATGTCACTACTTGTTTCTTTTTGTATTATGATAACCAGAATGGATCTTAACTCTCTCACCTGACTTAATTTTGGTCTGTACCATGTAAAGGCTCCCCAGGACCCTGCTGCTGCAGGGCTAGTCTGCAGTGCAGACAGATGCACCTCCAATTTTATTCACCCAAGCTCTCCATGCTACAGGTCCCAGCTGGGGCTGGGCTGGTCTCAGAGCACATGCCTACATCTCCACAAAACCCTGGGCACATGTTAGCTGTGAGTTTTCCGGGATAAAGAGCATGTTTTCCTGAGTGTCTGAACAGAAGTGTGTTCCCTGGCTGGGCCTTATACAGCCACATCTACCCAGAAATATCAACACTGGAGACCTATACTTGGCACACAGTGGTGAAGCACACGAAAGTGGTGTTAGGTGACATGTAACATAGTACAGTAATGTCTTGCAAATGTAGAATATTATCCAAAATTACTATTGCTATTGTAGAATATTATCCAAAATGACTATTGCTATTGAAGGACCCCCAGAAGCTCCTGGACGTGAGCTAAGCTCAGAACAAATACATTGAAATGCTCTTGGAAAAATTCAGTGTTTTACTTCTTGAGCTTGCACTTACAACAGTCCCTGAACCTCCTTTATTCCATAACAGTTCTTCAAATTCTCCTTTGACTTCTCTAGGCCTCTGAAGACACTGCCAAAGCAGTATCAGCCACTTCCTCCAGAGCCAAAGATAAGCAGCCAGTTCCTTCACACAAGGAAAACGCTCAGCCAAGCTCACACCTTTCCAATATCAGCAAAAGCCACAAGGTATGGGTGCATTCCTCATCCTCAGTCCCTGAGAACCAAAACACTCTCCTCGGTCAAACCACAAGACTGTACCTCCATCGCACCCCTGCTTTTACTGAAGAAAAAAAAGTTATTCTTCAGACAGCTGTGAATAATTGAGAGAAGTGGTATTTAGTGTAATATGACACTAGATTTTTTTAAAGAAAAAACTGTCAAAATAACAGTAAAGAGTAGAAAATTAGGTGGAACTCACATTAACACTTTGTTTAAGGTTTGTCCTATTTTTTCTCACTAACATTTAGAGGTTGCGCAAACACTTCTGAGAAGACACAATTGCACGTTCTTAGCACAGTTGGTGAATCAAGTGATGGGGAAACATATTGACTGCACCAGGGATACAGAAATACACACCACATTCCAAGGATGTTACATTCAGCAAAAGAAATTACTTATCTGTAGACAGGAGTCTTGCTCCAGCCCATGAGACCAATGCATCCAGACTACAAGTCGCTTCTTGCCCTTTCCATCTTGTCCGCCTCCATCACACAACACTGTCTCATCCTACTCGGTGGATGAGGGCTATGTTTCTTTTGCTTGTCTGCACAGCAATACCGAAGACAATGACAATTGCCTCAAGAAGTTCAATTAAACAACAATTTTATTTCAAAGATGTAAAATGTAGCAGAACTACAAAAGAGAAATATATTTTCAATTTCAGTTCATCAGGATGGAATTTTGCTTCATGTTACAAAGGTCACTAGAAATCCCACAGGGGGAAAAAAAAAAGCTTACAAATCAATGAAATCTGCTTAAAGTTAAGCATATACTTACAGAGCAAGCTCTAAGTATGGTTGTTTATTTTTTCTTGAACGGTACTTAAATTCCTTCATGGATTAGGTTCCAAAAGCTGTTGGTTGTTAAGACATTTTATTAATAGGAAGTAGCTACATGTTCAGATACGTGACCTGATCTATAGCTGTGAAGTTCCAAATCCCAAGGTTGATCCCTTCCCTCCGTAAGGCAGCACATACCTTGAAAGCCCTCTGAGAGCTGTTATAAGCTGTGTTTGCCAGCAGACATCAGTAAGCAGAGCACTTGGATTTGAAAGGTCTTACTATGAAGCCAAATTCTGTAATATAAACACATAATTTCTTAGGCTAGAAGTAAAAGGCAGCAGAAAAAATCATAACCATCAAATTCCACATTGCAGTTATAGATACCAAAATATTTCTAAAAGGATTTTTTTTAAATTGTAGTTTTTTTAATCACATGAAAGGGGTGGCACAGACAAAGACCACACGTGATCTGGGGAAGGCACTTTGCAAATTTCCCACACAAGCACTTCATTCAAAAGATTTCTCACCTGTCTTCAGTCCAGTCACAGCATTGGAAGGAGAAAACTTACCTATGTGCTGCAGTGTAGAGAAGTACAGTGCTGCAGCCGCTATCTGCTAGACTGTAGGCAAAGCTACCAAACCACAGATTGGATTTAGCTGTGCAAGTCCTGTCTTCCAACAAGATTTGGAAGACTTATAGAACTACACACATTATTATTTATACACTCTATAAATAGCCTAATAAAAAAAAAAAAAAAAAAAAAAGAATATAAAGG
>WKFP01013321.1:5702-32828 GCA_011057875.1 Pterocles orientalis | reverse complement strand
ACATTATTATTTATACCCTCTATAAATAGCCTAAAAAAAAAAAAAAAAAAAAAAACAGGCATGTGCAGGATCCTGGAATGTATCTTAGAAGCTTTGGTGAGATCTAAACTTTGACATGCCTGTGGTAGGCAGGCTATAGGAGCGGTATGTCCCCTCGTGGTGGCGGCTAGCCCCGCATGCACACCTTTATTATCCCTTAACATTACCATGCACCCAATGTTCTGAATATAGGCTTTCACAAGTCAAATAATGACCTCAGAGACCAAACTAACAAATTACAGGAGCTAACACAAAAGCCACTATCCAAACCCAAAACAGTTCCTCTCCTTTCTCTTAGCCTTCCTGAAACTTCCCCTTAACAGATCCTTCACAAATTTCTTGCCTCCTTAACCCTCCATGTTGATGTTTTCAGCCCAGGCACAAGGAATAGACCCCTTCTCACTCAGCAAGTGTAAAATAGTATCCAAGGGTTTTCTATATCCTATCTTTTACATTCTCTCTGACTGATTCAGCAAAATAACTCTCTGTCATATTTTCTCAGCCCAGGAGGTAGCTAAGCAGGCACTAAATCCTGGAGCATTCAGAAAACTAGTAGATACCTATCTACACCTTATGTTGCTGATTAACTTTTAAAATCAGCTTCTCCATCTCCTTTATTATGAGATACAAACTGCTAAAAAGTATGAGTGTTCATCAAACCCAAGACATCTAACAAAAGATGTCAGATTCAATACACTGTCCCTTTTGTGGGGACAATATTTTCTGATGATCCTTTTTGGGAAAGTAAGATATGCCTGTTGATAAGGTATATCAGGAGAAGGCACAAAAATACCTACTTGAATCAGGACCATGAGGAACATTCTCCATTCCTCTTATCCTGGTTTGTATCTCCTTTCCTCTACAGTTTCCATTCTGCCTATGTGAATGTTTCATTTTTGAAACTCCCCAGCCTTCAAGGAACTTGCTTAACTCCATTTATAGCTGACTCTAAAGTTTGTACTAAGACTTTTTGGCATGAGATGAAAAGTACTGAAGAATGCTGATAATCATTCCTATGTCTTCTCCCCTCCTCCTGGAATAAATCCTTAACAAAGACTTCTCATTTACCATAGGGAATTCAGTGGATGCTATTCTTTTTTATGGAAGTCCATAAACTTTTCTTGCAAATAATTTATGTAAAAAAATAACCAGTCTCTGAATTTCAATTGCAGTAATAAAATCTTTCACTTGACAAGGGCTGTTAATATTCAGTGATGAAGTAATCAAAGTGATTTTTATTTTATGATAATGAAATGTTTTGCATATAATTCTCTCTTTTCTAGACATCTATCTGTTAAGGAACTAAATGAAGTAAGTAACCATCTTTGTATATATTATTACCATAAAAAGGATATATATTCCATATCTGTAGAGCCTCTCTTACAACAGTATTTTAGCCTATTAGGTAAAAATACTGTTATAATACTAGCTTTGGGTCATAAATGTGTCTATCTTTAATGTGGGCAGCATTTTCAAAACCACTACTCTGTGAATGGCAAGGTAAGTTCCTGAGGTTGCTTGCAGAAATAAAAACATGCATTTAGTGTAAAGCTACCTTCCCACATAACCCACATAAAAGCGCATCTCGTAACGGCCAGATGCTGCGGATGCCTGTGAACAGCAAGCAACAGGCGAGGCACTCTCTTTCAGAGAGACAGAGACTCCGCATAGGTTTTTAAAAGCAGAAAACAGAAATTATAAGGTTAACAGAGCAGTGTAATAGTATTACTCTGATACAAATGCTAGGCTAACTCAAAAATAACAAGACCATTTTCCAGAAGAGAAATAAAAACAGAGAGATTTTGTATCCAGAACGAACCCCAACTATCATCCCCCAGCTTCCTTCTCCCCCTCCTCCTTCCCTTGGGCCTCTCACAAGTCCTGCAAAATCCATCACTTCAGAAGAATGGCAGCTTTGCCTGAAAAGTAGCTCCAGCTGCAGACGAGGGGGTTACCGCACCACTGTTCAGGTGCCTGCACAGTCCTATGGCTTCCCCAGCCCCTTGCCAGCCTGCGCAGCGAGCTGGGGACCACAGCGACGCACAGTCCTCGCCACCTTGAGCCCCACACAGCCCCTACAGCCCGGCCCTGCCCTCCTGCCAGAGCTCACACTCCGCTGTGTCCTCCTGAGCCATGGGCAGCCCAGTAAGCCCCAGTACCTCGCCCAGTCCATCTCCCAGTGGCCCCCTCCTCCAGCTCACAGCCCAGCTTCCTCGCAGCCAGCCTGCAGAGCTCTGCCACAGGAAGGCTGGGCCCTGGGCATCGCAGACATGCCTGCTCTCAACACAGTGCTCCGAGTTCCCCTCTCTGACAGAGGCTACAAGGGCTCTCCCCTCCCTCCCACACCTCCAAGCTGACACCCTCTGCCCCCAGCACACCCCGCCGTCACCACCCCTGCACCAGCTGGGAATGCGCCTATAGGCACAGATAAACCAGAAAGCAGAGGCTTTTTCACAGAGACTGGTAAAAGAAAGTGATCTAGGTTTTTTTCAGATCCCAGCCTCTGTAAAAAAAGTTTTTAACAAGTTATTTCACTTTCTACTTGGGCCAGTGAAGCAAAGCAGAGGAAACAGGTTTAGCAATACAGGGGTTTAGTTACAAGTGGTTTCCTATAAGACATATGAAGAGGTAGAGTCCCTGCAACATTGCAGAGTGTTAAAGGATGTAAAATTCAGAGATAGGTTATAATTTATGGCATTTTGTGTTTCTTACTGAATGTTCTATTTATTGCACTAAAATGCTTCTATTGTATTATTTTTCTCTCACTGCAAGGGAGCAGAAGAAATAAAGTAATCTCCATACTAGTTAAATCTGGGCATTTCCTATCACAGTGGGCTGTAGCACAAATCTATAGGCTGGTCTAACTTTCAAATCCTTTGAGTTTTTCTTCTGCACAGTTCTGACTGGGAGGCTCTCCCAGAACCTTGGTCCTCCTCCCACGGTTAGAAACTCTTTTAGTTTGAAAGATCATTACAAAACACGGTTTGATTGCAACACTGTAATTAGCATTTGATGCTAAGAAATGAGATATTGGCAAGAAAGATAGTATTTTAACACAAAATCTTTGTCTTACACTAGATACTGACTCATTACAAACCAAATATGAAAACACCCCCAAAACCAATAAATATCTTACATCTGTAATTAATATTTCTGGCTTGGCACTGTACATCTGCACAAATACCGCAGCTCCTGACAGGCTCTTCGTCTGGCAAAATCTTAGGGAGAAATATTGTATATTTCATAACATGGAAAAGATAAAATTTAATTTGGATCACTTCCCATTCATATGGCTACAAAGACATAAATAGTTTCAGTGTGACCAGAAGGAGGAGACAGAGTGTGGCTTGGTCAGGGTTTCGGACAACAAATGTCAGGTCAATAGGTTTGAGAGCAGGACTGCCCTACACCAGGACTTGGACAGGCTGTAGGAAAGGGTCAAGAGGAGCCTCCTGAAATTGGAAAGAACAAATGCAAAATCCTTCCCCAGGATGGACATACCCCCTTGGCAGCAGCTCTGCTCAGAAGGACCTGGGGAGCATGGGCTAAACACGAGCTACTGGTGGGCCCTTGGCAGCCATAAAGGCTAACAGCCTATCAAGCTGTATCAAGAGAAGCATAGCCAAGAGATCAAGTCAAGGGACTATTCCTTTTTAGTCACCACTCACTAGAGAACCCCTGGAGTATTGCACAAGGCTGCAGTTGACAGAGCAGAGTGGGTCAGCAGAGGGTCACCATACAGTCGGGGTCACCTGCCCTGGGCAATGAGGCTGGTGGGGCGGGGCCTCCTGTGCCTGGAGGGGAGAGGCTCAGGAGCAACCCAAGACCAGCCTGCCACTGCCTGAGAAGTACAAGAGGCAACTATCTTGAAATGAGGGAGTTTTCAACCAGAAACAAGGAAGAAAAAATAATTATGAGGATAATTCTAAGGGTGTTGGAACAGGTTGCCCAGAGAAGCTGTTCAAGCTATGTTGTGGAGGTTTGTGAGACACAGCTAGACAAGGCTCTGAGCCCAAGTCTCATATAGCAGTTCACCATGCTTTAAGCAGGAGCTTGGACTAGAGACATGCCTAGGTCCCTTCTGACCTGAATGAGACTGTGAATTTCTAAGTATTGGGAAAAAAATATTGGGGAAGTAATTTTTAAGGAAGACTCAAGCTGCAATATCTACAAAGAGTAAAAAATTATTCTGTTTCATATTTATGTATTATAGCCTTGTGTGTTTCAAATTAACAAACAAAATAATTACTGTTCCTATGTTAATCAATTATACAGAAATACAGTGAAAGTTTTAGTCAAATTCTGGTTTCTAGACACCTATCATTCACTCCTTTGTAACATAATATACTGAATTAAGACTCTCCCCACAGTGATTTTGAATGAAGTATCTGCCGTGACAGTAAAGATAATTGCATTGTCAGTTAAGAAGCCTGAAAAGAAATGACTGATTTTCATGTTTGGATAGTATATCTCCAGTCAATCAAAATCTATCTCGATTTAATGCTAGATCAATGAAGGAAAACCATATTGTAAGTTAAACGGATGCATGATAGTCATTACGAAACAGTGATTATTGCAATAAACCCTATGTTCACTTATAATAGGGAGCTATTCTTGAGGCTCCAGGAGAAAAAGAGAATCTACCGCCTGTGGAAGGAGGGACAGGCAACTCAGAATTAATACAAGGAAGTCATTAGGATGTGTAGAGGTGAAATCAGAAAGGCAAAAGCCCAGCTTGAATTTAACCTGGCCGCTGGGGTGAAAAGGAATAAGAAACTCTTTTATAAATACATTAACAGTAAGAGGAGGACAAAGGAGAATATCCACTCTTTGCTGGATGAGGCTGGGAATGTGACTACTGAGGATAAGGAAAAGGTGGAGGTTCTGAATGCCTTCTTTATGTCTGTCTTTAAAAGTCAGACCAGTTATCCTCAGGGTACTCCTCTCTCTGACCTGGTAGTCTCGGCTGGGGAGCACGCTAACCCCCCTATGATTCTGGAAGAAACAGTCAGAGACTTATTACTCCAACTGGACTGCCACAAGTCCATGGGGCCAGAGGAGATCCATCCGAGAGTGCTGAGGGAACTGGCGGATGTGTTAGCCGAGCTGCTTTCCATCATCTATCAGCGCTCCTTGTTGACTGGTGAGGTCCCAGAAGACTGGAGGCTTGCCAGTGTGACTCCCATTTACAAGAAAGGTTGTAAGGAGGATCCGGGGAACCACAGGCCTGTTAGCCTGACCTTGCTTCCAGGGAAGGTTATGGAACAGATTGTCTTGAGGAAGATCATGTGGCATGTGCGGTCTGACCGGGGGATCAGGCCCAGCCAGCCTGGGTTCATGAAGGGCAGGTCCTGTTTGACCAACCTGATCTCCTTCTATGATCTAGTGACCCATCTGCTGGATGAGGGAAAGGCTGTTGACGTGGTCTACCTAGACTTCAGCAAAGCCTTTGACACTGTCTTCCACAGTATTCTCCTGCAGAAGCTGGCAGCCCGTGGCTTGGATGGGTACACTCTTGGCTGGGTAAGGAGCTGGCTGGAGGGCCGGGCTCAGAGAGTGGTGGTAAATGGAGTTAAATCCAGCTGGCGACCGGTCATGAGTGGTGTTCCCCAGAGGTCAGTGCTGGGGCCTGTCCTCTTCAATATCTTTATTGATGACTTGGATGAGGGCATCGAGTGCAGGCTCAGTAAGTTCGCAGATGACATCAAATTGGCTGGGAGTGTGGATCTGCCTGGGGGTAGCGAGGCCCTACAGAGGGATCTGGACAGGCTGGAGAGCTGGGCTGAAGCCAATGGAATGAGGTTCAACAAGACCAAATGCCGGGTCCTGCACTTTGGCTACAACAACCCCAGGTGACGCTACAGGCTTGGGGCAGAGTGGCTGGAAGACTGCATAGAGGAAATGGACCTGGGGGTATCTATTGATGCTCGGCTGAACATGAGCCGACAGTGTGTCCAGGTGGCCAAGAAGGCCAATGGCATCCTGGCTTGCATCAGAAACAGTGCTGCCAGCAGGAGCAGAGAGGTGATTGTTCCCCTGTACTCAGCACTAGTGAGGCCGCACCTCGAGTACTGTGTCTAGTTTTGGGCCCCTCACTGCAAGAAAGACATTGAGGCCCTGGAGCGTGTTCAGAGGAGGGCAACAAAACTGGTGAGGGGTCTGGAACACAGGCCATTTGAGGAGAGGCTGAAGGAGCTGGGAATGTTCAGCCTGGAGAAGAAGCGGCTCACGGAAGACCTCATGGCTCTCTACAACTTCCTGAAGGGAGGTTGTAGTGAGCTGGGGGTCGGCCTCTTCTCTCGTGTCATTAGTGATAGGACCAGAGGGAATGGTTTCAAGCTACGGCAGCAGAGATTCAAGCTGGACATTAGGAAGTATTACTTCTCAGAAAGGGTGGTCAGGCACTGGAATGGACTGCCCAGGGAGGTGGCGGAGTCACCGACCCTGGGTGTGTTCAAGGAAAGACTGGATGTTGTGTTGAGGGACATGGTTTAGTGAGAGCTATTGATAATAGGTGAACGGTTGGACTGGATGATCTTTTAGGTCTTTTCCAACCTTGGTGATTCTATGATTCTATGATTGTACCCCTGAAAACATAGTTCTCGTGGCCAGTTGACTGAGAGCAATATTCAGCTCGAGTTTTTCACAAAGTGATCAGGTATTAATGATTGAATGTCTATAAAAATTAAAAGATAGTTGGGTCTGTTGGGGTAAGTTCAAGTTGGTAATCAAAAGAAAAATATTTACTCTTTATGTTATCATTTTATATAGGCACCTGGAAGAGAAAAAGGTTAGTACTTAATATTATTAATTTGTTGTCTTTCCTTCATATTCCAAGAACAACATATTCTATCATTAAAATTGCAGCTGAAGTAATCAGTACAGGAACCTGACATCCATCCTGCTGTGTAGCATCAGGCCATCTGTCTCTATACTTAAATGAGTAAGAGACATCCCCCAAGTATATGTCTGCTGAGAATAGCGAGATTTAGAGTGACCTCAGCATTTGTGGAAAATGTAGCAGAAAGAAAAGGAATTTAACTTGGCATTAACTACAGCTATTCGGTGAACCAGGGTATCACATTTGTTCTAAGCAAATCAAAGTCTCATGGTCCTGGGGAAAGTAAGTGTTGGAACCTATAAAAACTGAGGGAAGGATATCGTGAAAAGACTGGATCTGCACAGAGAATATCTCCCTTCTCTCCATCTTGCTCCTCTCCCGTAATTTGAGGGTGAGAATTTTGAAAGAAAGATTTTTAAAAGCTTTAGGTTTTTAAAGCTACAAAACGCAGGGTTTTTTTTTAAATAATTTTTTAAAAACATGTAAATTCTTTAGATGTCCATACAGCTTGGAGAAACCAGTTTAAGCCACTTTGCTGTGTATGTGTCCATAAAAGTCCATGAGAAAAAATGTTACTCTGAAATACTTTGAAAATAGATACAGGCCATGTGATTTTTATGCTATGTACACCTTTGTGTGAATGAGTTTGTAATTTCCTCTGGCATTTCCTTTTGTGGCTTAAGGCACAGTTTCCTGATTTTCAGCTAGAAACAGTATTGATTGCATTAAGACATTCAATGCCTACCTATCCTGTCCTATAAAAACGATTTATGAACCCTCTGTATACTTTAGTACAGCGTTCTGCATCATTTACCATTATGTTAAGCCATATTTGCATCAGCAAAACCTGTAACTTTCACCATACATGAATTTAGTTAATTTATTTCACAGTACTTGCTAGATACTGTCAGTGTTACACCTAAGAGAAAATAACAAGTTCGTATTCTTTTTATTAATAGCTACAGATTTGGGGAAGAAACCTGAAATGTCTTTTCAAGCACAACAGTATGAAGCAAAGCATCACCCTGAAGCCAGGTAGGAATATAAGAATTCCAGGAATTCATACTGGAGGCTTCAAGGACTAAACATTCTGTCTAGAAAATTATACTTCACTAAGCAGTAAAAGCAAGATGATATGACTTGCTGATGCCATGTAGTGATATATTAGGTTTTGCCCTGACAGATGCGAATAACTGTCTTTGGGGATTGCTTTAAATCTATTGTACATTCTGTTTTTATCTTTAATAGCATACTACATTTTTGCCTCACTTCCCATGATAGGGTGTTAAATATACTGTATAAAGAAGCTCTGCCATCCGCACTTCCTCTCCTCTTTATTTTCTATTTTTATGTACAACAAATACATACTTGGCCTTTCTAAGGCCAGTTTTTCTTCCATAGACACCTTCCAGTTATGCCTGTTATTCTTTTCTAACTTGTACAAATCTTCCTTTTCTAAATGTGGTTTTAAATCTATATCCTCCTAAAGTACTCAACACAAATCAAAAGTATAGGATAAAGTACAGGCAGTATGTGAATGATCTAACATCTTTCCTAGACAAATACTGAATCTCTCATCTAGCCTTGTTTATGATGATGGCATTTTTCCAAGATAAAATTATTGGAGTAAATGTAACAGTATTTGTGACCCCTACTATTTTGTTTCTTCTTGTGTGGTACCAGTGCCTCAGTTATGTGAGCTTACTTGGTTGGTGCTCTTCCCAGTGTAACTGATCTAATTAATAGCACAACAAACTACGAGCTGGGTACTCAGCAGTGGTCTAGAAAATCAGAAAAGACAGGGAACAACTGTTCCCTGGGTCCTCCCACAGAAGGAGTGGGAATATCAGGTGAAATTAGCAGAGAATGGGCTCAAAATGAACAAAAGCAAATTGTGCTTTGCTACACATGCAGTTGAAATGTGAAACTCTTGCCAAAGACTCTTGTGGGGAGTAAAAATGTATATAACTTCAAGAAGTGGCTGGTGAAATTAAGGTAAGAGAAATCTGTCAACAGATTCTAAATACAAAATTACCACCTGAAACCCAGGAATGCCCAAAGTGGCTAGCTGCAGAGGGAGGAAGGGGTGTTCTGGGGAAGCACAGCTACACATTGCTCTCTAATTTGACTCTTACTTAAATACTTGCCACTCAAAGAAAAAGTTTCTGATGTTGCTTTCATTCATTGCTTTCTCCTAGCCTTCAATGTATGCGAAGCTCTAAAAGGACTTGCAGCTCAGGTAAGAACCAAAGATTGCTTTGAAAGCTAAACCACGCAGAGATAAGAATAAGGAATAGATTTGTGTTTCTACACGTGTATGTCTGCACTGGGGATTTCAATGCACCGAGTTAGCACAAAGGGATTGTTACAGAAAGCAAGCGGGAAAAAAAACAGTGAAAAAAAAGGCATAGTCCATAGCAGTGAAGAAACAAATAGAGGGTTATTTGCTTGGCTCTATCCCATGACGTTTCAAGGTAAGAAATGTCCAACCTAGAATGCAAGTGTTAAACCATTGCAGACCCCCACACCCAGAAAGTTAGGAGATTTGGAGGAGACACTGAAGGACGATGGGAAGAGGAAAAGACAAACTGGGCATAAAGAGGGACACCCATGCTGTGAACACAACAGTCTCTGCTTTTCCAGGCAGAGACGCAATCAGCTGGGCTAAATGGAAGCTACAGATGTTCAGGGCATTATAGCACATCTAGTACAGATTTAATGCCTTTGTGTAAACAAATACAGCGATCTTTGAAGAAATTGCTTTAGATTTATCCCAGATTCCTAGAGGGAAGGACTTGTAGATGCCATTATGACAGGTGTGTCCAATTATTATGGTTGGAAATAGGACATCCCTGGACTGTGTGGTTTTTTACCTAAGGGAATGTAGTGGAAGCCATCATTAACAGTGGTGGGGTTTCCTCCCAGGAACGGGTCTGTGGTACGGCTTTCCCAGGAGTCGTAGCAATGACCCTCTGTTCATTTTCCCTGGATTTCTTTAAGATTCCCAGAACTCAATGCAAAACATTGTACATATGAGTCAACTGACACTGCTCCAGTCTCCCTTACCTTGAAGGTGGTACTTCTACAAACATTATTAAAAGCTGTGTTAGCTTTTTGCTGTCACATATTGCTTCTGTTGTCCACCAACGCCCCCACCTGATTTCTTTTAGAAAAATATGGCCTCATTAGTATCTAACCCAAAATTTCTATGTATGCAGCTCAACCCTACCTCTCAATATAGTTACACCCACTTTAAAAAGTTTTTCTGTAAACCCAAAGAGAGACAGAAAAACACCCAAGCATCTACTTACAGACTTTTGAAAAGCAAAATCCCTTTATTAGCCAAACTTCATTATAATTGCATAAGCATACATGAAAAACTTACCATTTTGTTATGTAAACATGATTTCTTTTTGCAAAAATATATACTAAAGACAAAAGATGGCATAAAGGAAACTCTAAAATATTTATCAGTGAACCTGTTTATGAAAGACAAAGAGGTGTATCTATACCTTAGATATAGTACATATAAGTAACATGACCTTGGTCATTTTGGTTTTTTGGATGTCGCTAAAATGCACCAGTCAAGTTAGCTCATGCTGTATCTCCATTCCTTAAAAAGAGTTTGTACCTTGGGAGACCCAGGGGCTTTGGGGACCAAGGAGCTACAGGAATCATCCATGCTGGTAACTTCCTGCTGTCCTTGACTACACTTACTCTACCTTTATATTCTCCCGTAACTGGTTCTGCAAATGTCTTTTTGTATCAAAACCCCAAAGCTGTGCCAAAAACCTCTGAGCTGCACTAGTGAATTTATGGTAAAAGCAAATAAACCCAAGAAGAGCATATTGACTGTACTATTTGTTCAGATAAAGTAGGATTCACCTTAACTTCAGTCATTGCCAGGCTAAACAAGCCCATCTCCCCCAGCTTTGTTTCACAGGCTCCAGCTCCCTGACTCTGGTGGTGGCCTTCCACTGAGCCACTTCTGGTCACTAACCGTCCTTGTTGTGCACTCTCCTCTGGATACCTACCAAAAATCTGTCCTTACAGATTATTTTTTTTAACCAAAAATCTCATCTAGGTCTCTGTTTCCTGCTGTTCCAAGCAGTCTCTCAGTCTTTTTCGTAGGTGTCCCACATGCATCTCCACTTCAGCCGCTTCCTACCATCCCTGCTACTGCTCTTGGTCATTCAGGCTCTCAGGGACAGCACAATTTCCTTTTCTCTCTGTAAATTCCTTGCCCTAATGAAACAACAGGGACAGAACAAACAAGCAACCTTTCCCCCGCTATCCTACAATTTCCCTCCAAGTCCATGTTTGATTAAAAAATATTCAAAGAATAAATTAATTTTAAATTTATACAAATATTCTTTTTTATCCCATGTAAGTACATACTTCTCTCTGATATTTTTAGCTTTTATTGTTGAAAACAAATTATTTTTCTGTTCAAGAATACAAAGCATTCTTCTTTAATTTCTCAGCAAGCTGTTGTTAACTCCATGGCAGCCAGACCCAGACCACAAGCATTGCAAGAGAATTTTCCACGTCTTGTCCCTCAGTTTAAGACATACCAGAAAAAGAATTCTACAGAACATACACAGCACCAGTCACAAAGCAAACATGGGCCTGGCTGTGGTGTCTCTTTTTAAAAATAAAGTACCTGAAGATAGCCACCAAAAAAGCAATGTGAACCCAAATACCAAAATCAGTATCCAGTAAGCTGAATGGTGATGTAGTCGCATTTTGATACCTCAAATTGATTAAAGAAACACAATGTCCAGTCCCACACCCTTTGAACAGCGATTTCATTTCTGGGTAGACTGACTGCCTGCTGAAGATCATGGCTGTTTGTCTGCTGAGATCAGTGGACATTGTTAACTATCTTAAAAGCAAATGTAATGCTGTTATAAAACAGAACATAGTACATGTATGCATGAAACAGTGAAACACAGCGAAAACTATTATTCTTCTGTAAAAGAATGTCTTCCAAATTGAATTTCTTTTATATTCTGTCATATGCTGTGTATGGGCAGAAAAATAATAAAATTATAAAGCACGAACAATAGATAAAATGAAATAGCGCTTTGGCAAACAGTACTGTCTCTGGTGGCAGTAATCAGAAGGAAAAGATGGAAGCCAACGATAATCACATTTTTCTCATTTACAATAGACACTAGGTCATTTCTCACACCAGCATTCCATGAAACAAACAAAAACGCTTTCTGTTGTAGAGCAGGATATGATGGTTTTTATTCTTTGATTAATCACTTCTTCCCCACGTTGCATGCCACTATCCATCATATTTGAGAAGTTGTGGCAGTCTGGTGAAGTTCTCACTGACTGGAAAATGGGAAACATAACCCCAATTTTTAAAAAGTGAAAAAAGGAAGACCCAGGGAACCACAGGACGGTCAGTCTCATCTCTGTGCCTGGCAAGATCATGGAGCAGATCCTCCTGGAAAATATGCTAAGACACATGGAAATTTAGGTGATGACTTATGACAGCCAACATGGCTTCGCTAAGAGCAAATTGTGCCTGACAAACTTGGTTTGCCTTATACAGTGGGGTTACAGTGTTGGTGGATAAGGGAAGAGCATCTATCTACCTGTACTTGGGTGAAACATTTGACACCGTCCTGCATGGCATCTTTGTCTCTCAACTGGAGAGACATGGATTTGATCAATGGACCACTCAGTGGATAAGGAACGGTCACACTCAAAGAGTTGTGGCCAATGGCTCGATGTCCAAGTGGAGATTGGTGACAGCTGGTGTTCCTCAGGGGTCAGCACTGGGACCAGCGTTGTTTAACATCTTTGTCGGCAACATGGACAGTGGGATGGAGTGCACCCTCAGCAAGTTTGCCAGTGACACCAACCTGTGTGGTGTTGTCAACACGCTGGAGGGAAGGGATGCCATCCAGAGGGACCTTAGAGAGGCTTGAGAGGTGGGCCCATGCCAACCTCATGAAGTTCAACAAGGCCAAGTACAAGATCTTGCATGTGGCTTGGGGCAATCCTAGGCACAAATACAGGCTGGGAGGAGAATGGCTTGAAAGCAGCCCTGAGGAGAAAGACTTGGGAGCGGTGGTTGATGAGCTCAACATGACACGGCAATGCACACTTGCAGCCTAGAAAACTAACTGTATCTGGGCTGATTCAAAAGAAGCATGGCCAGCAGGTCAAGGGAGGTGATCCTCTCTCTCCCATCTCATGAGACCCCACCTGGAGTACTGCCTCCAGCTCTGGGGCCCCCAACATAAGTAGGACGTGGACCTCTTGGAGCGAGTCCAGAGGAGGGCCATAAAGATCAGAGGACTGGAGCACCTCCCCTCTGAGGACAGGCTCAGAGAGTTGGCCTTGTTGAAGAGAAGGCTCTGGGGAGACCTTACAGCACCTTTCCAATACTTAAAGTGGGCCTACAAGAGAGATGGCGAGGGACTCTTGATCAGGGAGTGTAGTGATAAGAGGAGCAGTAACAGTTTTAAACTGAGAGTAGATTTAAATTAGGTATTAGGAGGAAGCTTTTTCCTGGAAGGGTGGTGAGACACTGGCACAGGTTGCCCAGAGAAGCTGTGGATGCCCCATCCCTGGAGGTGTTCAAGGCCAGGCTGGATGAGGCTTTGAACAACCTGGTCTAGTGGAGGTGTCCCTGCCCCTCGCAGGGGGGTTGGAACTTGGTGATCTTGAGCATCCCTTCTAACCCCAACCATAATGATTCTGTGAAATACAAGGGGCTCAAAAAGTGAAAGAACAGAATGAACTGTTACACTTGTCCCATATGTATAATTTTATTTAGGATTTGCTATTTAATTAATAGTTTATCTTTAATATTTTGCTATGTTTATGGGGGCAGGAACCTAGCAGAGTGATGTCAATTATAAAACAAGGAAAGTAACGTGTTAAATTTCTTGGGACATGAATCTGAAATCACTGGTGCTGCATTAACACACAATTACTCATAACTGACAGCTTTAAATTCTCAAGGTTAATATCACAATACTGTATTTCTAAACTCTAAATGCTATTCTCAGACTTACTAAGTAAAACTGATAGGGTAAAATGAAACTATAACCTAATCTTTAAAAATACAGCTTTTTTTCCTTCTGAACTTACTTTTACAGGGTCCACGTTAAAATTAGAAAGTTTGTCAGTGAAGAGGTCACCATCTCCTACGCCATACACAACATGCAAAAGTAAATCAAATCACTCGCTTGTAAAACCAGAAATGCAATCTCTTACCCAATCCACTGAAAAGGTAAAGAACGCTTCACTTCATAAGGAGATAAGTTTTAGAAAACAAGATTACCACTATAGGCCACACACACACCAGAAGAACTGCCATTTACCAAAAACAGTTCCCCGAGAAGTTAAATGGTCTGAAAGCTGTGGGTATTCAGTACCCCTGAAAACAGTCCAATGTGAGCTCTTGAAACCATGGATAAGAATTTACATGTCTAATTTGATTCAGATTTCCTAACAGGACTTCTCAATATAGAGGCACTACAATTATTTTTATAATAAACTGTGCTAAACTTGCTTGAACCACAAATTAGATATAATCTATTTTCACTGACTTTTGCTTGTGGCAGCTGTGGTTAATTTCTATACACTGATTATACTATCTTAAAATGAAGGATTTAAACAAATATGCATGGTACATTGGAGAATACGATCGCCATGAAGCAGAGAAGGCACTGTTACAAGAAAACACTGTAAGTACAATTTACCTTGAAGTGTCGGATGTAAGCTCTTGGAGAAAACATCTGTAAAGTGTCCACAATGTTTTACAAGTTTTGTTGTGAACTAACCATACAATGCCTAATTTAAATCTGTGTCATACAGGATGAAACATTCTTGGTTAGGGATTGTTCAAAGAAATCAAATGCTGAACCATATGTTTTGGTTGTGTATTACGGAAGAAGAATATACAACATTAAAGTACGTTTTCTGGAAGAGAGCCAACAATACGCACTGGGAACAGGACTCAGAGGAGATGATGTAAGTAAAAGCCCATCTAATGTTATACTTTATTGCTTTTATGTCACACTTTGCAAGCTCTTAATACTAAAGATTAGTTATGAACTCTCCCACATAACAAACTTGCTGTTTCATTAAAGTTTCTTTTACAATACTCTTATTTCATGTCTCAAAAGTTTCAAGCAACTTCAAGATAACTTAAAACTGAATTTTACATATCATGCTCAAATTCAGATTTAAATCGATGTGAAAATTCCCTAAGTACTTATAATACTTTTACCTACTCTAAGTAACACTTGCAAAGTAAAGCGAAAAGAAAAGTTCTCTTTCCAGGTATATGTATTATTTTAGCATATTTTTTAAGTTGTTATAATATAAGCAGATATTTTAAAATATATACAGTTCCACATATCTGACAGCATGGCCTGTTGCTGTCATTGCTGCATAATGGCTCTTATAATCCATCTCTCATATAGCTAAACGGGAATCAATATATTTCTTAAAAATGAGGAAATATGACAAAAGCTCTCATGGATATTCAGAAGCAATTAAATCATGTGGGTTCCCACCAATCAGTCTTTAAGATGTAGTAAATTTCAATTAGAAAACCCCTCTAGATTAGAAATCCTTTTTTATATAATTAAATTCAATTATATTAATGGTAAGAGTCTAAATCTTATTCCACCTATATGCTTAAATAGCAAATACTGCATCTGCATGTCTTTCACACAATGGAAAAAAAAATTTAAAACTGAAACAGTCATCCCAAGGATGGGATACTCACAAAAAAAAAAAAAACAAAAACAAAAACAAAAAACACACACAAACCAAAAAAACCAAAACCAAAACAAAACAAAAACCACACTTACAGAATGCTCAGCCGAGCAGGAAATTCAGCATAAGGGATGGCCAGCTACACAGCAAAAAAGCAAAGCAATAAACTACTATGAGGGTTATTGGCTATGTAAACAGACAGAAATCTAACTAAGGTGTAGCAACAAAGCCTCTGCAACTGAATTGTCAATTATGTGCTTTTCATGTGTGTCAATTTATCTTTTCTATAGACAGACTTAAAAAAACCTGAAATCAAAACTGACTCAAGCAAACTTGATAAGGCAGTTCCAAGATTTAAATTTGGATTCTTGTTAGAAAATGTGGGATAGGATTCATGATGATTCAGAAATTAGGGGTAAGGTTTACTAGCAATCTGTTCTTCAGGAACACTGGTTTAACAATGAGTCAAAAAAAAATTCCTTCATTGTTCAAGCACACCAAAAAGTCTGTGAAGCGTAAGGGTAAAACAAATCGAGAACTGTACATCACCCTGGCATTGCTGTAGTGAACCCTCCCTCAGTCTTCTGTAAAACATTGTCTGCATTTCTTAACTGCATCTCCCAATTTCCTGGAGTTTCAGTAGGATTTAGGAGAAAGCAAGTTTAGTTTCCCATGGTTCTTTATTGGATTAGAAACAATGACTGACTGAAAAAATGGATTGGAACTGAAACATGACACACTACATGATAATGTAGTACATGTACGGTAAACTCCAGAATAGACATAAAACTAAATTTTAACAGATTTAACAGATTTAACAATTATGGCAACTAGAAAATTACCTGAACAATACATGAACAACTTTCACTAAACTAAAAGGAAAGACAACACAATCTCTCCCATCTCAGGAAATACCAAAATATGACTTTGTTGTACATTCCAACTTGTGCACAGAAAGTACGTATCTTTAACAGTGGCTCTGGACTCACAACAGTCAAATTGCAAAGTTACAATTGCAGAATAAGGATTTCAAGCATTTAGTTAATAACCAACAGTATATCTAAGACTTGGGGCTACCAGACCAATCTGTAATCATGACATTACGGTAAGCTTTCTTTTCTAATATTAACTATTATTTGTTTTCAATTCAGAAATCCTCCCAAGTACAACAAAAAGATTCCTAAATTGTCTTGCTAGTCAGCTATGTGTAGTACCAGAGAGCCAAAGAAACTACAGCCTCCCACTTCTATGCGTTATTCTCAGTAGCAGATATGAAAATAAAATTAACACCAGACTGGCACAAAGCACATGTGCCATAATGAAGAATCAATGGTACCAACCTTGCTCAGCAGAGCTACTTCCATCTCAGACAGTCTAAAAGGATTCCCCAAAAATGTTCTTTCTTGCAAAATGTAATTTCAACTTCTGCATTTCGCTTAAGGTTCCTATCTCAGGAGGGTGAAAACCATTTGTAAGGCTGTGAATTACAGCAAAATTGTTGCCTATAATTTTCCAATGCCTGCTAAAATGCTTTCAAGAGTGCTCTGCATTGTCCCTCCACAGGGAAACACTTTGTTACATCACATTTTGCAGTATGCAATGCAGACAGACCAGCTGCTTTATCTAGATTAGCTGAATATTCTCTCTTCACCTACTGAAGAGAAAGCAACCTAAACAACAACAAACAGGTGCAAACCTGTTACATTTTCCCCAGCTGTTCATTTTATTAATAGGTTCAATCTTAGTGATTTTCTACAGCATGTTTTCACTTTTGGATCAGTCTATTTCCATCTATTAAAAAGGGTTTTTTTCTTACACATATTCACTCAAAGCTTTCCCTATCCAATTGCAACTCTTGATTTCCCATATACAGTTTACAAGGTGTTAACACTATATACGATCAAAAAAATATTTTTGATTAACAATTTTTTAAATGCATTTAACTCAACTTTCATGAGAGCATCATTAGCTCTCATATAGCCTTCAAAGGCCATAAGGGGGGGGGGGAAGCACTGATCATATTTCTGCTTATTTAAAAAATTGTTACTTCTCTGTCAACTTGATGGTGATCAATTGCAAGAAGCTGAAGTCCCATGAAGCTAAATTGGTATCAAGCTGGAATATAATGAATACAAACACAGGAAAAAAAAACCAAACAGACCCAAAACATTAACATCTGCAAACATATTTCACATATTATACTGAGCTCACTAAAGGCTAAATCACACAAAAGCTATAAAGACCAGATTCCCAAATGAAATATATGTGGAATTTAGGCATTTACATTCAAAAATACTGTCCTTTACTTGGCTGTCGCCTTCCCCCACTCCAGTTGGTTTTAAATACTAAAGATGCAGAGATACCCATAATGCTGCTTCTTTTCATGTACACAGCTCTTTTAAAGACAAAGAAACCAAAACCTTGCTCACACTTAAAGCTGATCATGACACAAAATACAAATATTTTTATCACTGTTGCAAAACTAGATCTACCACACACAAAACACATGTTTTTAGCATGTCTGCAGCACCAGGCTCAACTGGCAATGCAATAGCTAAAGATCAAAGGCAGGAGTAGTCTCTTCTTCAACTCGGTGCCTGTTTTACACAGAAGCACAGCCCAACATGTGTCTCTGGATCTTGCTGTTCTGGACACAGATGTTTACTCCATCCTCGCCACTCCCTATCACTATTTGCAGTTACCTTTCATTTTTAAGCCATTGCTCATACAAGCCACATCAGTTCAACTCAATTCATTTCAAAGTGGGTAAAATGGATTAGCTTCAACTACCTTCATCAGCCATTGAACTGGCCTGACTCTTTGAAGCAGATGAGGGAGCACTTCCATAATGTCTTCCATTGACAGTGTTACATCAAAAGTTACTGCCAGGAAAATGGGCACAGTGAACACCTGCCAGGGGATGCTAATACTTTCAACCGAGAGAGATGTTTACAAGGCAGACATCTTGTCCACAGCTTAAATGACGGTTCAAAGATTAACTGTTCTCATTCAGGATGTGCAACATGTAGTCCAGAGTCCTACCACCACCCCAACACAATTCAAAACTACGCCTTCCAAGAGCAATCCTTGAGACCCTATTCCTATTTCCCCAGAACAGTCTGGAGACCAGCAGATAGGACATTCCCAAGACAGCAGAGATTGTTTGAGTCTCTTCAGACAGCAAAGGGAAATGAACAATTAATTAGCATTTTATTTTCTTCATCTTTATGTCTTTAGGTGTCTTTACACATAACAAAGCACGGGTTTCCATTACAAGAGCTAAGGACAAAGTTCTAGACCATCAGTGCTCATCAGTACAATGTCTAAGACAACTTCATGATCTAGCAGCCATGAAGAGACTCAGAGAATAATATTTCAAATTTCACTAACTCAATTAAGAGTACAGGATGAAATAAAATAGGGAAAAAAAATCTAAATAACAGCCGAGAGATTTTTCCCTGATTACCAAAGAGCTTAAAGCTACAGTGATGAATAATGTGACATTACCAAGTGAAGCCAAGTTACATTTCCAAAGCAGATGAACAATTACAACAAGTCTTTTTAACTTTCCAGCCAACAAAAACATCAGAAAACAGAAAAAGAACTGGTGCTGATAAAGAATAAGTTGAGAAAATTAAAAAAAGAGTTAGGATTACTTGGGTATGGCATGAAATACAAACCACATTTTTGCCTAGATTTCTAGGAGCAACAGTAATCTTGAACAAAAGGCAAAGACAAAACAGCAAAGTGGAACAAATGTACAAAAGTAAAAATTATAAAAACAGAACTTTAAAAAACAGCACACTGGTTTGAGATGAAATAATTTTCTTCTTAAAATACAGGAACAGTTACACTGAATCACAGATTTAATCGGATTCTCTTGTTAAAAACTAGGTGTGGATCAGGTGGAGATGACAAAGATTACCATGAGATACCATCACATATAAAATGAATGCCCATGCCTACAGTAAATGTGATATAATATAAATACAGGATAAGTATTAATGTCACAGTAAAGCTGCATTACTGTGTGTCATTCTAGTGATTTAATACCAATGAGTCCAAAGAACAGCTCAAGAGGAGAAACAGGGGTGTGATGACAGCTCAGTGGTGTGACGATAGATTAAGAGACTCCCACAACAACAAATGAGGATAAATACCTTGGATAGCTTTCCATTGCTGCTTGATCAGTTCAGGAATCTAGAACCACACCTTTATCACATTAGGAACAGGCTTAGAAGACATCATCTGAACACCAGAGAACACTAAAAGCCTCCTGAGACCCTTCTTGTTCTATACTTTAAAGGGGAATAAATAAAGGGCAATAAAATACCTATTTTCTCAGTAAACTAAATGGGAAAAATAAAAGTTACATTTAAAAAAGGTACAAAGAAACTTGCAATGTGAAGTATCATGTACTGCTAATTAAGTGTAACTTTTGATACGGTAAAGTTAGTAACGATTTACAGTTGCTTCATCTTTTCAAAATCTATCATCACACCTGGCATCAAACTTTTGCAGGTGATACTGCATTCTCAGGACTTAGACATGCTCCCCTTTTGCCCTAAGCAACCAGCTGCTTTCTCCTATACCAGACAGACACAAAGGAAATAAATGTATTAAAATCTGGTGCTTTTCTTTTTATGATTACTTCCATTTAATCTAATCATAATTCTATGTAAAATACTACCTATTTCTAATACTGTAATTTGCAAGTCTTTTAATGTTACAGATAAAACCATCTGTCAATTTCATTTTCAGTCACTGATAACAGTTTTTCTTTTTCCCCCAGAAATTTAATTCAGTGGAAGAAATAATTGACTTCTACAAATATGTTCCCATCACACTCATTGATGGAAAGGATAAATCGGGAATCCAGAGACAACAATGCTACCTTACATATCCATTCAATTCACACAAAAGACGTTTTTTGTGAAAAACATCACCGACTTGTTTGTACTGATGTAAAGAGAACAACTATTTAAATGTCACAAAACCAGATTAGCCTGTGAGTGAGAAGCTCCCCATAATATTATGAAGCATTCTAAATACTCCACTTAAAAAACTCTCCAACTGAGAATACAGACCTACTCCATTTTTTTATTCTTGTAATGTGTTTTTTAACTTTGGTATTAATTCACAGAAACGTGTTAAGAGAGACTGACTCCTGATACCTGGACAGTGATTGAGCAATTTGCTTATCTTGCACTCTACCTTCTAACACAAGATGAAAACCAGACTACATCTTGTTTACCTAAATGTCACTGAAGCTGTTAGCAGCAAAATCTAATAAAGCATACTACAGTTACATAAAAAAAATTCTTACTTTTAAAAATACACTTTAAATGCTGTTTATCTGAGTATTCCCTTTTAACATTTTCATTCAGTCTGTACATGTGTTTGCACAGTAACAAGCTGTGCTCAACAGCCACTGAAGTCACTGGGTGTCAGCTGGTGCTCACAGGTATTGGAGCAGATTATAAAGCTAGCTTTAATTATGTAAATTCTATTAACTCTATTCTTTAGCCTACATAGCAGATACTTCTACTCCATATCTGAGCTGTCAGCCACCTACATAGTAGGGCTATTATGCAAGCAGTCCCTTTGAATTCATACCACATACAAATACAGAGATAAAAATGATCAGTGTAACAGTAGATGTGCTTCAAGCTCAGCAAGAAAACATGTTCCAGTGTGTATCAAAGACGACAAGGTGACATTTTTCCAGCAAAAATATGGTAATATTTATTCATATAATTTGAGTTCTGGAAAGCTTAACTAAAGTAATTATAAATATGAAAGGCAAAGTTCAGTATTTTTCTGCAACGCATCCATAACCTTCCTTTCTAAGCACACTCAGAAGCTTGACCAGGTAATTGGAATATACCAAGAAAGCAACTTCAGTTACTTTATCCTTACAGAACAGGAACAAGACAAATAAAAACATTCAAGCCCAAAACAATACATTATAAATTGAGTTGGAATGTCATATGTAGTGGCACAAACTAATTCTAAAAATAATTAACTGTTGATTGTTATTTCTTTGCAACATTTTTTATTTCTCAATGCTGCATCAAAACGCAAGAGAACACTCATTATAAGAATTTCTCTTGAACCACTGACACTGTTAAACTTGAAGGAAATTATGCTGACATGTCATTATCTAATAATAATGAAAATTAACAAACCAGAAGCTGCTAACTAGAGTTTGGCAGAGCTCACAAAAATGAAGAGAGGCATGATGTAATCTGCTTTGAGTTTCATAGCCACTATACATTTAAACTGATTTAAACAAAAGGTTTTCCTCTTTAAACAAAGTACTTATTTTCTAAATTTAACCTGTGAAAAAAGCCACAGTTTAACAATTTAAATTGCAGATTATAGTGCCATACAAAGCTTTACAGATGTTTACCGAAACAGTAAACTTGCTTACAGAAGACAAGCATTATTAATATATTTAAACCACCTAGAGTTCATAACTCTGAGCAGCAACACTTCTGTTGCCCTCCCCATACCCAGTACAGCTTTCACAAGGAATATTCTAATATTGCCAGTGATGACTCTTAAGAAGCAAATTCAAAACTATTTATTGAGTAGCTTCTACAGAAACAAAATTAATTCAAACAGTAACCTGGACTGAAGAAGTTAAAATAAAGGAAGAATTTTAATAATTTTTTCTTCTGTTAATAATTTCAATATTTATTACATGTGATACGCCAGAATTCTGAAATGGAAGCTATTTTCACAATTGAAAACGCAAACAGTACTGTTAGGCTTGGCATCAAAGTATATGAAGTGAAAAAACCCTCTAGTGTACCCATCTAAAAAAATATAATTCCTTCTGAATACAAAATGAGAACTGTAATTTCATTATTATTGACAAAACAGACAAAACCAAGTTTGTTCTGTGGAATAGGTTGGTCTGATACAAAAATTTTCCATGTGTACATAATGAAAAAGATCTGACTTAAAGCACCAACTACGTGAAGGACTTTAACACTGTATTGCAAAATTATTGGAAAGCAATGTTTTAACTGGTTTTGAAAATAAGCCTTAGTCAAATGTAGTTTTAAAATATTTACATTTCAATACAGATACAATACATACTTTATCAAAACAATGTATAATCTGCTGGAGTATATAAAAAAAAAATATTCCCAGCTTAAAATGTTTACAAAAATGCACCAACAGTGAAAACAGGAACTACCAGTTTTTCCAAGAGTAGTCCCAGTTTAAACACAGAACACACATCCAGCATTAGAGTCAGTATTGATTTTCTTATCTGTAAAAATGTAAGAAATTATTTTAATTGTAAATATGTGCTTCCAATAAAGCTAATTCTATATGATATTAAAATTATTTAGAATTGATAAGATAAAGAAAAACATCTACTGTTCATGTATGGAAACATTAGACTTGAGTATCATCCATCCCTCTTCACTAAAAACTGAAAGTCTGGCCCTGCTTTAGGAAAGTCTTTAAGCAACTGAGCAAAGTTTGCACTGCACTGAAGTCAGTAGATACACATTAGATGTACATACGTAACTAGGCACATGCTTGTATGAATTGTGGCCTACAAAAAATATGCTCTAACACATCTACATTCTTAAGATTAAGAAAGATGAAAGATTGCACTGAAAATCCGGTTGAACACTGTCAGTGTAAAAGCTGTGCAACGTTTTTTCATTTTGAAAAATCTCCATCAAGTTCCCCCTTGCATCAATGCACCAACTAGAGTTGTAACCAAATGCCCAGTTCTCCAAATGTGTTTCTGTCAGGCTACACACATGCTGGTAGAGGGTTTATGCTTGGCTATTACTTCCTTAGATTCAGAAAGCCTTGAGACCATACAGAGAAAAGCTTCTCTCTCCTATAGGTCCAAGCCTGATCATATCTCCAGCTCTGCCTGCTCAGAACAAATATATTACAGAGAGCTCACACGTTCTACTCTCTCTCTCTCACATCTATGCAATACAGGCTAGGTAAAGACTAAGTACTACAAAAAAACCTGAACATTTTAGTGCTATCTGACCTAGTAGGAGTAACTCGGATCCCACAGATTCTTCACTTACACCCCTATATCTCCTCTGAAGTCAGCAGAAATGTTTTTGTTTCATTGAAACAGAGTACTTGCATTAAGTTTTGCTTTTCATGCATGGTGCTTAATTTGCCACTACAACCGATTATATACACTTGCTGCCCACAGAGGATCAGAGATGCTTTTCAGTACACACATGCTCCATCTCGGAAACACCACACTGGTATAAAGCAAACTAAACCCTGTTGAATTTACAAAGATCTCATTGTCTAAGATTTTAATTCCTACAGACCTAGCACACACCAGTTATAGCACAGTATCCTAGCACACAGACTGTTAACTAGAAAGATGTTTGCATAGCAAATCTTTTTCAAATTTCTCCTGTGGAACAGATTAAATTGACCTCCAATACAAATTTCAAACATGAGAGTGCAAAGTAGTGCTTAATCCTCACTATTGGCCTCTCTGCATCTCTGTAACTCTGCTCTTCTCTCCCACTTTACTAACAGTAGAGACCTTCTGGCAAAATTAAGCCGTTATTTCAATCTTCCTTTCCAAACAAGTTAGTGGCACTCATTAAGAGGGGAAAGCCCCCGTAGTCTCTCACTTAATGCTTTTTGTTGGAAGAGAAAGAGCATCCCAACCCTTGGTTGCCTCTATCAAGTGCCTCTGTCCATGACTTATCCATTCCTCTTGGTCCATATATACTCTTCCACAAAACCAACACTTAAACATACACGGAAGTGTTTCAGATGCTAAAGTTTCCACCACCTGGTAGTTGTTTTTATGGGTCTTTTTTAGTTTCATTTTTAGCATATTCTGCTTTTTTGCTGGGTTTCCTGTCTCAACATTCTGAAGAGTAAGACGCTTTCGATAACGTTTGACACCAAGACAACTACTTGTCCTTTCTGATAGAACTACTTTCAGGACTTGACCTTTATACTTGTTGATAGTCTTCATGACATTAATTATCTCTGTCGAGTCAACATCAGGATGGTTTAGTACCACAACTGGCTGGTTACGACGAGGGCATTTTATCAACTGATTCATTCTCAGAGGGACAAGCCGAAGACGTCTTGCCGTCAACAGATAGGACATGTCAGAACCTGAACTGGTTTCCGACTGAGTTCTCGTTTTTCTCTTAGGAAGTTCCCTGAAGCTTGCTTGTTTCACCCTATTTTTGGGACCTACTTGACTTTTTGAATAGGGTTTGCTTTGCTTACTCACATCACTGCTTTTCTGAAATGGTACACCAGTTTGTTTGCTGTTATTTTTAACACTTGCCTCTCGCTTTGGTCTTTGCCTGAGTGATATACTTCGGGATTGAGCATTCGATTCACTCTGATTAGGCAAACATGGCAAATTACTGCTAAGTGTCTCAGAGACACTGACAGGAACCGGGCGAGGCAGAAACATTTCACTGAAATACAGAGAAGGAGCTGATATTTCACTCCTGTTTTCTGTTCCATTTGAGTTTTGACTGCTAGTAGCATTCAGCACTCTCAGGATTGTCCCTTTGGGGATAAACACTGGAGTAGCAACATGGGAATTTTTAGTTACCCTGCTTTTAGATGTTCTTGCAAATGTAAGCAACTGATCTTTACTGTGTTCTTCATTACTTATCCCACTGCTTCCATGGCACACTTGAGGCAAAGACACAGACTGTTCCACTTCAGTGGCAGGAACAACTCTCTCACAGCTTGCTGAACTTTGAGGTAAAAGCACCTTTTTACTAGAAGTCTGACATCTCAAAGACATGGATTTCACGTTAGATTCAGCAGCAGACATGAGCTGAGCAATCTTTCTACATAGTAATGTTGCTGACTCCTTATTGCATCTTGTGTCATCCCATCTGACACCCTCTGGAACATTTTCAGCCCCAGAGCTAAGAGAAAATACAGATGAAATAACAGGTCCTTCAAAAGGGTTGCTTTTTTTTTCCATCTTCTGCAATTCTAATGATTCCAGAAGATTATTCTTTTGACTTACAGTTTCAGCTCTCTTTACTTTGCTAAAGCCAAAAGTCATGTCCTCACAAGGTGGAGTTTTAGTGACATGAAAGTTTAGTCCTGCTTGAGAAGATGCAACAGATTTTTTATCAAAAACCTTACCAGCTAAATGTGTTTCTGGAGAGCTGACTGACAGACTCCTACATTCTTTGTCATCCCTCTTTAGAGGCAATGTATCCTTTTGTTTAAGGACTGCAGAAGAAGAAGATTTTTTGCCCTCCTGAGCAGCCTCTAATGAAATGTTCTTGGAACTTTCATCTTCAGAAATAGCAGCATATTTTGGAGGCATTATATCCACAGCTTCTTCATAACAATACAAGTCATAATGTAAGTTATTTTTTCCACCTACTTCCCACCTTGAGGATTTAAGATCACTTTTTTTTCCAGTACTATTCATCATCAGAGACGGAGAACAAAGTTCTATAACACCTGAATGGACATCAATACCTTTCACCAAATGAAAGCATAATTTTGATGCATCTTCCCTCTGTATTGATACGGAGTTACAGTCTGAGAGTTGAGAATTGGAAATACAAAGACATTCAGAATTCTTGTCATATGCACTATCCAAATTAAGCTGGTTACTAACACTGGTTAATTTGTCTACATTTACTTCCATGGTTAATAATTCATTTTGAGATACAGAAGATGGTTTTCTTCCTTCTGCAAATCGCTCTATATCTTGATTCTCAAGTTCCTCTTCAGCACCATTCACAGGTTTGTAAGTTGCTTCTTTCATAGGAATTAGTTTAAGAACCAGCTGTTGTGCTCCATTCACTATTTTAATCTCCACTATCTGAGCTAAGCAGTTGGAAGGAACTACAAGTTCAGATGGAGCAACTACTGTTAAAGGCATCCCAGGTTGTAAAGGCTCCATTTTTGGAGAATAAACTTCAACTTCAACACTTTGATTCTCACATACACTTATTTCAGATGGCTCCAATATTGTTTTATCCTGGGTCAATGCTGTGTTTATGCTACATTCCACATCATGAGACAAACAGACTGTTTTAGTTACTTTATCTGGAATGTCACAAATCATATTTGAAGATGAATCTGAAAGTTCATTCTGAGAAGAAATTTCATCATATTTCTGCTTTTCAAATAAAGTGCTTCGGCTCAGTTTCTTTTGCTTGTGGTTTATGACACTATTTGACAGCTGTTTTCCAGGTGTTTCATGTACTCTTCTCGTATGTTTTACTATATAGTCATGTCTAACAGCACCGTATTCACAGTATTCACACTGATATGGAAAAGTTCCAGTGTGTTTCACCAGATGTCTCTGGAACTCTCCTTTGGTGTAGGACACATAACTGCAGTGGGAACAAATAAATTTAATTTCTTCATGTTGACCTACATGCTTTTTATACTGTAAGGGATCCTTTGTTGAAAATCTACATTTATCACAGTAGTATTTACCCGGCAGAAAGTTTTTAACTTTAAAT
>WKFP01013320.1:14906-25129 GCA_011057875.1 Pterocles orientalis | reverse complement strand
AGGGATGGGGCAGGGATGGGGCAGGGATGTGGCAGGGATGGGGCAGGGATGCAGCAGGGATGCGGCAGGGATGCAGCAGGGATGGGGCAGGGTTGCAGCAGGGATGCAGCTTTCATCCTTGGCCAGCCCCACCTGCCCCCAGTGTGGACATGGAGGAGGAAGAGGAGGGTGTGAGGGCAGTGGGATGAAGCCCAGAGCTGCCCGGGCAGGAGGCTGGGGCTGGGTGGACATCGCAAGAGCCACCCCTGGCATGGTCCTCACCTGGGGAGACACCATTTGTCACCACAGGCAGGGACCCTCCCTGGCAGCACCTGTCCCCAGCCTCTTGCTGGTTTTCCCGTTTGTCCCTGTGATGCTGGGTGGCAGGGGTACCAGCCCCTCGGCAAGAGCATCCTTTGGGGATGGTCCTCTCTCTTTCAAGCCTCTTGCTTGGAAGGAGAACTGGGGCGACGATCTCAGTCGAGACAAGCTGCGTCCTCCGTGGTACCCACTCTGCTTCCCTCCCACCCCCCTAAAGCTCCCATCCATCACCATCCCAGCCCCACCAGCTTTTCTTATTTAAATCCCAAGCCTCCCTCTCTTTTTTTTCTGTGCTGAGAATCATAATGGTCAGGCGTGATACAGCACCAGGTACATCCTGCTCCCAGCCTGGCAGATGCCGGCGTCGGGCCAGCAGCGTTATTTGGTTGCCGTGCCGCAGCGGGACTGTTTAATACCCCCCACGCCACAGGCTTTGGATGTCACATTTGGTAGCCGTGTCCCATGAATTATTTATCCCCTGCCCAGTACTTTTATTCCCCAATCCAAACCCCCAGCTGGAGCAGGGTTTGGGGAGAATGGATGCCGGCAGATGGCAAGCGTAAAATAAATAATGATTTAAAAAAAACATTAAAAAGCAGGACATGACGGGATTTTAAATAAAAGTCACAAATGGATGTCGTCAGTGACTTTCTCGCAGTGCTGAAAACCAGAGGAAAAGACCAAACCTCTCCAAGGTGTTGGTGATGCAGCCTTGTAACCGCTGCCTCCCAGTCCCCATGCTGGGTCCCCACCCCCGGGTATCCTTGCAGGGGTCAGAGCCTCTGGTCTCATGTCCCCAGTGTCCCCAGGTCACCCCCAGTCCTGGTGTGACAGTCCTTTGGTTATCGGGCTAAAGCCTGAGCCTGGCCTTAGATGGGAAAACATCCTCGTGGGGCTGGAGGAGGCGAGACCTGGGCTGTGCCTGCCCTGGTGCTGGCTGCCGTCGCTTCTGGGCTGAGCCGGGGCTCCGGCAGCAAACCCAGGGTTGGGTCAGCAGGCGTGAGGACAAGGGGGTCAAAACCCATTGTCTGGGCAACTGGGATGCTGGTGTTTCCTCCCTTTCAGATGCTTTCCCTTTTTTTTTTTAATTTTTCTGCACCATCGGTGATTTCTGAATGGAGTCACTTGGGCTCGCACAGCCTGGGGCTGCCAGCGTCGCCTCTGATAAATGTCTGCGGGTCTGGGGATGTCCCAGTCTGCCCACTCCTTGCAGGAGGAGCCAGTTATTCCAGCGGGGTGATTCCAGGTCGAATTTACCATGTAAATGGGCATTCGTCACTCCTCGCGCAGCTCCCCTTTCCCCCCTCGAGCAGCCCAGCAGCAGCCGAGGGTCCTGGGCTCCCACTGGGAAGGGACTGGGAGATTTGGGAAGGGACGAGCAGCATCCTGCATCCTCCTGCTCCCGGTACTCCAAGCAGCCAGGGATGCTCGGCTGCGGTGCTGATATTTCCCAGCTGCCAAAACGGCTCTGTCCCATCCCAGGACAGTACCGGGGCGGGGGGGAACCCACAGCCCCACACAAGCCCCAACTTATTGGGGTCTGGGGTCTTCGGAGAGCGCATAGACAGCCCACATCTGGACATGTTGCTGGCGGGATTAAAGATGTGGGTTTGATTCCTGGGGCTGCTTCGCATCTTTTTGGATAAGGGGGAAGGGGAAGAGCAGGATCCCCAGTTCCTTCTCTGACCTGGGTGTCAGGGATCCTTTGTACCCCCGTGCTCCCCTTATCGGCCGTGTCCCCCCCAAAAAAAACCCCACAGAGCCCCAAAAGCTGCCACGGAGGATGAGCTGCCTCGGATGGAGGGACCTGTCCATGGGGGCACCCCAGCCAGGGCTGGGCAAGGGCTGGGGGTGCCGAGGGGTGTGTGTCCCCATCCCGAGGGACCTCTCAGGGGTGGGTGTCCCCAGGAGGTCAGGAATTCATCTGCAAATGCTCCCGGTGTCCCAGTGCTGGCCGCGCTGGACGGGGAGGACTGGCCAGGCTGGACCTTCCCAAGGTGTGGCGTTGCCCACGGGACCACCAGCTCGTGCTGGTTTCTGGCCCCAGGACGGGGCTGGCAGCATCCTCACGTGCAAAGCTCGGCTCATGCTGCTGCAAAATTCGGGATCAAGTTGGTTACAACTTGGGGTGCTGGGCACACACAGGGGTGCCGGGCTGGGGGGAACCTCTTCCCCCTCCCAAACCCATGTCCCCTGAGGATGTCTGGCTCCACGGCAGCTCCCAACCAGGCTGGCCATGTCCCTGTCACCTGCTTCCCATCCTGTGTCCCCTCCAGGCTCCTCTGATGGCTTGTGGTGGGGTTGTGTCGGACGGTGGGATGACTGCTCCCATCCTGGAGGAGAGGCAGCATCACCCAGGGGCTGCCCAGGCGTCGGGTCTCTCCTGCTCTCGTTGAGAAAGTCACCCCGAAAATCCATCTCCCTGACCCCGCAGGGACACCAGCGGCCACGGTGGCCCAGGGAGCCAACGCTGCAGCTGGAGATGCTGTAAATCAGGGGGAGGAGGCTTCAGCTGTCACCGCTCCGAGCCAGGGAGGGTATTTTTAGCAGCTTTGCTCTGCAAGCTTGTGGTGGCATTGCCCAGGGTGCCTGCACCATGCTCGTCCCTCCCGGGGACAGTGGGGACATCAGGGCTGGATGCACACCGTGTGCCATGGGGCCAACTGGGGCATCGGGCGCTGTGCTGATGGTGGCAGGGGACACGGGAAAATGTTCAGGAGAGGACCTTGCTGCAGGAGGACCTTCTAGTGTCCTCCAGACACGGTGTGACCCCGGCAAGGGTGCTGGGTTTGTGGGTCCCCAGCTCGGGGATGCTCACGCAGAGTCCAGAGAGCTCCTTGAGATGGAGAGCCGATGTGAGATTTCACCATGTGCCCTTCCTGCAGAGACCCTAAAAACCCCAGGATCCCGTCTTTAACAGCAGTCCTGAGCAGATTAAAAAACCCACTGCAAGGGAAAGGAAACCCTAACCCTGGCCAAACCCTCTCCATCCCCCAAAAGCATCCAAGCCTGCCCGTGGCCCCAGCGTGCCGCAGCTCTACCGCATCCCTCTGCCAGGAGGGTCCTGCCCAGCCCTCCACCGTCCCTCCGCGACAAATGTCCCCAAGGTTTTGCAGCATCTCCTGCTGAGCCCGTGCTGCTGTTCCCCACGTCCTTCAGCCCCGATGGAAAACCAGCCGCAGGGACCACGTGCTGCCGCAGAGACGGAGCCAGTCACCGCAGCTAGGGGCTGCTGGCTTTGCTCAGCCCCGGGCGCCTGGAAAACACGGTGGCAAGCTGGGACATGCCGAGGAGGGTGCGGAAAACCGTCGGTTTCACCAGGCGAAGCGGCCAGCCATCTGCAAGAGCAAGGACCGACGTCACCCCTGGCTTGCCACCGGTGGGATGGGGACAAGGACACCCGGGAGGTCTCCATTGCTGCTCCCAGCGCTGCATCGATCTTCTGCACATCTCTGGAAGCGACGGAGAGCATCAACCTCCCCCTCTGCCGACCGCAACCAGGCTCCGAGGCCTCACAAATGGAAAGCATCAATATTTGATGGCTCCCGGTGGCTGCTTTGCTCTGAAGGTGAAGGAGAGCAGCCCCCCGTGTCCGCCCCGCCTGCATCCCTGCCGTGCTGGGGTGGCACGGAGGAGCCAGCGCTGCGTCCCCGCACGCCAGAAGCCTGTCCCCTCCCCACAAAAATGCGTCACCCCCAGCCCAGAGCGGCAGCTTGCTCCATCCATCCAGGTGGGATGCAGCAGGGGGGCTGTGGTGGGGGTGCAGGACCACCAGCCTGGCTGCAAAGCTCTCCTCCCCGCCCCACGGGCACGGGGCGTGAGGCAAGAGCCGTCGTGTCCTGCGACGGTGACTATCCGAGGAGATGGGTCTGGGAGAACCCTGCGGTATCTGCCTCTGATGGCAAATAGTTTCGCCTAAATTGGGCATGGGGCTCGGCTTCAGGAGAAGCCAAGCGCGTCGCCGCGTCGTGATGCCATTTTGGCAGAAAACGTCGGCTTTTTTGTGCATTAGGTTGTTCCCCTTAAAATAGCTGTTTGGAGTTGATTCTTCAGATCCCTTTTCATCGAAAACAATAAAGAAAGGAAAAAGGAGGGCAATTAAGCCGGGGTTGAAGCCCGCTGGTGCATGGCCAGTGTTATCAGCCCGTATCGGAGGAGGGAGGCGGGAGGATTTGGCATCTGACTGGCAACGTCGATGTTGGACATCGTCCTGGTGGGGATGCTCCTTCTGCCAGCTGACGCAGGGCACGGTCCTGAGCATCCGAGTCTGGCCAGACCTGCCGCTGATCCTTCAGATGTGCTGCCTGAGCCCCAAAAGTGGTTCTGGAGGAGTCATGGGGGGCAGCTGGAGGATGGGGGTACCCTGTGTGTCTTCTCATCCCTGCCAGCTCTCGTCCTGCTGGAGGCACAGCGAAGGGAGCTGCCTGCAGTGTGACAGTCCCCAGGGCTGGGGAGCAGGCAGGGGAGCAGGCAGGGGTGCAGCCTCATGGTGCGTGGGGTAGATCCACGCGGATGATGGAGAGGATGAAGGATGCGATTTTGGGGAAGAGATGAGGAAGCCACTGTGGCAGCTGCTGGCACTGGAGGGACAGTCACCCGCAGCAGAAGAAGGGGTCCCCTGCCTGTGGGGATTTGGGATGGAGGGTGGGGAGGGAGGCTGGGGGGGTGGGAAGGTCTCCTGCAGCCTCGGTGGGGTCCGGCTGGCTGGATCCAGCGGATTAGCCAAGACGTGGCTTTTCCGCGCTCGTTGACGAGGTTTCCAGTGAGGCAGAAACCTGCTCTGGAAAAGAAAACGATGAAGAGGTAAAATCTCTGCAAAGCATCACATGCCTGCAGGACCCCGAAGGCAGAGAAAAGGAGCACAGAACTCCCACAGACGCTGCTGTCACTTGGTCCCTTCATTGTCTGCAGCCCCCAGTCCCCTCAAGACCCCTCTCCCCACCCAGGACCCACCGCAGATGCTCAGCTGGATCCGCGAGATGCACCGCCTGCAAGAGCAGGTATTTTATCTGCAGGGATGCACATAAAGGGCTCCGTCCCTGCAGCCACACCCTGACTTTGGCTGATGTGCAGAAGCTGCTCTGGTCCCCGCTGAGGTCCTCACCACCGTCACAAGGCTGGGATGGAGCCTGAGCCCATCAGGGCTCGTTAGAGCCGCCGCAGCCCATCCCCGGCCCCTCTGGGCTCCTCTGGGCTGGTCTCGGAGGGGTTGGTAACCACGGGCACCGCGCACAGCCCCGGGTGATGAGCTGGGCTGGGAGCACAGCGTGGGAAGGGCAGGGCGCTGGCTGTGCAGGGGACAGCACAGGGTCCCCATCGTCCCCGGGGACTGTGCACCCAGGGCTGTGGGATGCTGTGCGCTGGTGCCTGTCGGGTCGGGTTGTGCGCATCGCTCGGGGAAGCGGTGGTTTTGGGAACACGCTGTTCCCTTCCTCTCCTTGCTTGTCAGAGTTTATTTTTTGCTCTCTGGTAGAAATCTGATTTTCTCTGATTTCGTTCCTCTGCTGTCATATCAGGTGCTTGTGGCTTTCATGCCTCTCTCTGCTCCCCGGCACTGTTCTGTTCTCGCTTCAAACAGCTCTTGGTGCGACAGCTGAAAGCTCGGTCGTCTCCGTGTCTTTTCTTCCCCTGCACTCCCCACCGGGACTGGTGCAGATGCTCCGAGATCCCACACTGCTCCACCGGTGCCTGTGCTCCCATTGCTTCCAGCCATCCTGAAAATGTGACCTGTGCCGGGGGTCGAGTGGGGATTGCTTTAGTGCTGAGAAGAGACCAAGGGACCGTCCTGTCTCCGGTGTCCTGGTGGCCAGCAGAAAAGCCTGGGCTCAAAACACAGCAGGAGAGGGAAAAGTTAAGGAAAATCTTTCTAGAAACAAGAGCAAAGGGCTGGTGTGGAGCATCCAGTGGAGGGAGATTTTCAAGAAGAGGTTAACAGGGATGCGCCAGGGACATTCAGGACGAGCAGAAGGTTTTGCCTGGGGGCAGGAGATACAATTTTACATCTTCTCTTACTCCACAGACCGCTTGGCCCCCTTGGAAGCAGACCCCAGAGCCTTGGGGGCTGCTGATGTGTTGAGACCCAACAGCAGCTTGTAAGCCAACAAAAGTTTGGCTGGACACCAGCTGAGCCTTGCTGCCTGCCCTCTGCCCGCCCTCTGCTGCTCAAGGACATGTGGCATTCCCTCTGGCCTTGGGTGGTCACTTGGGTCCGTCTTTGGCAGTCATTGCTTGGGCTGTCCCCACCGTCTTCCACTGTCTGGTGACCACCAGTGGTGTTCCAGTGGCTACACCACCTCTTGAAGACCCATCAGGATCTTCCCAGCATGGCGTGTGGGTCCGCTCACCAGTTACACCAGTACCCAGCTATGGACTGAGCCTGCAGACACAGCCCTCATGCAAGGGACCCACATGTCCTCCTGACCCACCCTCCTCAACACCGTCTGTGGGTTGGGTCTTCCTGAAGATGACCCACATGGATGGACCCAATATGCCCATCCCAGTGGCTGGTGCTCCTCATAAATGTATTTCCTGGGAAAGTCCAGTCCTTCAGGCCATCTCTTGAGCTGGGCAACTCCTCCGCATGGCAGCTTCCACACCCAGCTCCACGCATCTCCACCAAGGCTGCTCACCCTCCCACCGACTGGAGAAAAGCAGGAATTCCCGGGTGCGATGAGGTGACCTCCTTGTGCCTTGATGAGCTGAGATGAGCTGCTGGTTGGAAATGCCCTTTGAGCAGAAAGGGAGCGTGAACAACCTCTCCTGATGTTACAGACACAGGTCAGCCACCCAAATGCAGGTGGCCAGACCCACCTGAGGTACCCATGGGACCTGGGAGGGTGCCCAAGACACCCCAATGGGCTGGCTTAGGGGGCAAGAGATTCATGGGACATCCATGGCTTTCTGGACTAGTGGATGGGATACCTGAGGGCACTGTGGCCAGCACTAGACACCTACTCATGAACATCTGCATCCCAGCCTGGGGTCATCAAATACCAACGTTCGGTCTGAAAATGCTCCCTTGAGTCCTCCAGCTCCCAGTGCAGATGCGGGCAGGATGCTTTGGGAAACAAGTGCCTTTGTCTTCAGGTGTTCGAATCCAAACAGCAGAAAGAGGCAAAAGGGGACAAAAAGCCTCTTGGGTGGCACTGCCATGCCCATGTCACCTCCAGCTCACCTTGCCCTTGCACAGCCGCAGAGACGAGCGCATCTCCCATCCTGTTTTGCCAGGCGTCCTGGTTTGCATTTTAACTCAGCGCTTTGCTCCTCTGGCCTCCTGGAAAGCAACCTCCCGTTGTACCCCATGATTCACGCCACATCCTTGAATAATCCCTCCGTTCTTCATTTTTTCCCTCTGTTTTTAAAGGAAAAAATCCCAACGTTTACGCATCCTCTTGGCAGAGTGTGGCTGCCAGGCTCAGAGCTCAGCGGGACGAGCCGATGACAGATTTCAATTCCGTATTTCCCTGCACGCCCGTGACTCACCTGTGATGCCTCTTGCCCCTTGGTGCCCAGAATACAAATCCCAGAGGTGTCCCGTGTGCCGCAGGAGCCCGTGCCCAGTTTTTGGCTGGATCGTGACTTTTCCCAGCGCCTGTGAGATGCGAGGAGTCCCTTTCTTCCCAGCCCAACAACCGTCCCCTTATCTCTGCTCTTTCCCAGGCTTTTGAGCGCAATCCTTGGCTGCCGGAGCGAGGATGAACCGCTGCCAACGGCGTGGACCGATGCCTAGTTTCAGACCGGTTGGAAGAGAGATGAATTGGGACTTTGCCCTCCGTACCCACGCGCAGTTCGATACCCGGTGTCGGCTGGTGCCAGCGCCGGATGGCACGAACCAGGGTGGCCAGGAGACACGGCGTTCCCGGCAAGGGCTCCTGTGCAGATGGAGTGGGAGAAAGGATGTGATCTGGGTCATGGCATCCCGCGGATGAGCCATCTGGATGATGGTGCTGGACACGGGGCTGGATCCTGCTCTGCCTGTGGCTGGGAGCCTGGGACAGAGCATTCCTCAGCTGGAAAGGAGAAAACGGGGATTTTAGCAGAGAGCTCCATCCTTTCCTCCTTCCCAGCAGCTGTGGGGGCATGGTCGTCCCAAAGACCAAACCATGGCCAAGGGCTGGCTGATCCTAGAAGATGTGATGCTTGCTGGCTCCAGGGCCAGAGATGCTGGTGTCCAGAGAGTGTCTCCCGTGATGCTGGTTTCTCCCCTGCTTCCCTCCAGTGTCCTTCTCCCATCAGTGCCCACACCACGGGCAGCTCCAGAAACCTGGAGATCCTCTGCCCTCGGGAAGCCCGGACATGCTCAGCTCCTTGGAAAAAGGGTCCTTTGAGGAAAACCCAAAAGAGAGCCCAAGTAACGGTCCCAGAGTGGTGGCCCTTGGGCCAGCTGGCTCCCCAGGGGACTTCCTTGGGCACTGTGGGGAAGGAGAAGAGGACTTCTGCCCTGTGAAACCACCACCTGGGCTTTCCTCCTTCCCGAGGGCTCTCTGGGAGCAGCTAGAAATTATCTCATGTGGCTCATCGCTGGTAGGAGTTTGCTGGGTCTCAGCAAAGGAGGGTTCCTCATGTCAAACCACCCACCAGTGACCAGCAAATGCCAGCCTGGGATGCAGGAGGGGTCCCGTCTGCCTTCACCCTCTTTCTGTTCACAAAACAACACAGAATCAGAGAATCCCAGGATGGTTTGGGTGGGAAGAGACCTTAAAGATCATCAAGTCCCACCCCCTGCCATGGGCAGGGACCCCTCCCACCAGCCCAGGTTGCCCAAAGCCTCATCCAGCCTGGCCTTGAACCCCTCCAGGGATGGGGCACCCACAGCTTCTCTGGGCACCCTGGGCCACTGCCTCACCCCCCGCACAGGAAAACATTTCTTCCTCCCATCTCATCTCCATCTCCCCTCTTCCAGCTTAAAAATCTCCACCCCACCTAAGCCAGCCTTCCTCCCGCTCCCCTTAGGCTGGGTCCATCCCCAGCAGCAATCCCAGTCCAACCCAGCACCACGGGCACGGCTGGGGTCTGGCACGGCGCGATCGTTCACCACTTTATATCCTTCCCATACCCAACCCAGGACTTATCCCAACGCTCCAGGCGGGTGCCAGCAGCCCCGCGGCCGAGCCGGGCTCGCAGCAGGTGCCGAAAGCCCGTGCACGGTGCTCTTGGCAGGGAACAGGGGCTTGGCAGCATCTCGCAGCCCGACCTCGGCAGCCACACAGCCCCGTGGTTATTGCAGCTCGCTGGGCTTTGTGTCAGCCTGGCACGGCCCCGAGACATCTTCCCGTGGTGGGGGGCAGAGGGGAGGCAGAGGGGCTTGCAGGCAGGACCCTGGAACACCCCGAGGGTGCTCTGTCTTACTGAATCCCACCCGTTTTGGGGGTACCGCTGCCATGTCAGAGGTCCTGGGGAGGGTGAAGATGGTGCGTGTGCAGCCCTGAGAAATGGTGGGAGCACAGGGTGGGGGGACACAGTGGCTGTCCCCACCCCGAGCGGGCACAGGGGGTGTCAGCCCCTCTGGAGCAAAGATGGGGCAGGGCAGGACACCCCCAGGGCAGGGTGGGACACCCCCAGGGCAGGACAGGACATCCCCAGGGCAGGACATGACCCCCCTGGGGCAGGGCAGGACCCCCTTAGGCAGAGTAGGACCCCCCATGGTGCAGGGCAGGACCCCCGTGGGGCAGGGCAGGACACCCCCAGGGCAGGACAGGACATCCCCAGGGCAGGACATGACTCCCCTGGGGCAGGGCAGGACCCCCCATGGTGCAGGGCAGGACCCCCCCTGGGGCAGGGCAGGACACCCCCAGAACAGGGCGGGACACCCCCAGGACAGGGCAGGGGGCAGGACCACCCCAGGACAGAGCAGAACCCCCCTGGTGCAGGGCAGGACCCCCTTGGGGCAGGGTGGGACACCCCCGGGACAGGGTGAGACACCC